>VXBB01017623.1:697528-846737 GCA_013399915.1 Illadopsis cleaveri | reverse complement strand
AAAAAAAAAAGGAAAATTCCATCCTGGTCTAGAAAAACAGCTACTTTGGGTTATTTTTGTAAGTGTATAAGCTGTAACAATTCTCTGTGGTATGCCAACCCTGGAAAGAGCAGTGGAGTCCAATTAGCCTTAAAAACAAGCAGAAATGCTGGAACAAAGGAGGATCCTTGCTGTTAGTACAGCTTCAGAGTGAGTTTTGGTGGTGGTGGATTTTTCAGAACTTTCTTCCATTATTACAAGTCAGTAATTTAGATTGCAGGTCAAATCAACAACCTTGTCAGACCAGCATTGGCCATGGACTCATCCCTGAGCATTCTTGTTCTTGGAGGGCCACAGGATTCATCACGTCTCTTTTATAAAATTTACTATTAAGTCTGTCTACTACCTTTACACTAAAATCCTTACAGGGTAATCATCCTAATAACCTTTTCCACCAATCAGTGCAACACTAGAAAACCACTTGGTGGTTATACTATCAGCATGTTCTGGCTGAGTCGAACAGCACAGGTAAAAGGAGCCATTTTAGGCCCTGACAGAAACTTTCAATTTAAGAAAATACAGGTAGCTGTCACAGGGTGCTGGAGAGGTGGTCAGTTTTATTTAAGCTATAAAGTTTTGCAAATATAAATATTTGATCACCAAACCATACCTAGAAATATTCTCATGGGCAGCTTGAAGCAGCACTTAATTTAGACTAGAGTCTTTCCAGATATAACTTTCTTTGTTCCTTTTCTTTTGCATTTAGAATATTCTGTAGATGCAAAACTTTTACCCAACTTGACACTCATTTTGCTTGTTTCCTTTGTAAGGATCATTAGTGACTACTCTCTGTCAATTCTGCAAAATCCCTGAACTAAATTACTTACATGAATTTAAAAAAAAATCTAAGTGGCTTGGCATATAGCTAAAATTAACTCTAATTCTGCTATATTGTTGTCTTAATCTTGGCCTGTGCTCATGTTTTAATGTAGTGTTATCTGTGACTAGAGTTACTCTTTCTGTCATTAACTAAGATATTAAATAAGCTTGGGCATTAAATAGATCCTATATACTTGCAGAGATTTAGTAATTTGCCCTTGTTGCTGCAGTTTTACTGNCTTTCTGTCATTAACTAAGATATTTAATAAGCTTGGGCATTAAACAGATCCTATACACTTGCAGAGATTTAGTAATTCGACCTTGTTGCTGCAGTTTTACTGCTTTCAACCTTTTTTTTTTTTTTTTTTTTTTTTTTTTTTTTGTTGTTCCAAGCTCCCTNTTTTTTTTTTTTTTTTGATTGTGTGCTGCCAAGACTCGATACGTATGCCTGTATCTTGGGAAAGATTTTTGAGCATCAAAATGCATTTTTTGAAAGCTATTAATACGCTCAGTTAAACTTTTAACTTGTCAACCAATGACAGTGTCCCCTGATTATACTTCAAAATTAGCAGACAATGAATAACTCCTCTACTCCAATTAATTCAGCTCTCTAACTCCTGTCACTTATTTTTGAGATATTTAAGCTTGATACTGTCCTTTCTTTCCATTATTAAGCTGATTGAAACAACTTGCTTTCAAAATGCACAGTCCACGTATTCTCTGTGTACTTTTTCTCATGATTTACTGATTGGCCTTTGCAAACAGGAACTGACTCCCAGCCATCTCCCATCAGTAAAAACAAACTGTTGATAATAGTTGAAGACAATTTAGCATTAAGTGAGAAGCAAGAATCCTTCAGTTTCTCAGTTATGGGGAATAAGCTTGTGCCTAACAGATTTTGTAGAAGGCCATGACGGTGTCAGCCGTGCTGCAGCTCCTCCAGGACAGCAGGGCCCTCAGTTCACCACCCTGCTGTTCCCTCCCTCTGCTGTTTCCCTGCCAACACAGCGCCGGGGGGTCGCAGCTGCTGACAGTGGCTTCGGCCGGGTCCTGCCAAAGCTCCCAGAGCTTCCTGAGCTTTCCCACTGCAACTCTGACACAGCAGTGAGCTTATTTCCACTAATATTTCCCCAGACCAGTTGGAATTCCACTGGTGTTGATGCGGTAGCACCCTGATAATACTGATTAGGGATGTCACTGGACTTGTCAGAGTACACTAATGTTTATAAAGCCTTTTTTAGGTGTAGTCTGAGAGTGTGCATTCTCCTGGCAGTGCTACAGAGAGGGATGGTTCTAACAGGAGCTTGTTGAGTGCCTTTGCTCTTCTTCAGAGATCAAATCAAAGCAGGAATTAGAAATAAATAAATAAATAACCCCTCAACAACCTAGACATGCGAAAAGGGAAAAAATCCAATTGAATTGGAAATGTGAGAGGTTAACAAAGGAGGTTACAGATATGTTAAAGAAAATAAAATGAAAGTTGACAAGAGTAAATGCTTTGTGGCTGTGCCTAAAATGTCCTGGAGGCAGTGTTCTGCAGAGCATGTGGCTGTCACTGCTATCCAGCAATCCAGACTAAGACTTACAGCATTTAAAAAGGTTTCAAAAGGTTAATTAGTTTTGTAGAACTAAAAAAAAATTTGAAGTACCTGCTTAGTGTATAAATACCTGAAAGAGTAAAAAATGCTCAATATTTAAAGAAATACATAATCTAACAGAGAAAGGCAAAGAACAAATGGCTGGAAGTTAGGTCAGATAAATACCAACTTGAAATAGTGGGGGGTTTAATTCTATTTTTTTTTTAGGAAAGAGGCTGAATCAACTTTTCTCTGGCAGCTCAGGCTGATCCAGGTGGCAGCAAAGACATAAAGGTTATTGATGTGTTAGAAATCATGGAAAAGCCTGGGAACAGTCATGTGTAGGAATTAGTGCTCGCTCCCCCCAAAAGGTGGTGGGATCAGAACTCAACTGAAGCACATCTACACCAACACCCACAGCATGGGGGTGCTGGAAGGCACTGCACAGCACGAAAACCACAGAGCTGCCATCACAGAAACGTGGTGGGATGACTGGCACAACTGGAGTGCTGCAATGGATGGCCAGAAACTGCAGGAGTAGGAGAGCTGGTAGGTGATGTGCTGCTTGCAGGCTGCCTTGGCACAGCAATCACAGAGGGAGAATTTGCAATTCTCAGAGAGCAAGGAGGGAGCTCAGCAGAACTGACACCTTGCACTTGGCCTGTTCAGGAGACTGCCTGACAGAGTCCCTTGAGGGGACAGTCCTGAAGGGCAAAGGAGGCCTTTGAGAGCTGGACATTCTTCAAGAAGGAAATTTTAAAGGCACAGGAGCGAGGCAGGCTGTCCCCATGTGCCAAAAGATGAGCCAGTAGGGAAGAACTTGCCTGGGAAACCTGTCTGCTCCTGGCTTGGATGGGTGTAGTGGTTTAATAAAACATGCCACCAGATGATGAAAATCCTTTTATTTGTATCATCATACATGTAGCTTAATAGTTGAAATCTTTGTTTTACTGGAGAAGAAGTACTGGGAAATTGTACAGAATTCCAGCAGATTATAATGTAGATGCTGATTTCATTTTATTGACAGTACTTTTCAAACAACAAAATGAATGAAAATATTACTGCCACTGATTTTAATATGAGCAAAACCAGGCTCCGGATTTTAATTTTTTGTATTTTGCTTTCCTGATTAATACTTCTGTATTTCTGTGCTCTTTGCATTCATTATTTGCTGTGAGGAAATTGCTAATTTTTATTAGTATGAATTTTCTTTATTAATACTGCACATTCTCAATCGTTTCCTTTATTGTTAAATAGATCCTGGATGATATCTTGCTTTCTGACTCATGAAGCTGACTTTCCTATTTAGAAATCAACTTTATATGCAATTTATTGTATTGCTCAATGTATATGTACAATATAAATAGGGAAGTTCTTGTACAATATCAGAGAGAACTGAGGCACTGTACAGCTAAGCAATATAGAAGGAAAAAATCTGGCTTTCCCCAGTTTGATTTTTCAATCATTCTCCCTCATCAATATCATTATTTTCGTGACTACAGTACACTGGATTCATCCCCAATCTGTAATATCTCTCTGTCACTTTTTGAAGCTGACAGAGACAGCTTCTGCTCAAAGGGCAGCAGTCACACAGCAGGGCAATGTCAAGCGAGGTGCAGCTGGCCAGCCAAGAGAAGATGAGTTACAGGATAAAGTCTTGGCTCACCCATATGATTATGTATTGAATTTACAGGCCATGCATATGGAAGATTGCTAATATTTTCCCACTCCCTATTGCTTGGTATCTGTAGTCTGTTCCATCCATCAATCTCTGAAAAAAATCTTGGTTTTTTTCTTCATTTTTTATCCCATTTTCATGAACCATTATTAGCTTAAAGATAGCATCAATTACTTTTCAATTTTGCACTAGAGGCATAAAGATCAATAAATAATGATTTTAACATTTATGCAGTAGTATTTTTGCTGAGGAGCCTTGTCCCACATTTTGAGGTTTTTTGCTCCAAAGGTGCCAGCATCTGTCTTGGATGGAAGGTAACTGGGAGTGATTAGTTAGAGATTTAGCTGAAAATGATTCTGAATATGGATTTTACAGATAGTATGATTTCCATTAGTTGCAGGTTCAACTTAATGTGAAGATTTTAGAGAAATTATAACCCTTTTTCCACTGAGGGCTTTTGCAAGGTGCCTTCTCAGTTTGTCTTACACAAAGGATTCTAAGGCATGCTTATTAAGAAGTGATCAGAGTTTTCTGGAACAGCTTGACAAATCCTTTTATAATTCTACTGTTTTCTCTGTTATGAAGATGATTATCCTCTGAACAATAGGGAAAGTACATGATTATCCAAAAGTGCAAGCTGGAAACCAACAGGTTTTCTATGGTAATACATCCTGGACATAAAATACCTCCACTGTTCTTGAAATTAAGTGATAAAGTGGTATCTGTGTCATACAGCTCCGATTAGGGCATGTGGCATTTCTGGTGGGAGAGAGAAGATAAGTTTTGAAAAAACAGAAGTGTAATATGGCTGACAAATGCACCTTCCAGAAAGAATGACTGAGCCATTGCTGTCTAAATCCTCTAATGTACCCTCAAAGGATCTTTCCTGCAATAGTTGTTTAGTGTCCTGCTGTTCTCTCTCATTCAGCAGATGACAAATACTTCCTCTAAGTCCTTGCTGCTCCTTTTGCTGTGCTCCTCTTGATTCAGTGCTGGTATTTATGTCATACATTGCCATTCAAGGAGCCAATCCCCAGAGCTGAGGCCTGAATGGCAGCATCATAATACAGAATTGTGTATGAAAGGGGGTGTATTATTTTTTAAATTCTAGTTATTAAACTTCATAGATGCAGCCAAAAGCGTGTATCTGCAGGGACTCTACAACAATTCCTAAACTTTTTCACATTATAATGTTCTTTTCTGCAGTAGAGCAGTGGAGATGAGTTTATTTCTTGATTGTTCTATCAACTTGCATCAGTGGCTTAATCTTCCTTGTTCTGTCTTGCTTTTCTCAGTTCCAGATGTGTATGGCTTATAAAAAAAAATAGATGTTTTTTGAAAGAGATACTTCCTGAAACACTTTTTTAGCATAAAAATGTCCCAGAGTATTGGTTGCCAGCAGAGCTTGGATAATTGGTTTTGCAGGCTGGCATATTACTCTTGTTTGAATGTCTTTCAAAAAAAGGATTTACCAATAAACATGCCAGAAGTCAGGCTGATTTTATAGATACAGACTAATAAACACTTTCATAGATCTTCATTAGTATGCACTCCTCATCTGCCTTGTGGTTTGCAAGTTTTTTTGATGGAAACTTCATGCAAACAAGTCAATACAACATTCTTGACTTCCACTACTAAAAGTGACAGTATTTTGACATATTGAAGTGTTTATTTTCATAAACTTATATTACAAAAATACTTTTGTTCTTGGAAAATGAAAACCACATCAAGTCTCTATGCAGCAAATGTTCTAACCCAAGCTTTTAAATTATACATCTATTTACTGTTTGTTTTTAATAGATGTCTAAAAGTTGCCTTTATATTATATACTGTACTCTATTCTCCTTGAGAGTCAAAGTACTGTCTGCCCATACAATGGTCTTTTAAGGACTAGAGCTTATATTTTGAATCAGAAAAACAGATTTCCTAGAATATAAATGCTTATTTATACTACTAGAATAATTTTAGTAGTGCTCAAGATTCAAATCTCTATAATGAGTAAACAACCAAAATAGTCTGAGTAAGATTCATGAATAAAAATATAGATAAGTTCAGTGTATTTCCTACTTCCAGTTAGATTTTCTAAGATTAAAAGAATGTTGAGGTTTTATAGTTATTTTAGAACATTAAATGTACTCAAGAGTTCAAATTTATGAGAGCCTTTTTGAAAGGGTTAAATTTTAACTTTGTATCAAATATTCTATTTGCAATATCTGAAAGGAATTAGAAGCTTTATACAAGTAAGATTTTAAAATTTAATTAAATAGCTTGGAGTTGTGCAATATATTTTTCAGTTAACAAAAGTAATTCTGTAAGTTTAAACCATCTTCTCTTTCCTTGAGAAAGGGTTCAACTTTTAATAGTGAAACCTTAGCAGGATTTTATTTTGCATTGTTCTGGGAAATCTTGCATTCCATTCCTGCCTTCTCAGCAGGTCAGGTTTGTCCTGCCTACCCCTTCTCCTGCCTCTGTGAGGAATTTATTCTGGGCCTGTTCTCCCCAGAATGCATTCACTTACACACATGATCATTTACAGACAAGAACCCTAAATTTGACTGCCTGCTTCAGCAATTCAGCATCTGTCATTTAAACCATCTCTTTATCCCTTTTTATGAATATTTTAATGCCAAGAATATAAGCACACTTCTCTGCTATTTCCATGGAAACCTGAAGAGGGGCTTGAAATGAATGCAGTGGAAAACAGAAGTTGGAGGAGAAGGCATCTTGGGTTCTCTCTCTGTGCTTAGGACAGGTTCAGGAGTCACTGGACCAAAATTATTTTCTGTTATAACTGGGTACAAAATTAATGACAGTATTTCTGACCCAACTTAAACAGCAAGTTGAAAATAGGAAAGCAGTACACAACCCAAAAGCCTTTTCCCTTTTAATGGACTGAATAGAAAATCAATCCACACTTCCTTAAGAAATCTGAGAAATAGACAAGTGATAAGCAGCCTTGTAAATAAATGAAATCCCTTCCAGGCTGCAAAAGCTGATCACTTGGTTAATTTTCCTCCTTGTTTCCTCTGGTATAAGTAATTCTCAGAATGTCCCTTGATTCAATCCTAGATCCATTAATTAAGAGTCCTCCAACCAGACAGCAGTTATTTCAACTGAGACAACACTAAAAGTAGATTTGTTGTAAAAGACATCAGGCAGGCTGCCAAGGCTACTGCATTGTTACTCACATGGAGTAAACATTTCAAAAGAAAAAAGTTAGTATGACTTGTAGTTCTGTAATAACAGAAAAGATTCTTTTTTCTTCTCTGTTGCTCTATTCTGTTATCCAACTAGTCATTACTCCACCAGCACTTCCTGTGATTCCCCTTGTGATCCCACAAGAACCAGTTCAAGTGACATGTAATGTTTTTGAAATAAGCCAATAATGTTGTTTCTATTGTCTCCTGAGAGCAGGAGAGTCCCAAGAGACACTTCCTTGTATAACTCAGTCTCAGCACATCTGGCACCCCTCTTGATCTCAGTTATCAATTTCAGCTGGAATTATTAGATGACAAGTTAAAATAAATAATGTGAGGTACTTAGATGTATGGAACCCCACAGTTTAAGGAAAAATGATCTAGTCTCACTGAAATTCACACACACAATCAATAATGAAACTTGGTGATGGATGTACAAAAGGCACAGCCCTATCTTCTAGTACTGCAAATTCAAGGATTAAAGTACCACAAGAGCTTTTCCCCAGTGCAGGAGAGAAGGAATTTTAGAATATTCCAGGAGGATCCATTTAGAAGTAGCCACAACCAAGATTCTTTATCAGATGCCTGATACCTAGAGAGACACTTAAATACAACAAAATAACTTGTACTGTACTAGACTAGTCATGAGAAAGCTGGGGACAGAAGACAATAAATCTACCTTTCTGCAAATGGTAAAATGTATGGTGATTTAAAAAAGAGTATTCATTTGCAGGGAAAAAAATATTTTCAACCATTATTAAAAAAGAAAAACAATTAAGAATTTCATTATTTTAACAAGATCTTAATATTTCAGATGGCACAGCCATGGTCTCAGAGGTGCTGGGTTTTTCCTAATTCCTTTTCTGTGTTTCTGTGCTAATATGAATGGTACAAACCATTATTATGGAGATCTGATCAGCCTCTAATGGTACAAAATTATATAAGCACTGTTTCTCATCTGGAATTACAAGTCAGAGGAGCAAACAGCACTGGAAGAGTGAGGAGGTTGGGAGTAAGCTTAGATTGTGAAGCACTGTGGGTTGAGGATGAGGTGGAAAGGAGTTTAAGTGCTCTGCTGCAATCAAATAATCAAGAGTTAGTAAATGGGAGAATGTTGTTCTAACCTTATTTTGACTCTCTTGTTTGTGTATATTTTGATTCTGACTTTATATTGATGATGGGTTTTTTCCATAGATTTTATGCCTCTTTCAATGAATGCAAGGATTTTTCTATGATTAATGAGGGCTCATGTGGTAGGTAAGACTGTCAACTGCAGGGACACTGCCATCATCTCTAGCAGAGGGAGGAAAATGTGAAATGAATGGAACATAGGGTTACAGGAAAACAGAAAGTTAATATGGCTAAAGCAGTGGAACACCACTGAAACACTGTACTAGAACCTGGCATAAGTCCACGTTCCTTTTTAGTTCTAAATGTGTTTATTAAATGAATATTTTCTTAGGTAATCCCACATTCTTCCTTAGTTTTCTCAAAGGAACTTAATTTGAGATTCTATAATTTGATTTGTAGTAGGTCTGATTATTCAGAGCTACACCAGATATCACTGATAGCTTGAAAAACCCATTAAACTTTGTTAAATAAATTAATACATGTGCTGAAAACTTATGTTCTAGAAAATTAGATTGGGTGTCTAGAATTACTGGGTTCCTTCTAACTATAATTTCTCATTGTATAGATTGTTTTATTCCCTATTTATAAGTCTCTTTTAACAGCACCTCTTGATCTGACAACATGCTGTGGAAACAAATGTAGTCAATGAAATATTCAGACACAATAATTACAAGCTTGAGAAGAAACCAGTAATTCTGGTTTTTGAGCAGTTCATAAATAGCAAGTCTATAGTAAAGCACGAATCTATAAATTGAGTTGTGGCTCTAAGGACAAATACTGACTAGCACAGGATATTGTCCATCTTGCAAGTTGAATGAGACAGAGTTCAGTGAAGAGAAAATGTGCTCCTATAACCTGAGACCTCAATGTGGTCTTCTTAAATACAGTTTTGACTGAACAAAATTATTTTTACTTCTTTGTCTGTAGCCCAACAGATTAGAATTTCCATCTCAAATATGAGAGAAGCTTCTTTTTTCAGCATACATCACCATTTCTTTCATTCTTCTCCAATTGCTCTAAAATAACTTCATAGAAATTATCTCTTGAAAATGATTTGATCTGAATCCCAGTAATGTTGCTTAAAACCAGAAGAATTTATTGAAAGTGAAGACAAGATTCTCCATGATGCTAAACATGCTGGTTTTGCACTCTTAGTATTTTTCTCAGCTTATGCAAAAAAAGACCAAGATCAAACCCAGGTTTAGACCCTCTGCTTGAGGCTTCTTTGCAGTTTCCCTTCAGCTTTTCTCCTCTTGCCTTTTCATTCTTGACTCTGAACACTGATCTTTGTGCCCCTCAGCCTTTTTTTCTTCCAGGTTAGTAGGAGGCAACCTCAGAACCCCAAGGAAGGGAAGAACTTTGTTAGAATTACAGACAAGGGTGCTAAAACTAACCACTTGATCCTGCTACCTTAATGTTACAACATGGACAGGCCACAAAGGGAATGCAGCTGTTGTTCCCACAGGAGATCTTGCTGTGCTAAACTCTGCAAGCATCTTACCTAAAATATCTTCAAAGGTGCAATAAAACAAGAAGCCAGTGCTCCTGCAAGAATTTCAGTTGCCTAAGCTGTGATGGCAAAATGCATCCCTCTCCAGATGTCCCACAGTCTGAGAAATGGTCTCAGGGTTTGTGGGATTTTTTTTTCCCTGCAGTGAATTTCACAGTATAAAGAGCCATTTACCTTTTTTGGTGTATAATAGGCTGCTTTTATTGTTCAGATACCACTGAAGAATGAAATGACTGGCCAACTTTTTCTGGTGAAAACTGGTTCAGCATCAATGTGGACCAGTCTCTCTCTCTCTTTCTTTGTCTGTTCATCTGTCTTCCTGTCATTCAAACCCTCCAGCACTGGACAATGCCAATTACTAGAGGTCAGTACTTCTAGTGCCAAGAGCCTTTGCCTACCTTTCAATGAGAAACACTCACTGCTTCAAATGATGGTGAAGTGTGTGAAACCAACTTTTTCAAGACTAACAGGAAAGGCAAAATTGCCTGGGAACTGAAGGGATTTCACATGGGTTACATAAAGGAGAAGTTTTCACCAATAGAGAAATAAACAATAGATTTCTCTCCAAGGATGAGCTGTTCTGACAGCCAAAACACACAGACCAGCTGTACTAGGTCACAGCCAGCACCTGCAGCAGTCTGTGTCTGACTATGGGCAACAATGGACATCTAGGAAAAATATGGGAACAGACCAAGCATACACTGATATTTCCTACAATTTACCCTCCCAGGTAACTCAACAGCAGATTGCATCAACATCTTTCTGTTTAAGTGCCCTTTTAATTTAATTGCTTCTTGAACCCAATTACACTTTTCTGACTTCTACTATTATCATTATGATTCTCTAACATCTCATGACAGAGTTTTACATTTAATTATGCACTGTATGGAAGGAATACTTGTCTGCTGTCAGATAAATGAATTTGATGTTTCTTACTTCTTGCATTGTAAGAAATGGTGAAAAAACCATTTGCTATTCAACATTTCCATATCATTCATGATTTTATGAACTCTGCCATGTTCTCTCTCAGCTATTTCTTTTTCCAGATTGAAAAGTAGTTGTTTATTTAATTTCATATGATAGTCATTCCATGCTTATGATAATTCTTGCTGATTTTCTCTTTTTTCTAATGCTACTGTTACAAATGATTCCTCATCTTACACCTTTCATAAAGATCCAGAGAGTCTTGTTTGAAAGCTGGGCTTGAGTGTATTGAAATGAAAACCTATTTATTTGATAAGCCCTCTTTTCTTTCTATCATATGGGTATTTTCTCCAGAGAAAGGGCATTCACAGGCACGAGACTGTGCAATCTGTCCCCCTGCCATTATTGTGTTACACAAAATCACTGAACTCGCTGGTGCATTTTAGTGGCACACTAGTGGGCAAAAGTATTGGAGTCCTTTCATTTTTTAAAAAAAGTATTAATTTCCACTTATGTATCCAATATATTGTTTTATTTCAATTAAGACAATTGTCAGAAAGCAATATTCACCCTATTAATACCCTTTCCCACCATGCAATGTATTAGAAAAATGCCTGTTTCAAAGAAGGTGCAATGAAAAACATTTTTTCTTTACAAACACAGTATCAGCCAAAGCTTGGGTTATGAATAAACTATATGAAAGGTAGTTTGGTTAGTAGCCTGAAACAGAGAATAAATATTTCTCTTATCATTTGTGTATTCCTGTGTAGTTCTCTTGCAGATTTCTGCACTATTTCAATAGCTTAAGGGCTTTTCCAAGGACCAGAGAGCATCAAAGGACAGAAAACAGTAAACCCTGGGTATTCCACAAAGGCCACAGCTCCTTAATAGTTAATTGGTTAACTATTTCCTTTTCATCCTGCCTCAACAACAGGATAGTGACTCTCTCCATCAAAAGATAGCCCTTGTGCTTGAACTCATCTCTTCGGGAGGCAAAGTTTGAGACCTGCTCAGAACTGTGTGTGTAAAACTGGCTTCTTATTTATGCATTCAACTATAAATATGTTTTCACATTGCATGGAATTACAGAAATGTAGGCTGGATGTGATCTCGAAAGGTCTGGACTACTGCCAACAGTAAATCAGGCCAGCTATGGCTTTATCAGTTAGTTGAGTGGAAATCCTCTATGGATGTAGTTTCACAAAACTCAGCAAATTGTTGCAGAGCTGTGCTAGTCTTCTAGAGAAAACCTAACATCTAATCTGAACCTCCCAAACCTCAATTCATGTTCATTGCTGCTTATTCTTTCCTCTAATACTGCTGGGAAGAATTCTGTGTCACCATTACTTCAATTATCAAAGGCTGCCACCCTTTGGCCTCCTCTTTGCCAGCCCAAACAAGCCCAGTTCCCTCAGCCTCTCCCTGAAGGTCAGTGCAGAGTTAAGTTACGTCTTCTGGGTAGATGGAGACTGGAAATTAGGAAGAAATTATTAACTATGAAGGTGGTGAGGCCCTGGCACAGGTTTGCCAGAGAAGCTGTGGATGCCCCATTCCTGGAAGTGTCCCAAGGCCAGGCTGGAGGAGGCTCTGAGCAACCTGGGCTAGCAGAATGTGTCTCTGCCATGGCAGGAGCTGGGACTAGATAATCCTAAAGGTCCCTTTCAACTTAAACCATTCTGTGATTCTATGAGTGTCTAGACATAGAAGGCTGATAGTAAGCTTAAGGGTCTCAAACAAGGACAGCTAAAGTCCTGGACCACTTTATGTGTAAAACCATGCAATATTTCAGCTATGTGGAATATGTGCTTGAAATGCTTCTTTTGCCCTTGAGCTAAGCAAGTAATCTAAAGACGTGGAAGAAAACAAAACTAAAAAACTCACTCCACTTGAAAACACTAAATGTTGGAAGCAAATGAAATATATTACCAGGAATAGAAAAGCTGGACTCTATTACCATACGAAAAGCTCAATCTAAGGCTAAAACATCCAGGTATTTACAACTGAAATATGGATGTTAATGATACTTTGAATATATTGTCAAGGGCTGTGACATTTTAAATGAATATGCTTTTATCAAGAAAATGTTTTTAAGCTAGATTTTTGCTAACCTCCAGAAATATGCAGTTTGCCTGGGATACTGTACAATGCTTAAAAAGCCCCACCCCCAAAGTAAACATAGGTATTATATGCTGCAAATTTACTTCTTAGAACTGCATGAAGATCCTAATTTTTACTCAGGAAATCTTAATTTTCTGGCACTGTGAAAGACCCTGGAGATTTATTTTTATATTGCCTTTATGGGATGTTTGCCCTCTTAGTCCTGCTTGTGGGATAAAATGATTCAAAATGATTCAAAATGAGAGGCAGAGCACATGCACTCGTAACGCAGCAGCCAGAGGCTTCTGCAGCATGGAACTTTGCTGACTTCGAGGCAGTAGAAGCAGTGTTAACAGTTTGCTGAGCAACTGAAACACACCAAGCCCTCCCTTAAGGAGAAGAACCAAGCTACCTGCCCATTTCATGATTCTCTTGGGTGATTTTACCACAGGCCTGGCAGCACTGCCCTGGCTAGACACTGTCTGGGAAATGTGTAGGTTTTAATATGCTGTCCCATTGTGACATTAAGTTTCTTCTGTCAGCTGCAGCAGCATTACTTTAGCCAATCTATGCCTATTACTGCTTCCCAGAAACATTGACTTGTGTGGCTGTTCTCTGAGGCACAGGACCAATATTGACTGCCCCCTATTTCTGTTCTCTTGAACATACCTTTTTCTAGAACTTTCCTCTGGACTTGTAATACTCTGATGGGTAGTGATAAATATAACACCTATCACATGCCCTTTTTGTGACTTCTAAATATAATTTTCCTGTACTTCAGCTTAACTGAAGTTAACTGAACCAGTATAACTGGTCACAAGCAATAAATCAGTCTATGAGTATCTCTCCATTTCTATTTTGCCCCTTTTCTTGTTTGTGGAACAGCCTTTCATACCCTGCTCAGACACACAGGAGTAGCCTTTATCTGGATCTTTTAGCATTTCTGTGGAATGATGAATGTCCCATCTTTTCTGATCCTTGAACTCCATAACTTTTTCTTCTATTCTTCCAAGATTTTTCTATATATCCTTTCTTTAAGTTCCCTTTAATTTATAGGTCCTAGCAGAAACACTTGTTGTCCTGCTCCTTTGCTTGGAAATCCCCTGGCTCAAAATCTAATCCTCCAGCCAGGAAATTTAATCAAATTTCTTTCTCAGCTCAGCTTCCTTTACTACAACCATAGCTTGGTGTCACATTGTACTTAGTAAAATTAACAAATCTGCATTGTTCCTGATCTAGGAATACAAAATAGTTTTGATAGATAGTATTAAAGATTGCTTTACCCCAGTCTGTCACTGGCACATGCATTACACATATGTAACAGCTACATACCAATGTTTAACTGAGTGTGCACTCCTAAGACGTGAGCTGCTGTTTCACTGCAGGTCTGAAAAGTTTCAGGGATCAATTTTCAAAGACATATGTTCAGGACTCTGTTAAAGTAATACTCCCAATTAAATCTGCTTTGTCTGGTTTAGTCCACAGTAAGCCTTAGTAACACTCCAGGGTTTTCTCAGTCATAGAGAACATACATGATAAAATATTCATAATGTTGTTAATTGTCATCCCATACAATAGCCATGCCTAAAGGTCCTCTTGTAATTCTCATTCATACTGTCAGATTCAGTTAGCATCTACAGAGTTCTATGGAAAGATAATAGCAATATTCAAAAGGAAACCATCATGGGAGATTGTATGCTGCACTACCACTTTCTAAGGTTTATTTTCCCTTGCTTCTCTGAAAAAGAGGTATCAAATACTGACTACTACCTCCTCTACCAGTTCTAACTTGCATGCACAAACTGTAAGTATGAACAATTACAGGACATTACCTTTAAAATAAAGAAGAATTAATTTGGTAGCTTACAAATTTTGTTTGCTAACATATTGTATCCTCCTGATTTGAGAATGAATCTGATTTTAAAAAAACTCAAAGCAAACTTGTTTCATGCTTAATAAATTTTTTTGCCCTCACCATATAAACAGATATCTCCCTATCAAAATCACACAAGACTTCTTCATAATGCATATGTTTATCAGCCTTCTACAAGCTGATTTCATAGTAGAGATTCAATACAATATAAAAGCTTTTACCATCCCTTTCAATTTCCCTTCATTGTGGTGGCATAAACTAACATGCTATGTTAAGTTTTCACCTTTCTGCACTTCACAGTCCTCATACATGCAGGACATTGAAAGGCATTTTGGTATGAAGGACATAAACAGATGGCATGTGCACGTATGTATCTGTATGATAGGTGCTATATTGACAAAGCTGCTTCTAATTATCCCAAGCTCTTTCTGTTTTGTTTACAATGTGACTGGCCAGGATTTCCTTCAGTGGCTTTGGACCAATGTAACAAATTGTTTGGGTCATGGGATAATGAGTTTGTCTGCGGGCAGAATAAGTTAAGCTGCTAAGTGACTTAAGAACACTTCTTAGGGAATTCACAGTGAGACCTACTCTTCTATGTCACCTCTTCTAATTTTGACAGTTTAGAATTCCAATGTTTTCCAGGAAAACTTTGGGTTCCCAGGATTGGGAAGAAAAGGTTTGGAAACCAAAACAATTTTGTCTAGTCAAATCCTTATTGCTTTCCCCGCCCCTTCTGGGAGATGCTAAAGCTAGAAACAAGTATATACAGGACAACCCAGGTAAAGTGTTTTATCCCAGTTTAATTATACATTGGTGGGGTTCTTAATTTTTTTGAGAGGTGTTGGATTAAGTCTATTTACTTCTCTCCAACAGACAGTTTCTTCTTTTTGATTTTTAGATTAAAGAAAGTTTTAAAAACTCATTAAATTATTGTAATTTTGCCCATTTAGTCCAGCAGCGACCTGAGCACATACATTCTTGTAGAAGTCTTCTTCCTTTCAACAAAAGATGAATCATACAATAGTTTTGCATGCCTCTCTTATCCAGCACTCAACCAGGACTGCCTGACTGCTACAGAAAGGACATTTCAACTAGCACTCATTGTAGTCTTCTTTACAAGTGTCTCTTTGTATTTACCCAAGCTATCACTTGCTTTCTATATTTTTGTTTGGGAAATTCCTCTGCTTTCCATTTGCCTTTCCTCAAGCATAGTTTGAATTCCTGAACTGCTTTGACTGTGAGTGTCCTGGGCAATGGTATCTCCTTCATTTATTTTGTAGACTGTCCTTATTTCAGAATGGATTCCATTTTTTTTTGTCTATTAACCCTAAGGAAAACATCCAACCTTTTTATTACCTCACTATCCCTTCTTCAAATACTTCAGCTTCACCTGCTTTCGTCACAAGATCTTAAGTCCTGGATCTCTAAAGAAGATATTTTAAACAGAGAGTTTCATGGCATTTTGTGAAATAGCTCATAGCTACCAGCATAAGCTAAATGTCAGCCACTATTGCAAGGAAAGCCTCTACAGGAAAATGGCAACAGCTTCCACTGGTTATTCCAAGATTTACTGACATTTAAAGATTTTCTAACTTTTCTGGAAAGCAAATATTACTATTCCTGCACAAATTTTATTCATTATTGTTTATGGCTTACACAAGATAAATTTAACTTGGTTTAGTTAAGGTTTTCAAATCTCCAAATGCCTACCAGTTTTGAAATGATGATGAAAGAGATATAATGACTGAAAGATGAAGTTCTAAAGCCTTTAATACAAATGACAGTTAATTCCCTTATTTGTGATAGTTTCTCTCTTCATAATTTTTCATTTTTAATTTCAAAGCTCTCCCAGCTGTGACTAGAAAGCTTGAACGTGAAAGCTATACGGAGATATTACATTACAATTTAGCTCCATTTACCAACTCTGTTCTTTTAATTACTTGCTATCTTGATAACTGGGTCTTCCCTTTTTGCCCATTTTGCATAAGAAAATGCTTACTTGTTCAGAACTCTTTCCTGCTAAGCACACCTCTACTGTTCCAGAGGATGACCAGGAATGTTTGTGCGTCTGCAAAGTACTGGAAGCATAGAAGCAGCCATCTGTTCCTTAGCATGTTCTTTCCCTTAAGCAACCAATTCTTTGTTCTTATGCTCAGAGAAGAATTTGCAATTAGCCCCCAACAAGGCCATCTGGGTAAGGCATTGGCATTATCTTGCTTATACTCCAGCTCGAGTATAATTATAAAATTACAGTGGCACATTTTTTTCTGACCACCTGGTTATATACTCCCTTCAGGATTCCAGAACTGGAAGAGACACTGCAGAGAAGAATGCCTATTGTTATTTTACTGTGCTTTATTACACCTTTGGGAGTCATAAAATTTATTCTATTTTTATTATAATAAGCCATAACCCTCTCAAGTTCACTTTCCCTATGATATGTAAAGTAGTTTTCCAGTATTGTCAAAAGCAGAAATGAGCCTGTTATGCTGGGAGTGTATGAGTGGATATACCATGTATTTTTTGTTTATTATATTAGAACTGTGGATATATCACTTCTTAAGACATGTCAAGAAATCATGTGGGCTGAGGAGATGGAGCAGTACTGGGGAGCAGGGCTCAGGGATGCTGGTGGGTGAGGGCTGGCCCTGCCCTGTCCGTGTGTGCTGGGACCCAGAAACCCTCCTGTGCTGGGCTGAGCCCCCAGCGTGGGCAGCAGGGGAGGGGGGATTCTGCCCCTCTGCCCCACTCAGGTGAGAACCCACCTGCAGAGCTGTCCCAGCACAGGAAGAACATGGAGTGTAGCAGCAAGTCCAGAGGAGGGTCACCAAGTTGATCAGTGGGATGGAGCACCTCTCCTATAAGGAAAGGCTGAGAAAATTTGGATTCTTCATCCTGGAGAAGACAAGGGTTAGGGGTGACCCCATTGTGGCCTTTCAGTATATGAAGGCAATCTATAAGAAAGAAGGAGAGAGACTAAATACAAGAGCCTGCAGTGACAAGGGGAAATGGCTTCAAACTGAAGGACAGTAGACTCAGATCAGGTATTAATAATAAACTCTTCCCTGTGAGAGTGGTGAGACACAGGTATGGGTTGCCCAGAGAATCTGTGGATGCCCCATCCCTGGAAGTGTTCAAGGCCAGCTGGGTGAGAGTGGAAGGTGTCCATGGCCATGGCAGGAGATTTGGAACTAATTGGTATTTAAGGTCTCTTCCAGCCCAAACCACTGTATGACTGTAGGATTTGAAGACTTGAGTTTTCCTTTCTGACACATTTCCTCATTGTTCAGCGATTTCAGGAAAATGATACATTTTCCTTCTTCAGCTATTAAAATCATGACCTGGATTTGGGGGGTTCATTTCCCAAGGTATATCACACATTTATACCATGCAACCACAGCCTAGCACTGGATATCACCTGTATCTTTGTTAGAAGTGATTCTTGATTGGCTTACCTGCTTTTTAATTAAAAGAAATTGTATTCAGTTTAGTTAAGGATATTATGACTTTCAGATACTGAGTCAACACTATAATATTGCATTGAAGAAGAAATTTCTTAGGTGTCAAGATCAACAATTTACTAATATTTTCTTTACATCACACAAGAGATCATCAAGTTTACAATAATTTAAAACTCTCTGCCCTCTTGTATGTGCTCATAACATCTCCCAATTGATGGAAGGGTTTTAACTCTCTGTTTTTGTCCTTGGATTACAGATTTCAATAGAGGATTTGGTAGTAGAGGGACAGTATTATGATTCATTAAAAAATACAGTAATGAACACAAACCCTCTACTATGCAACATTCTGGTTGTTCTGAAAGTAAAAAACCTATATTAGCTCTAAAAGATTTTTTTTCAGACTATTAGTAGCAAAAGACTTTTGACTGAGATAAAAATTTCTTGCTTGGTTATTATCAGCTACAAAATCAGGAAAGGAAATCCTGAGTAATTGAAAACAGATCTATGATATTTTAGGGGATTGTCTGTTGTGTCAGTATTTGCACTGTGAAAAGAAATGCTCAAACATATATTTAAAGCCATGTTCTCACACCTATAAATCTGTCTATATAAAAAGCAGGCTGGAATGTCAGATGACCCCACCTTACAAGGGAAGAAGTAAACAACAGCCCCCGAATCAGAAGTGAGTGAGCTTGTGTTTCAGTGTGCCTCAGGAGGCCGGTGAGTCAGCTTTGCCCCTGGCGGCCGAGGCAGTGCCAGCCTTCCCAGTGCTCCCGGGGCTTTGGGAACCACCAGGAACTGCCATCAGCCTTGGCTCTCACTGTAAACACAGAGCTAAATCAGTGCCCTCATGGAACTCAGAGAACACAGGATGTGATTCTGACCAAGTCACTCCTTAGCAAATGAAAAGAAGCAATAACACAAAGTGAGGAAAGTATAAGAGGTAATTTGAAAAGCTTATGTAAACCAGTCTGCTCCTATTTCAGCAACTATACATTTTTAAGGGGCAATTTTTTCAGTATACAGCTTTAGTGTAACAATAATGATCAAAATTGTTGCAGATTTTCCTTTGAAATAATATTACAATATAGTTTCCAAATAAAACAAAATAAAAAGTAAATTTTAAATAAATGATATTTTCATATTAATTTTTGTGTAATAAACAGTGCACGAGTATTCTCTTCCTCTCACCAGGTGACTCTAGTGAAGTCAAGGGAGATGCACTAGACACAATTGATACAAATTTCAGGACAATTAGGTGCAAAATACTTTATTTCTATTAAAAGCCAAAGTCATCCTCTTGCCTCCACTGTTTGTTCCTTCCAAACTGGACAACTGGCCAGAATACTTCCCAGTTAAACAACAACAAAAATGCCCAGACTTCTGATTATTTTCATCCCCTCTGAACACAAGCCAGATAAATGGAATACATACATACTTGCAAATAGTCCTGTAAACCAAATACACTCTTGTTTTTTGATATCCCAAATACCTGCTGTTCACTTACTCTGGATCACTCCCATGACTCATGAACTCTGCATTACATTTTCTGAAACCTAAACATGCTGGAAAAACACTGACCTTGCTAAAAATGCCCGATTAAGAAATTTTATGTATCTACTTTTGACAATACTTGAGTGATATTTCTTTTAATAAGATATAATATTTTCTATTCAAAACATTACACCTATTTACACCTATTTATAGATGTAACTGAAGCAATAAACAGGCTCCCAAGACCCTGGTACCATGGACAGCTCCAGCTGCAGCAGTGCAAGCGTCACAGTGGCAGCAAAACCTCAGGAACATTAGACGGCCACTGATTCTTAACCAACCTCTCTTCTTTCAGTCTATAGCAGCATTGGATTTTAATTTCCAAACATAATTGTGGTGCTCATGCTCAATTGTTCACAAATGGAGTTCACCTGCTCAGGGCAACAGACAGAGCTGTGAGCTTTCCACAGTTCTGCTGAAACACTATTGCTGACACTGTTGTTTCCTCCCCTACAGAGTCGAATGGCAGAAAGTTTGCGTCTGTTTGATTCCATCTGCAACAACAACTGGTTTATCAACACTTCCCTCATCCTTTTTTTGAATAAGAAAGATCTGCTGGCAGAAAAAATCCGACGCATCCCCTTAACAGTGTGCTTTCCTGAGTACAAAGGCCAAAACACTTACGAGGAGGCAGCAGTCTACATCCAACGCCAGTTTGAGGACTTGAATCGCAACAAGGAGACCAAGGAGATCTACTCACACTTCACCTGTGCCACTGATACCAGTAACATACAATTTGTGTTTGATGCAGTGACAGATGTCATCATTCAGAACAATCTCAAATACATTGGCCTCTGCTAAGAATCCTTTGGTTTAATCTGTTTTCCTGGAGTGATAAAAAAGGGGCTAACCTCTTCCACTTCTAGTGGAAAAAAATTGGGCAATGCTTAATAGCCCAAGGAGAGAAAAGGGGAAATCTGATATATGAACACAGTTCCTCTTATGCCCCTTAACCTGCTATATCATTTTCCCCAAATAGATGTTCTGGAGAGTGAGAGCCTCCTCTCCAAGAAAACCAAACAGCCCCAGTAAAAAAAAAAAAAAAAACCCAACCAAAAACTAAAAAACCCCGAAACAAAAACAAAAAAAAGAGATTGAGGCCTAACTCTGTGGAGATGTTTCACCACAGTCACTGCACTTTTATTCCATTTGTTTCATTCCATTTCCTACAGTGAGAGTGTTATCATGTTCTGTGTAAGAAATGACTCTTCATCCAGTTGTCCTAAAATTTTATTGACATAAAAATATAAATCTGGTGAGTGACGGATGAACTTGTTTGCAGGGTGTGGAGCAGAACGCTTGTGTTGGTTGGGGAGAAAAGCTAGTTCAAACCAGAAGCTACTGAATGAGAGAGTTTAAGCAAAATACTACTTAAATTTGTAGAGAGTGGGCATGCACCCACCATATTGGTATCCACAGTCAAGAGTATGCACACATCCATCATGTATGCACATGCACATGACTCTCAGCATATACTATGTACACACCTCTGCTTTACTTTACTGTTTCTCATGGACACCTTGCCTATTAAAGGAATTGTTGGTGCGCAACTGTTTTGTGATTTCCAAACTGACTAGCAGCTCTTTCTGCTCTTTATGGCTTCAAATATGCAGCAAAACTACATGAAATTAATCTTTGAATAGGCCAAATTAAGGTCAGTGTTTCTTCTACTTATAAGGAGTTTTATACATCAAAACAGTCTTCTTTTACATCTTTTTTTGCCAAATCTTGTGGTGTTTCATGAAAGACCAAATTATATTTAAGAAGTAGGTTAGTGTTCCTTTTTTTAATACAGATTAAAAAAATAAATCACAAAGCAATTTTTTAAATTATTGTTGTAGTGTCTGGATTGCTGAATGTGAAAGGTGCCAACGGACAATTCTGTTCCACTGCTCCAAATACCTTCTGGGTATTGTAATATTGTGACAGATTTCCCAAGAAGCAGGAGCCATGGAGATTGTGTAGTATATAGCCTCCAAAGTCTTTTTTTTGTTGGTTTTTAAAATTATTTTTAAAATGTGATGTGTTATTAGAAGGTTAAAGATGAGCGATATGAACAATAACTAAATGTCTTGATATTTCAATTTAATAATTTAAATTATTTACAGTTTAGCGAAGTTAAGGAAACTGAAGAGATGCAATCCTCAGCTCCAGGTTTCATCTCACAAAGAAACACTACTGGAAGGAGTAACATTCCAGCAAAAGTTTGAATGCATAAGAAGCTCTGTGGGACTATACTGGAAAATCTCATATGGATTACATAGACCTAAGTCTTTGATCAGTTGGTTCTTTCCCCTGCCATAGAAAAGACTTCTTAAAGACTTCAGTGTAAAGTTGGTGTGTAAATATATGTTTGATAATTGTAAAGCACATACATACACAGAGACACAGACACACATGCACACTGGAAAATCACCTTCTACTTTTGTTCCCCTTATGTACTATGATCAGTGCAAGAAATCTCAGCCAAGGGCTCTAAGAAAATTAAAACAAAATGGTTAATAACATCAACATTTAAATTGTCCACTTCAAAAATAAATAATTCAAATGATAATGAATGTGTCTATAGTGTGTTCATTAAGTAATGTTATGACAGTTACTTAATTGGATAATGTTTGTGAAGTTTTCTTCTAATCCGTCTAATTTTGAACAAGATATTTTATCCCTGTACTGAAGACACAGGGTCCTTTTAAGCATTCCCTGCCAACTGTTACACCTGAAGAGTAGAGGTAAAAGAGCAAATGAGTCTGTGCCTTCAAGGTATAAAGGTCTGTCATGGCACACAGACAGTTTTGAGGTCTCACTTGTAGTGAGGAGGTACTGCTGCCTGCTTGGGTTATTTGCACTCAGGCTGCTTGGCTTGGTGAGTTTACTAAAATTTGTATACAGTAATTGCTAGGACAAGTTTCTTTAAACTTTGCTTACTATTAAATTGCTATAATTTACCTGAGAAATCATGCAGTATTTCTAGACTAATTTTTTTTTTTACATATTATATCTAATTATTAGCCAGTTGAATTGTGGAAAAGGTGGGAAGTGACTCAGGGCTCCCTTTTCCAATGAATGGTCTATTAGATGTTGTGTCTCCTTCACCTCTCTTTCATGGGACTGTGGCCATTTCAGATTAGTGAAAGAAGTGACAAGAAAACACCAGCATTCATTACAGCATAGCTTCAAGGTAAGAAAGCTGGATAAAACCAGAAGTGTAGTCAATTATCAGGAGGGTAACAGACACTTTATATTAAAAACTAAATCTTTATTCAACTGAGAAGGTGTTTCTACTATAAGTATTAGAGACGATGAAGTGGAGAACCTAGGACATTTTAACAAAGGCCCAAGGAGATTTCTAAAGGAAAGCAGCCAGTTCCATTCCTCATGGAGTGAAGCTCTCTTGGAAAACAGAAAAGAAAGTGAAGCACCACCTAGCTCCTACTTGGCTTAAAATCTAATAATTTAATTCCTATGATGTTTTTGATTTTAGCATTCTGAGTAATTCATGGTTACTCAGTTTACTCTCTGAAGAATTCAAGATGTTAAAATAAATTATGCTTTATACAGTTTTCTGCACAGAAAATTCTGACTGTATAAGAAAACTGAGGCATAGCAAAGTTAGAACTAAAAAGTCTGTCGGCTGAAGACAGGTGCTGAAATTAAATCCCTTGTCTCTTAGTCATCCACCTGGATAAATCATGCAATTACATTTGCATCTATTTTTTCAGTTCTCAGGTTTATCAGTGATGCAGTGCACTGCCACCTGAAAGAGCTGCATTAATACAGCTGGGATTTCACTTCACCTGGGCAACAATGACATTCACAGAAGAGATGTCCCATCTGCTGCAGTAAGAATGCCATCTGTCCTTCCAGCATTTGCACTCCACACAGCAAAACAAGTTTAGAAGGGAAAAAGGTATCCTTAAAGAGTCCTTATCCACACATTCAATTGGTTATGATTTTTCAAGGGTGAAAGAGTGGAGACATCAAGAGTCAGCAGTGTAGGAGAAATATTATCTCTTGGGCTCTTCCCAAATAGAGGTTCTGGCAAGCTTAAAAGTCCATTGCCTCATCCATTCCACCTCAATCTTTGCCTAAAAGCATTAGGTACCCATAAATGACAGGATAGGTAATGGGTAAGAATTATTAAACCTTTCCAGTGTTAACCATATCATAATGAAAGATATTTTTTCCTAGAACTATTTTTGCAGTTGCTATTTTCGAGGTCATTTATCATTGCATAACACCCTTTCACTAACATTGTCAAGTATTATATATGTCAACTACTTGTTTTTACAGAGAGAGGAAGTTTTGCCATTAATTTCTTTAATGTTCTTAATTTTCTCCTCCTGCTGACCCTTCTCCCTCTACTGAACACATATATCTATCTATTTTTGTCATTCTTCTGCCCACTAATTCTTTTCACTAAGTTGTTTCTTCTGGAAGTGTTACTCCTCAGTGTTCTCCCAGTCCTTGTGCATTCTCCCACCTTTTGGTTTTTAACTATCCCACAGTTCCTGGAAGATATTGGTATGCATCCTTAAATTTGGGAATCAAAAATACTCTCTAAGTGGATTTTCTCAAAATAACCACATTTTCCTAAATTAGTCCTGTTTGGAGAAAGACCAGGTGGCCTGGCATAGAGGTAGCTGGAGTCACTGACCACTTCCCAGTTAAAACAGCTACACTTCATGCCAAGGGCACGTACAGTTTCTGTTCCTTTTTGTCTTGCACAGAACACATTGCTTTATTGGCCCTGCAAATTACCTCAGCTCTAGAGAACAGCACAAATGGAGCTGTGGAGTGCTGCCGTGGCTGCTGACCTCCTCCAGCTGATCCAAGGTACATCCCATCTCATTATCTGGATGTGAGGTGCAGAGGTGAATGCAAAGAGAAAGACAGACACTTTCTTGGCCAGCTGAAAAGGGCTGAATTACCAAGGAGAGCCTATTTCTGTATCTGTAACATGTCAAATAAATTATGTCAGGCGTTGTGACTCTTACTACTTATTGGAAATATTTGTGGTTATCCCTGATATTTCCCTGAATCGTCTCATGGCAAAAAATTTTGCACCTTTCGTTTTTCTTTCAAGTAGCCCTCTGTATGTGAGTCTGTTCTACACTGACACAATTCTGCTCCAGGATTTATCTTCCAGCCCTTAAATATAGGCATGTGTATTTTTATAGATACATTATATTTTAATCTAAATAAATAGAATACATGACTCAAAAAAACACCTTTTCCAAGAGTAATTACTCAGAGCTGCTTTTACAGACTTCTCCATACTGATGTTCACAAAGTTGTTTAGCCCAACATATTAATATCCTTCACGTGAATGGAATTATTGAAGATTGTAAAAAAAGATTGCATGCATGTAAAAAAAAATCTTTAGATTTTTTAGAATTCATGTACAGTTAGCAAGAGTCTAAACATTCATTTAATTCTTTTTAAGCATCAATAATGAAACTGAATTTCTCAGACAATATACTTTGCTATGAATTTAAACAGTATGGCTTTTTAACAGATAATTTCTAATGAAATTTTAACTTTAAAATTATAATTTTGATCAACTGGAAGAGAAGTTTAAGACTAATGCTCAGATTAGAACACTTATGAAACTAATGCACTGTGATGAACAGCTGATCCACACCTTGAACAGAAGGGACAAAGTGAAACTTTGATGCAAGATTCTGAAATACCAATTCAAATATGTAGTCCACAGAATGTATATCTTGAGCAGGTAGCCTTAACTTGCATAAGACCTAAGAAACTTAACTAAGGAAAACTGAGATGAGCAAAAATAGACATGATACTGTTTTGAAATGTGAGTTTCAAGGGAAATGGAATAAATTAAATCTGGAGCATAGGTGAATTTACCTGATTTCCTCTCTGCGTTGTCTACTTGAATACTTAACTGCTTAAAACCTCCTACCTTGAGGTAATTTTGCCAGCATGTCAAAAGTCTGATGGGTGTTCTTCCGACAAATATCTACTGGATCATCCAGGAGCCCAGCAAGGGCAGAAATGATCCCACTTTGCATTAGTCCTTCCCTAAAAACAACAACAGAGGACAGATTTAACCCAACACAATAAAACTTGTACATATTTGAGATATTTAATCTTAACTGCTCTTCTTCATGCTGCATCTGTTTGACAAAACTTAGGAGGTCTGTTCTTATTTCTCACTGAACCATCACTTCCCACACGGTTCAGTAAACCTTGGAATTGCACCTACCTGCCAATACTATGTGAAGCCATTAGAGAGAGAACTTCTGTTGTTTTCTGCCGGACAGTTTGGTCTTGATGCTCCAGCAAAGACTTCAGGCTATCCAGGAATCCTATGAGACATCACAGAGACAAGTGTTCAAATGTTCATTTTAACACTTCTTACCTCCAGCATTAATTTGAAATAGCAATATTCATCGTTTATCTCACAATTTGAAGTGCCTCAGAATTTTCAGCTTGTCCTGACAGTGAAATTCTCATTGTCATATCTCAAGTAAGGAAGAAAATTTCAAATTTCAAGGCCTACTGCCAAAAATGTCATGCTACAAACAAGCTCCTGACTCCTTATCAAGTTAAATCCTAATCCTGCAAATATAAAGTGACATAACTCTAAAAATAAGTCAGTAGAGTTACTGATGTCTTTAGAAAAGCATGTTTTTGCAGGATTGACACTCACTTGTCTTTTTTGAACAGAAATAAATGTGGTGAACCATTAATGATTGTGTATGCACATATGGGCACTGACCAAAGCCAAAAAACCTGACAACTTCAAAATAAAAACAATCTCACATTGCTTTGGCAATCAAACGGTTCATCAAACACTAACTTAATAAATTTTGAACATGATTAGTCTCTTTTATGAGAGGAAAAAAATACAAAGGAAGTAAATGGAGAAATAAGCAGTAGCAAATGAGGTTTTTTCTGTTGCATAATGAGCTATGTAGATATACCACAGACTGCTAAAAATTGCAAAAATAAACTTGTGGTTAAGAGATTTTTTCTCCCCCAAAACTGAAACTCAGGATTCTTCCAGGCTTTTGAAATAAGTGGTGGCCAGATGTAGTCCTGATGAGTATGATAAATTTGGTTATATTCCTTTCTTTTCTAATTTCTCATTAAATTCCAGGCCACTGGTTGATGATGGTGATGGGGTTCTAACTTCAAACTAATTAAGTGGGATTTTTTTTATTAGCCTGTGTTAGGAATTAGCTAAAATCAGAATAAAGTCTGGGGACATGGTTTAGTGGTGATCATGGCAGGGCAGAGTTAACAGTTGAACTGGATTATCTTAGAGGTCTTCAACCTTAACAATTCTATGATTCTATGGAATGAAAGATTCTGCACTACTTTTGTATTTAGGGGTTGATAAAACTTACAGTGAGCCATTGATGAATCCTAAAGGGATGATAATTCTTCTAATTGTCATGTATATGGTATTATAATACTCTTTACCTTTCCAAGCTAAAACAAACAGGAAATTTTTCCTGGGCATCTTGAGTCATCAAAGATATTGTAAGGAAAAAGTAATGGAAGAAAGTAAAGTGGAGTTCCCCCCTTAGCCTGTGTCAGAGCTAGTGAGAACAGATCACTTACCTAATGCTACTGCCTGGTAGACTTTTTCTGGATCATGGACCAGATCGCAGAGAGCCATCAGTGCCCGCTGCTGCGTCAGCAGCTCGGGGGACTGCAACTCCTCATTCAGTTTAGGAAGGGCCCTCCTCCCAAAGGCCAGAGCAGCTTTGGTGGGGTCTATATCAGGGGGCAGGTAGGCTGAAATACGAGGTTGTGCCATCCCAAATCTTCCTGAGAAAGATTCTCCCTATCCCTAAAAATACTCCAAAATGGCTGTACTTGGTGACTGGGCAGATTATGTACCATAAAGACACCTACTGACTTTGAACAGTGCTCTGTGTTCCCCAGGGAGCTCTTTTAGCAAACATACATTGCCAGGAAGCTGTGAAAGAGGCTGGAATCGTGCATCATCAGCACTAATGTGTGCTCATCTGCTGAATTGTCTTAATCTGGTTTAATTCTCACTGAAAGCTGTAAAGAAAAGAGAGAGAAAAAGCTTAAAATTTCAAGGAAGGATGTTAAAATTGATAGAGAGGATGCTTTTTAAAGGGTTCAAGTGAAGCAGCCCAATGCCCAAAATCAGAGGGGGCTCCAAATAATAAAATTAAAGCAAAGGAAAACGAAATACCTCTTCTTTCCCAAGCAAAAAAAGCAGCATTTTTTAAAGGGATCTGGCTGAAACCTGCCCTCGGAATTCNAACTGCTAACAACAACAACAAAAACGTCAAAACAGCCTCTAAACAACTCCACTTCTCCCTTCAAAGCAAACGAAATAGACGAAATAATCGAGGGCGCCGTGTGCCATTACCGAGCCCCCGCCTCCCGCCCCTCAGCGCCGGCCGGCTCTCAGCGGGCGCGTGCCCTGGTTGCCACAGCGCCCGCTCTTTGCGTACGCGCCTCTTTGTGAATAGCGACTAACGCCGCCCAGCCCCGGGGCCGGCCCTGCGTCACCAGCGTGAGCTCCGCGTTTGACAGCGCCCGCGCTGAGGCAGTTACGTCAATGGCGTAGTTGGCGGCGGGGCGAGGGGCGCGGGGCGGGCGGGGGATGAGGCGCGGCCGCTGAGGGGAGCCGTGAGGGGTCGGCGGTGCTGCCGTGAGGTCCCGGAGTGGCGGCCGTTCTCCCTCGGTTCTCTGCCGAAGTGTGGAGTCTCCCTCCTCGCCCCTTGTTTTCAAAGTAATTTTACTTGAACAAAATCAAGGAAAATTGAGAGCGAACAAAATGGTGGTCGAGTTAAGGGCCGAAATCCGGCAGGCGAGTGCCTTGGGGTGCAAGGGCTGAAGGGAGCCCAGTAGTTTTGGACTAGGTTTTCTTTCCTAATCTTCTCCAGAATGTCACTGTGAACAGCTAGAATGTGTAGTAAGGGTTTCCATTATTACTTAGTTTCACATAACTGTTCAGAGGAAGGAAAACGGGAAGAACGGATCTTTGCAATGTTGTGGCACAATTTAAGGGTGTTCTGGATTGTCAGATGTTATCTGGCATCAGGAATAAACTCTGAACAGCTTGTGCTATAAAAGGATAGTGTAGATAGTGAAGTCGTTGAGATGTTTTTCATTATGTGAGTAACAATTGTAATAATCAAAGTTCTTAAAAAGGATTTTGCAAATCCAAAATAATTCTGATCAGCCGGATTAAAATGCATCACAGGAATAGGTTCTGGTTTGTTGATCTTCAAAATCCATAAAAGAAAAATTGCTACTTGAAAGAGTATTTTCTGGAAAGGATTAATTTTTCTGCAACATTTTAGAGCTGATTATTTACTTTACAGGTGATTTACCTGAATTAGATTGGGTTTGCACTGTGTACTTGTAAAAGTTCACCTGATTTCCATAGGAAGAACATGAACTTTTCTCAGCGTAGAAAGAGCTGGACCAAATCAAAGACTTGTCCCTCAGTGTTACGTCTGCTTTTGGTGTGAGTTGTTCTGTCTTGTCCTCCACCACTGCTTGGAATACTGATTTCGTTAGTGGTCATGATGTTAGCTTATTTTATGTATGCCTTCTGAGTGCCTTCCTCACATCCTTTGTCTGTCCACAGAAGCTGCTGGCACTACTGTTCTTGCAGTGTTGAGATAAGGAGGGTTGTGATGCCATGGAGACACGGTGTTCCCAGCCCTCCCTGGTGACTGAATCCCCTTTCAGCTCTTCAAGAAGAGAAAATATGGATCATTCTCAGTATTTTTAGCAGCTTTTTGTTTCTTAAATTCTTTTCCTGTAATGGTGTATCTTATTTGTTGACATGGTAAGTTGGGATGTGCTTATGTGTGTGTGAGATTTAGATTAAATACACTAAGTGTAAGTGAAGATGGCCTCTCAATTTTGAAATATATCTTTGTGGTTGTCTTGGTCCCTCCTGTACCTTGCATTCACTGAGATTGTTGAACTGGAGTTTTTGTAGCTTAGTTTGTGAAAGGGCTCTAGGAGAGGAGCAGTGAGTCAGTCTATGTACACATGACAGGTGTTTACCATGCTTAGGAGGTGTTGAATTACTACTAGAATATGCAGAAAGCAAGTTAGTGTTTGAAACTCATGGAGGTTTTGTTTTCAGAATTATACTAATAGTTATGACATAAATTAAGACATTAATGTTGCTGTAAAATCATTCAAGCTGGCCAGAAGGGCAGGAGCACACCATAACAAGGGTCTAGATCTCTCGAGTTCTGTATGGTCACAAGTAGGCTAAGTAGAACTGTCCATATGGGAATAGATAAATACTGTAATGTCACCTCCTTTGGTGAATAACCCATTTGCTACAAACCTGGGATCTTTGTGGGGAAGTGGCTGTCTTGGTACAGTTGAGATCATACTTGTGCCTGAAGTGATTTAAAAGCAATTCCTCATGGAAGAGAATAAACCCTTAATTCTAAGTAGTGGACTTTTCTTAAGCATTATTCTTTGTGTATGCTTATAAAACACAACTGTAGAGTTTTTTCTTCTGTACTTGCACACTGTTTAATATTACTGGACTGCTTTGATGTACCCTTTAACCTTTTCAGTCTGCTGCAGAAGTGGGAGAGGCTTGTCTCCTGGTTCAAAGCCTCTTCCAGCTTTATCAAAATATGACTGTTAGAATGAGAGAGCTTTGTTCTCTCCTGAAAGTTGAGAATTTAAATCCTAATAAAATACACAAAATAGCAAAATCTTTTAGCATCCTAAGTTGCACTCTGGCTTACAAATACTGTCTAAATTAATGAGTTAATTGACAATACTTAGGTAATGGAAAAGAGCTGTGTAATTTCTTATTCCTTGTCTTTGGTGTTTTGTACATTAGAAAGCAAGATTATTAATGAGTAGAAAGACATTTATATAATTCAGGATGTCTCATTAGTGGCATGCGCATTTTGAGTGTAAAGCTGTGATGAAATCAAGTTGAAATGCTGAAAAAACCCCTTGGGAGTTCCTTTATAATTGCTGCTATGCTTAATATTAGCACTGTTACAGTTCCCCACTCCATTAGTTCCTTGTCTAATAGGTTAATCCTGCTCTTTGTATCCCTCTATACAACGATCTTTGGAGAAAATGGAACTGTTTCCTTAAACCGGGTTAGGGCCATTGGGTTTACTGAGGAGCAGTTTCTGGTCAAAGGAATCTGTATGACCACTAAAACGAGTTTGTTGTTTCAAAACTACGGCTCTGTGTATAGTTCAATTACTCCAACTCCGCCTTCCCGGTCTGTGGAAGAAGGGGAGGAAGGGAATTGTTGCAAACCTGTTGCTATGGCCACGTAGCAGGGGCTGAGCTGCTTGTGCGGCTGGAATCCTGCTGCATCAGCTGCTGCTCGGTGAGTCCTTCCTTACACTTTGCTACATGATGAAAATGCTGCCATTAGAAATGTTCTTTTGAACGGCAGTAAGAAATCGGTACCCTAATCAGGGTCCCCTCCCCCAGAAACCCACGAGGTTTCCTTACATAACCAAATTGATTTATCTTAGGTGAGACATCTGAATGCATTTGTGATTTTCATGTGAACATTATTCTTTTGCCAAGTCAGACAGATTTCATTCTTTCTGAGCTGATCTTGGATGAAAGTTTGATGTTGTGCCAAGAAATGTGGCAGCTTCACCCTTCCTCCCTTCTTCTTCTGACCACATGAAATCTGGGATCCCTAACATTAATTAACGAGCTTAGTGCAGAGGCATTTAAAACAATGATGAGCAAGATTTTAAAATTAAACACTGCAGAATCCTTTGAGGGCTAAACTGCAAGCACTTGGGTTGGATTAAGTGAACAATTCTCTGCCCTCCCAGGGAATTAGGAGTTGGTGCCTTGTAGTTTCAGAAGGCCACTGTTTGCTGCTACAACTATGCACACTGAGGTGATCCTTTTTACATGAGAGACAGCTTTCCTTCCATTGCAAACTGAGTGGAAGAACTGCCAGTTATACTGAAAAGAAAAAAGGAAAAAAAAAGATGACAAGTCTGCAAGAACTTGGTTAGTTTTTGTCATGTTGTCCCTGTTGTACCTGTATTGAGGTAATTCCTGAATACTGTGTTTCTCTTTACATGTTTTCAGTCTTGTAGAATTTAACTGAACTTGGAGGATGAAGTCCAGCCTCATGAATTTGGTTCCCCCAGTGAGCAGAGAAAGAATAATCTCCCAGTTTCCCAAGGTAAGCATTTTTTATCCCTTTGGTCACTGTATGTAACCCCTGCCACACCTATCTATCTTTCCATTGTGCTAATATGGTATATTAATTTAATTTAATGTACACTTGTTGTCTTCTGTTAAAATGACAAATTATTTAAGATTCTTTCAAAGTTTAATGGGACCTCATAGTCCCATTTAATGCTGATCTCTTTAATAGTAATCCCCATTCTTCTTTCTAACCTTTACAAAAAGTGACTCTTGTTAGAGAAGTGTTATCTTACAATATATATCTTGTTTTTTCATCAAAACAGTAATAATTACATGCTTGAAGAGCTCCAACACCGAGGGCAAAGAGGAACCATAGCTGACATTAATTCGCCAAAAAATCTAATTAGGAGGCTTTGGTTAAATTATTTGAGGCAGTTTTAATTTTCTGTTTGTACAAGAACCTTAGTCATACAGCAGATCAAATGTAATAGGCACTGTAGAAACAGACAGAATACCTTTGATGTCCCCGAAGAATTTTTATTTGAAATATAATAGAACAGTTAAGGACAGGGAAGGGCAAGGAATTACCACATGTTTTTTTCAGTTGTTCAAAAGATCCTTTTAAGGGAGTTCACTTTTTTTTTCCATTCTTGATCTCAGCCACATATTTTGCTTTTAATTTTATGAAAAATACCACAGGTATTTTAAGCAAATGCAAGGTAAAATGCATTTTCCTCATTTTTAACTAATTCCCAGTTAAAAAGCTAGTAATAAAAACAGTGCTTCAAACTTATAAAAGATTGAAGAAACTTCATAGCAATAACGACTTGCTGGTGGTATGCTCCCATCTGTGCTTGTCTTGTGTGTCTTGGATTGTTGGGATAACTGAAGGCACTTACTGCTGTACAGAATGATGAGCAGATGGATTTGGCTGTGGGTGCTTAGGCAGTGCTGGACACTGACACTCAGAAAGGTGCTCAAAGGATGGTGTTGTCCCAAGGAGCTTTTACAAACACAGCTCTGGGGAAACCTTACTGCCTTCTAACCCAACCTACCCCTTTCTTGTGCCAGGATAACCCTGTTCTTGACAAACCCTGTGAACGGGCATTTTATCTGTTTTTCCTTTCTTCTTGCCAAGTGTCCATCACCCAGCTGGTCCCAGCAGCTGTTCTCCCTTTTCAGTGGTACACACCTGAGGCCTGTCTGCAGTTTAAAGAGCACTTCCATGCACAGGTCAGGACTGCTTGTCAGCAGAGCACTGGAACAGCTGGGTAAGTTTGTAATAACACAGGTATGCAAGGAAGAAAGATTTTAAGCTCGTTATAGCCTCCTTTCTTCATTGGCTTTCCCTCTTCCTTCCTCATCTTCGTCATTCCGGTATATTTCAAGGCAGCTAAGCCCCTACATGGGGCAGTTCTCTGACCTGTTCCACAGTAAATGAATCAAGTGCCTCTTCTGCTGGGATAGGTAGCATTGATGAAATGATGTAGTGGTTTAGGAACAAAAGGGTTTTTGGCACCCTTTAAGTAAACACTCAGTTCAAAAGATCTGACAGATCCAGCCTTGCTGTGTTCTCTGTAGGTGTTCCAAAGGAGCAGTTGATAAAGGCTTTGGAGGGATATAAAGGCAGCAGTTCTAAGTTTCTTGACACATCTAGGAATCTGGTTTTTTTACTTTTTGAAGTATACGTGTTGAGAAGTTCTCATAAATGGTTCCTTAAAACTGGAGTAAAATTCTGGTAAACATACAGCATTTAAGAATCAAGACAAGCTGGTTTATGCTCTACTAATAATCTTGAAGTTGTTTGTTTTCCCTTGCATTATCTCTCCTCCAGAACTGTTGCTATTACTGATTTAATTATTGAAGCAAGGCCAGAAAGCTAAATGGTGTTGAAATCATCACTATTCAGTTAAAATAAATAGCTGTACATTTTAGTGATAAATGCTTCTGGTTTCAGGGTGAAGGATCCTCCATAAAGTGAAGCTCCTATGAATACTGACAATTAGCTCACTATTCCTCCAGCTCTAGAATTGCTGACATGAGACTTGTCATGATAACCATCTTTAAATGCAACTTTTTATTCATTTCACTGGGGAGTCTTGCTAAAAAAAAACTTTTTAAGCCAAAATATGTCACCCTGAGAGACATCAGTGACTTTATTCCTTTTTTAGAAACACAGTCACTATCTTAGTTTCATGTAAATTTTTTACAAGTGTCTGGACAATTTTCCAAGTGAGATGTGCTTTATTGATTTGGGGAATTTTTTCCTTCAATTTCCAAGATGTATTTGTTTAGGATTTTTATTAGTAGTATTTTTTTAATTTCTATACTAAACCAACTCTTTACATAATTTATTCTGGTAACAGAGTATTACTAAAAAGCCATAAGTTTTGTCTTTGTGAATAGAATGAAACTACTTTTCTGTCACTGCTTTCTAGATATTATTATTATTTTGGTCATTTTAGGTAACTTTTTAGTGGAATGGGGGTAGGAAGGGCAGCCAGAGTGTTTTGTAAGTACTTGTAAAGCTTGACAGGACTAACCATTATTTTCCTTTTCCACTATTCCAACTAATACAATATTTCTTTGTCTTTTGGAAACTAGTCTGATAAATTGAGTAGCTAATGGCTCTGTTTAATACTCTCCTGATAGTCCATCATTGTATTAAATGGTCTGATCTAGCATGTTTTTTTCCCCCTGTATGAATTAATGGGACACACACCTGTAAACCATCACTTACTATTTGGCTTTTCCCTTAAGGTCCCTTGATTTTATTCAGTATTTTCTCGGTAACAGTAATCAGGAGCACAGGGGCCTGTGGTCTCCCAGTTAACCTTGACTGGCACATAAAACTTTTTTTTTTCCTTTTTTGGAAATATTAGTCATGCAGTTTACCAGTCAATTTTTCAGCTATTTAGAATAGATAACTTGGAATCAGCATCACATGGAAGTTGATGTAAACAGAAATAGTATTCAACAGAAGATTAACTCCTTTGTTAAAAATCCATTCCTTGATAGCAAAGAACATTAAACCTCTTAAGCCGTTTTTGTAGCATGTGCATAGGAGATGTCAATCCAAGTTTAGGTCAGCAAATAAACTTAAATTCACTTATCCACCTGGATCTCCTAAAAGAGACACAGTTTCAATTTTAAGAATGCAGGCTGAGTCACCTAAAGCCCATCTGCTGTATCCTGAGGGAGGACCTAGAGCAAAGAGGATTATTTGCATGAAGCCAGGTTCAGATTAATATTGTTCCAGACAGTCAGAAAATGTATTGCCTCTAACCCTGTGGGTTGTTTTTCCCAGAGGCACATTCTGCAGTGAGTTCTTTTTTTATCAGCAATTTCTTATTTCTGCACTTAAGACTTCATTTGTAGTATTGAAGTCAATGAGAAACTTGGGATAAATTGGAAAGCAAAGGATGCAGATACACTATGGTCTTATGTGTAAACTTATGTAAAGTTATGCCAAATGCCTATACTTGTAGTCAAAGCAATTTTAATAGAGTAAAATTTGTTCCACTGAATTTAAATTTAGAAAAAAATAAGCAGAGTAAGAAATGGGCTATTTCTGCTCCAGAAGAGTTTGGTTTTTTGGTGTCTTTCCTTATCGCAGTTTAAGACTTGGATCATGCAGCACAGTGGCACAGAGATAAACTGAAGTCACAGGTACATGTGCTCCTCACTTGCAATTTAAAGATTTAAATCAGAATATTTAGAAGGAGACTGTTGAAGTTACTACTAAAACTATGCAATGTTTTCAAATATTTGTAACAGGCTGAAAATATCCAAAGTGGTTGTGGTAGGAGACCTGTATGTTGGGAAAACCAGTCTTATCAACAGGTACAGTATATCTCAGCTGATGGTTTGATTCTCCTGTTTCTCCAATAAATGTTATAACATTTCCATTGCTGGCTTTAAAACAGTGCTTCATGATTCTGATTTGAACCTGAACCAGTACTTTGTGGTTTTGTTATGAAATGAAGACAAAATGAAGTCAAGAGTATGAGACAGCCTTGATACATCAACACAGAAAATTGTGCTTTAGCACTGCAATCAGTATATGTTACATTCTGAGGTATTTTTATCCAGACAAATATGATACAGTGTTTTTTCTTAAGGAATCCAATCTAAAGGCTAAACAAGTGGAAAAAAATTCCAGTGTCTTGAGTCTTGGTTTCATTTGGGTCATTATTTACAACCCAAAATATATTCCCTTGTAACTAAAACTAGAAGATACTGTACCTCCCTTGAGAGCCCAAAGATGTTTTATTCTGAGTTTCATACTATCCTGAGATAAATGTGCTTTCTACTTTGTTAAACAGTATCTCCTTTTCTTTTTATTAATGTCTTGATGTTTTTGTCTGCTTCTACATCATATAGCACATCCACAGCTAGTTTTTTCTTTTCTTCATAATTTACCTAGACAGTGTTTGTTTTGCAGTTATTTGTAATTGTCTTACTAGTATTTCATCCCCTTTTTTAAATTGCAGATTTTGTAAAGATAATTTTGACCGAGACTACAAGGCGACCATTGGAGTAGATTTTGAGATTGAACGTTTTGAGATAATTGGAATGCCATATAACCTCCAGATGTGAGTTGAAAGAGCATGGTTAAGCATTGCACAGAGTACAGTCTCAGCAGAGCTTGAATTGCTGCAGGCTGTAGTGGAATAAAGATTTTAAAACTATAATACAATTGCACAAAGAATAATGTGATCTGAAGAAAAGATTTTGTCTCTGGACTTGCAGTTTTAGTAGAAATTTTACTCTTGGATTTCTCATCCCAAAAAAATATTACAAGCTTGTCAATGAAAATTCATCTTGGATGCCTTGCACTATTTCAGTGGAGTTCTGTCTTTTTTACTCAACGCTCATGAAAGACAAGTGAAAGCTTTTGCCACAGCTTTGTTCAGTGCTAGTGTAACCCCAGTCTGTGACTTGAGTTTAGTAGGCACAATGAGCACTGAACTTGGCTTTACTGGGGGTTTTATCCCTGCAGTCATTGAAATTCATGTTGAAGTGTCCAGTGATTTCACATCTCTTAATTAGCAACTAATTAATTGTCCCTAAATCATAGAAAGGCTGGAGTGGTTTTATTAGAATATTAGAAGATTTTATTATAATATCTTTGATTTTCAACTTTGTTTGTCAGACTAGTGGAATCCTGTCCTTCTTCCACCTGCTTTGGGTCTGTGGAGTGGTGTCCCTTTGTGTTTCTGGTGGCCAGCAACATTGTTCTATAGAGGGCATCATGGAATCATCTGTGGTGACCTAGAGCAGATATAAGATACTTTGCATGAAATATGATGCTTTTCATATTCCAGTACATGAATCTTAAAAACTTTTTTTACTTAGGAAAACTTTTTTCTGATGAGCTCACTGATATAGATGGCTTGTGGTATTTATTGAAAAAATACTTAAAAATCCATTTCCCACTCATTTCACTGCAGTTGTGTTTGGGAAATTCTGCCAGGTGCTATCCTTTTGGAACTTGAGTCCCCCTAAAAATCTAGACTCATGCATCAGCATTTTGCAAACTGAAGCAATAAGGTCAGGCTGCATTATCTGCAAAGTCTTTAGAAGCTGGGTAGAACATTTCCATATGATAAGCACTAGTGCCCCCTCTTGCTGAGAGATTTCCATACAAGATATATTAGCAAGTATCCATCACTGGCAGTACAAGGCTACAACAAAACCCAAACCTCTGTAGTGCTGGCAGTAGCTGAAGGGACTGCATGTTGTGTTCGTTAATAAGAAGGACATTCTTGATTTTATTTAATGGTGTCATTCGTACCTGGTAGACTGAGCTGCAGATCTCTAATTTGTAGTGTAGGGACAGACATCTTATCTAGCAGTTGCAAGGTTCTAACATGGGCTAATACATGATTTAGCTAATATTAGCAGAGAAAATTTACAACACTAGATTTCCCTAGAAATACATGTAAATTACATAGGTGAAAGAAAAAAAAATGTTTTAAGGAAAGGATATTACCATGCAGAATACAGATATTTGAATTGTGTCCAAAATTATTAGTATTTTTTTAAGAAAAGGTAAAAATGGTGCTCTCATGTCTTCATTGACTAAAAGAGATTTACTGTATTTCTATCAGTAGTTAATGAATAACATGTTCCAGATGGTGACACTTCTCTGGTATCACATTCTTCTCTGCCTTGTACCAGTCTGCTGCTTCATTAACATGTTTACTCAGGTTACCCTGGGTTTCATTAACCTGAAATTTCTTTTTTCCCCCATTGCACAGATGGGACACAGCAGGTCAGGAGAAGTTCAAGTGCATTGCATCTGCTTACTACCGAGGAGCAGAGGGTGAGAACAATATTAATTTGATCCTGCTTTTGTCAGGAGGTTGTATTTTGTACAGCAACATATATCCATATTTGCTCCTTGGGAAGGTACCTATAGACACAGTGAGGTGGAATGGGTTGTCCATTATTGCAGGGAAGAAGGAATGAAGAAGTTCATGACTTGATGTGTTGTCACCTCTGCAAGCTCTGAGTGTTCTGATGATGCAGTGATAGAAAGTGGCACTTGTGACTACGGGGAAAAGAATTTGAAGTTGGGTGAGATTAATGCTGGAGTTGGAAGTGGATATTTCTGGCTTTCCCTTTGGTAAGAGACAATCCTGTGAGAATGAGTGCTCCCAAAATGAAAGGGTTGATACCAGCACTGTAGACTGCAGACTATAGATAGAATGTTGAAGACTAAGGGCTTAGGTCTTATTGGGTGCTAGAAAAAGAAATGGAATGAGCAAATGGAAGTGGATTGTCTTCCACCTCCTATGTGTTAAATCTGTTCTTACACCTTATACATAAACATTCTCTCTGTTTAACAAGATGGGTTGGAGAGACTTCTGATACACTTTCTAATTTAATTACTTTTTTTTCTGTTCTTGTCTTTTATTGCAGTTATAATAACAGTGTTTGATCTGGCTGATATCCAAACTTTGGATCACACCAAGTAAGTTTCTGCATTTTGGCTTATCTTTTAACGATTTTTACAGCAGGTTTAATTGCTTTCCATATGTAGGTGTTAAGAACTTGCTGGATCATGAGTGTATTTTCTATTGAGCTAAGAAATTAAAAATGACAGTCACTAGTTTGGATTACATAGAGAGGGATTTTTCTGAAGAAAATGCTGGGCATAAATTCCAACTGCTTACACTTGATTTCCTTTAAAGTCAGTGCAGAGAGGGGCACTTCAGTAAAAGCTTGATCCTTCCAAAGCTAGACATGCAGGAAGAGAAGAAGTGCACCCCAAAAGCATTTTTTTTTTAACTTCATTTGCTATAAATAGAATAACAGGCTGGAATCTGATGTAAGTGATGAAATTGATGAGATGCATCTCATGCATAATGTCTCATGAGCCTTTCATTTTTCAGGGGCACTGTTATCCCAAAATTTTCTTTCTCTAGTTTCTGTCATTCTGATGGGAGATAGGCTTTCAAAAAGAGGAGAGAAAATTAAAAACTCCAAGTATGTGTAGATACAGCTAAACTTACTAGTTTAGATCCTTGTAATGATTTGGTTACAACAACACATGAATTGTTATGAGTAAACTCATTCTGCATTTAGTGCAGGCTGCGAAACCCTGCATGGATCTATGATCCACACTGCTGGCTCAGCTCAGAGCATATGTATTTCTAATGTGCTGTTGTGACTGTAATGCAGGTACAGACTTCTTTACAACCTGTACTCTGTCTTATTTGAATGTGTACTATGGTGCTTAGCTCATTTACATGGGACTTTGTAAAATAATATATATATTAGTGTCTCTGCTTGGCTGAAAGTAATTGAAGCCTGTGAACCTGATTTCCCACACACGCACACACTGCCTTCCCTCCTTGACTTGTGTTGGATGACTCAAGAGAAACTTGATTGCCAGAGTAACAAGAATATAAAAGCTTGTGAGACAAGAATCATACAGCCTTGATAGGGAGCTGTTTTATAATGCTGAATAGATTATTTCACTCTTTATTCCCATTTTTATTTAACCTGCTATGTGGTTCATACCTTTTTAGTTGCTTCTTGCTTTCTTATTCCTTATCTCGCACCAAACTTTGCCCTCTCCCTTACACTGAGAGATACCCTCTCTGGGTGCTAAAATGATTGTTGAATTTGTAACTCTGCCATGGGTATGATTTTTCCTTAGTGGGAGACATGTATTCAAAGGAGTTGGAATAGCTACTGCTCTCTCTGTCTAGAAAAAAAGACTTTTGATACTCTCACCTGAGTTTTTCCACTCACTTTTCTGTGACCCTATTATCTGTCATCTTCTCCTGTGCTCCTTGTTCCTTCTGACTGATTGTGTCATTTCTTTTTTGTATTTTAGACAGTGGCTAGAGGATGCATTGAGGGAGAATGAGCCAGATTCCAGCTTCATCTTTCTGGTTGGAACAAAAAAAGATTTAGTGGTGAGTAAATTGAGTGCAGATAAGGAAATCAGATTTTCCCTAGTTCCTCAAGTGATTTCCCTTGCAAAGTTGTGCACAATGTCATTGAGATAAAGACCTTGAGTGGAAAACTTAAAAGGTAAATTGAACAGCACACTTGAAACCAATTTAAGAAGAGGCTTTCTGAAAAAATGGTTAGTTAGTGAAATATTTCTTGCATGACATTTTTCAAGCATATATAAACATACATCGTGATCTTGAAGGGTTTGTTGTTGTTCTGTAACTGTTCATAGGTATTCTTCTTTCCATTTAAAATAACTACTGTATGAAATTTAGAGCATTATGTGGTTTTTTGTTATGCCAGCAAGCCTGACATGCTGGATATGAATCCTATAAATATGGACTTCTAAGCTAGATACTCACAACTGAGTATTAGAGTTCAGAGAGCTATTGGAAAAATTAGAGGGAAATTGGTTTTTAAGGGATAGTGTGTTCATTATCCAGGAACAGGGAAGGTTTCTTAGTTAATTAAATATCACATAATTTTCAAAAGAACAGGGTGAACGCAGTCTCTCTGTACAATTCTCAGTCCTGTGTTTGTCTTTCTGTAGAAAAGAGATTTTTGAAGTTTTGAAAACAAACTTGTTTCTTCTCTTACTAGTTGGTCCCACAACTCTTCTGCTGAAAATGATGGGGTGACAAGGATTTAAAGACCATTAAGTGGGCTGCTGACTTGATAGCTCTTCACCAGGGAATGTGTTAGATAGATACAAGGGTCGCTTGTTAACTCTTGTTTTGTTTCAGTGCTGTGGGAGCTGAGTGGAGACTTCCATTTAAAGCCAGTACTAAACACCTGAACATTCTTGCAGTCACGTCTGATTGCCCAAGGCTGGGCAAGGTCAGAAAGGCCGCTGAGAGAACTGGAAGCATCACAGTGTAGGTGCTGTGGCAGTGCCTCTGTGGTGCTTCCAGCCCAGACACACTTCAGTTCAAGTTGTCCCACGTTGTTTGCCCAGTCAGATGCTGTGTGTGAAAGGACAGAGCTGGAAGCCATCCGCTTTGCCCAGGAGATGCAGGCAGAATACTGGTCGGTTTCAGCCAAAACAGGTAAATTACTGCAAGGGATGGAAGAATAGCATAACCAGGAGGGCTGATGTTGGAGTGGGAGGAACTTATTATCCCCGCCCCGCCCCATTGCCAGTTTTTTATTGTTGTTGTTCTTGCATTTTGTTGCTATTAGAAACTTCAGGTTTATTAATGGCTAGTTTTATTTGAGTGTTTGTATGTGTGCTTTCCCTGTCATGTTTGCAGAAAGAAGTAATCAAGCTGCTTTGCAGTATCTGAGCATGTTTAATTCATAGTTAGTTACATAAATACACACGTGCACTACTACTCAACCTTTGCAATGGAAAAAAATTGCGCCACAAAATGAATTCTCTCTGTTGCTGGCTAAAAATAAAGGTGCAGCACAGGGTGCAGCATTCCAGAGTAAGAAAATTAGAAATCATTTCTGCAGTGATCAGAATGGGGGAGAGATTGTTGAAGAAGCCTGTTCTGTCCCAATATTGAGCAGTCAGCTGTTCACAGATGTGCTTGTTATGGTTGATCATCTGTTGATGTGCCTTTATAAAAACACATCATTTCTGTCTTGTTTCCTAGGAGAAAATGTCAAAGAATTCTTTTCTCGAGTTGCTGCCTTGGCCTTTGAGCAGTCCATGATGAAGGAGCTGGAGAACACTCCTGGGCACAGGGCCCAAATTGGGGCAGGAAATCTCATCAGTATGTGGAATTTTGTTTTTTGTGTGCATTTTGCTTGTTTATAGTCCTAAGGATGGGGGAAGGTTTTCAAGCATTAGAGCCAGTTTCAAACACCTGCAAACATATTCATATCATTGTCTGCCCAGGTTTTAGTCTACAGGAGTGACTGGGCCTGCATCCAGCTTTTGTTACCCTTGATATCAGATGGAATAATTTCTTGTAAGTTCATTTTATAACTTTTTTGTTTCCACAGAACTAGAGAAGAGCATTACGGAAGTTCCAGAAGACAACACTCAAGTCAGCCTGAGTTGCTGCTAATTGTCGACTGTTCCTGCAAGTGCCACACTTCTCTGCAACAATGCTCTCAAACTAGAAATAGAGAGCTTTCACTTTAGAAATGATGGAGGAAAAACTTACCCAAACTTTCTTGCTGAGAGTTCCCTTGCTGCTGCAGGCTCCCTGTGCAGGGTGGTACAATTGTTACGTAAACGTTATCTGTGTAGTTGAAACATCATCCTTGTCTTAATGCAAGAAGACATTGCCAGTGCCATGGGCTCACCTGGCTGCCAGAAAGGCTTGTAGTCAAAAATGATGTCATTTTAGTGTGTTGTTTTTGATAATTCTCTAGGAATCTTAACTAGTGAAGTGGCATTCTCGTGGGAGCAGGAGACAAGTGGCAGTTCAGAATGAAGGGTGCTATCAATATGGTTTTGCCTTTTAAAATCATTGTAAAATAACTCTGATTTGCTTTCATGCATTTGAAGTATTTTGAAGCTATTTGAAAGTAAATCTTTTTAAGTATGAGGCCTGGAAGTACACAAATGCAGACTGCATAGTTTCCACTGTGGTTTCTCCATCCAGGAAAAATGTATATTACTTTTCGTTTTCCACTTGAGAATCAGAGCCCAGTATTAAATATTTCCAAGCCTAAAAGAAGTCCAGGTAGGAACTTGGTTGTTTTAAGAAAGCTAGTATTTTGTAAATATTGCCAGATAAGAATGCTATTCTTTTTCATTCTCTTGAATAAGAAAGAATGGTCACACAGGTGCATAATATGGAAAACATATTATTTCCCTCTAATTTTTCCAATAGCTCTCTGAACTCTAATATGCTGTTGTATCTAGCTTAGAATTCCATGTTTCTAGGATTCATATCCAGCACTTTAGGCTTGCTGGCATTAAAAAAAAAAAAAAAAAATCTATATATACATCTATATAATGCTCTAAATTTCATACTGCAATTATTTTAAATGGAGAGAAAGAAGAAAACCTATGAACAGTTACAAGGTACAGTTTCCTGAGATATTTATTCAATCATTGCAGAAAGAACAATATCTTTAAAAATAATTATAACAGTACTCAGATTTAAGCTGCTGAGAAATAAAGGCATTTGTTAATAAGGAAAGGCATCAATCTGAAAATATTCTGGATTCTCTGCCATTTTCCCCACTTGGATAAGAAATGGGAAAAGTAGAGAAAAGATAGCTTGAATATGCTTTTTATTACTTTTTCCTTCTGACGTAAGTTAGAGCAGCTTCCTAGAATATGATGAATAGAGATCTAGGAACTCAATGTCTTTTTTTATCAGACAATCTTCACTTTGGCAATTGTGCTGTGCCTGTTGGCAAGGACACAAATGTAGCATTTGGTGGAAAAAATGAGTCTGTGACTGTACGAAAGGAGCTCTTTATCCAAATGTGTAATATTTCAACCTTATGATGTTCTATGCAGTTGTTCAATTCCAGAGTCTGTTTCACAAGGGAAGTGAATTTCCACTGTGCTGTGCTGGGTGGGCAGCGTGGCTGTGGCTTTTTTGTTTCCTGAGCCTGAGTGGAGATGGTTCACTCTGCTGCAGCAAATCAGGTTAGCTGGGCTTCAGTGCTGACATGAGAGACAGTGTTTACACTGCAGAATGACTCGGGAACAAGTCTAAGAAAAGATCTGGTTTTGGGGTTTTTTTCTCACCAGGAAATACATCTCCTAAGGGTTTCTTCTGTTGCTGAGCTCAATTATTGTACAAAGTCACAGAGATGCAATCTCTTCAAGAACACAATCATATTGCCTGGAAAATCGAATGGGACAGTTTTTTCCTAGGGATTCAGCACATTGCATGATGTTATTACTGTTCTGTGTCATCTGGAGTTCCAAAAACTTCACATACAAGTGCAATACTCTGTCAGTCATCGGTTATCATAGGACAAGGGCCTGAGTCTGTTCATTAAATGATGAATGCTTTGAGACTGGGTGTTTTTTGGTTGGTGTTTTGTTGGGTTTTTTGTTGTCGTTTTTTGTTTGGATTTGTGGTTTTTTGCTTGCCTTGTTGGTTTTAAGGGTGTTTTTAGCACCACTGAAACCTCCCCTGCAAAGAACTCCATATTAATAATTTATCATCTAAAATGAATCTTGGATCATGTGGCAGATGATGAGTTGCTTAGGAAAGTACAAAGAAAACCAACTATAGAAAATAAATATAAATTTGTAAGCTTTACCTGGCCAATGTTTTATCTCTGTAAATCCATTCTATCAGCAACTTAATTGACTTTGAAGAAGCCTTAATATTTTGGAAAACAGTGTTGAAAAAGCTTTATTATCTCTAACTATAGGTAGGCTAAACCACAATTTCTATATCAGTTAAAATCCCCCCAGTGATCATGGCAGCAGTCACAGTTTCAGCTTCCTTGTGGAATTTGCAGGTGAGAAATTGAAGTAAACTTTGGAGTCAGTCTGGAGCAAAGGTAAAGAACAACTGTAACAATCCATTTCCCAAATGAAGTACTAAATTTGTGTTGTTTCTTGTCTTTAATAAGTAAGAGCTAACATATGGATTGTGGATACATTTGTGCTGAGCAAACCCACTGGTAATGGATCAAAAGCCATTTAAGAAAGCCACCTGACAAAGTTAATTTCTTACTATAATAGCCTGATCTTTTGATTTTTAATGGTATTTCACCATTTGAGTTATTATTTGGCACTTAAGGTATGATTGTTTATATTTACATAGGTCATGGGATTCAGAGCTTTCTGAATTTCCCATTGTGATGGAACCAGAGTCCATTCCCCATGAATAAATCTGTCCCCCTCTGTGTGTTTTCAGCTTTCCATCAATAGTTAGGGGTTGTTCTAATGTAACACACTGGGGATTGAATGCTCTGAACACTTTCTACCACATCTCTGAGTGCAAGTTAAAATGAAATGTTTGGCAAGTTGTCGGAGAATATACATTTGGTGGTGGAGAGGGTTGATCACTTTCCTGTATTTCTGGCCTGAAATTTGTTCTCACAGTGAGAAATTGCCATTGTCTGAATTTGGAGAAGGAGAGTTCCTTTTTTTTCCCCGGGTTCATGGAATGATTTAGACTGGATGGGACTTCCCAAGACCTGTCAGCTTTGTCAAACTCTACGAAGAGTGCTGCTTTGTGTTAACAAAAATATGATTTTTTTAGTTTCAGCCACATATTAATCAGAAACCATGTTTTATTTCTCATTTTAAAAGCTCAGCTTATGTCCTACGGTTATTTTTTTTTTTCCTTACAAAACCCGCGGTCCTTCCGCGTGGGATGATGCTGAAGAACAGTTCTCGAGTGACAGACAGCTCGAGAGCTTTACCCAGATCCAAGCGGCTCCTCTTCCCACAAGAGGGAGCCCAGCGGTCACTGCAGGATCACATCCGTGCCGGCTCGGAAGCGTTTTGCGATCTCTCGCCGGCCAGCAGAGGGGATGTGCCGGCCAGGCCGGCCCGAATTTAGCCCCTTATCACCGGATTCTCAGTCTCAAATCACAGGTATGTGTCTGCCACCGTAGTCTTAAAGAAATTTTGCATCCAATTAAAATACTGCTCCATTCTATGCATAAAGTATCAGCACAAATTCAGAGAACACTTCAATTCCCAGTGGAATTTCTGGAGTTGTGCTACCTCAGTAGATAAAGAGGGTGTAGTTGTTTAACAGTATTATTCACTAAAAGGTAAGTGTGCACATAGAAATTCCTCATCTGACTCATCAGAATTCTTACTCCCTCCAGAAAGGACACAAATGTCCTTTTGGAGAAAAGTAGACCCAAATAGAAACTGCTCTAGAAATAAATCAGAATGGTGAGCCTTCAGTAAAAGTTCTGTATGAATTCAGAACATATCCCAGTGCTGTCACAAACCTGCCATTGTTTATAACCATGCCAATACAATCTTATTATTCCTAGAAATACATTGCATGTCAGAATTTTGTTGGGCAACTATCACTAAGCAAACAAAGAGTGTCAATGGAGAAAAGGCAATTTATTTTATTTCTGTGACAGATTGAGAAGTCTTGAAAGATTTATAGAGTTATTTATTAAACATATAGATTTTATTACGATTTAGGTCATAATCTGTTTTCCATATAGGTCAGCCACTGCCTGTTATGTGTTAAAAGCTGAGGAAACAAGTGCAGGAAAAGCAGTTAAAGCCAGGAAACAAAAACCAAGAGGGATGAACTATGCAAAAGTGAATACATGAGTAGCCATTTGTGATATAGCTGAAAATACCCCCAAATATTTTGATTGGCATATAAAAAAGCATAGAGAGGAAAACTGCATAATGGATTTTGGAACAGTCCATATCTCAAAGGTAAGAGAGCTACTCCCAGGGAGTTGTGCTTTTCACTCCTATGTGATTTTATTAGTTCTTATCAGGGCTATGTCCCACTTTTTTCTAGCAACATGTACCAGAAAAGATATGCTTCACCACAAACATGAAAGACAGTTTTATGGGGGATATGAGGGGTACATATCACCTTTTCCTGCCCTTCAAACAGGCAAGATGGAACTTTGGTGGTATTTTTTACCCTTTTTTCAGAGGCTGAATTAATACACAAAAAGGATGCATGCCTTAAGCGAGGTTAAGAAGGAAGTGTGATGGTGTGATTTCAGAAGGAAAATAATACCCAGCAGCCAGAATTCTGTTTAAATCATTTGCCACCCTTCACCCAGAGGTGAAAGTGTGGGGCTGAGTTACTGGGGCTAAATAATATACAGGACAAAAGTGAGACTAATGCCCAAACAAAGCAGCCTTTATTGTCAGTATCAGAGTTATTTTGGGGTACCGGTTGCCCATCTCAGAATTCCAGCTTGTCATTTATTGGCAAGGAATGTAGGATTGAGGGAATGACAAGCCTGCTACTAACCAGCACTTACACGAGTGGGGGAAAACGTGACCTTTGAAGGTGAGCGGCATCAGTGCCTGGAGGGGGGAGCCTTGCTGTGAACACAAGAGAGAGCACAGAGACATGCTGGTGTTCATACATAATATATGAGGGCATGGCTGTGTGGACGGGAATGGATACCTCCCTATGCACACAGGGCTGTGTGCAGGGCATGTTCTTAACCAGCCTTAGCTACGGTCATGTCTGTAGAGTGTTGATGATGCCCAGGCCTGTGGCTGCAAGGGCGAGCGGGCGGGGACCGCTCACGACTTTGCCTTTGTCTCACGNGAGCTCGGCCGGGACGCGCCGCCGCATCGCCGCCCCGCGCGGGCACCGTGTGCGCCCCGAGCGCAGCACAATAGCCGGGAGGAGGAGACAGGGAAAGGGGCAGGGGGAGAGGAGGAGAGAGAAAGAGAAAGCACAACACGGGGGCTGGCGAGGGAGCGCGGAGCGGAGCGCTCCGGAGCGTGGCCGCGCTGAGGACCGTGCCCAGGACGGCGGCGACAGGAGGTGGGTGGGGGGCGATATTTTCGTTCCCTCCCCCGCCCCGAGCCCGCTCCTTTGTCCACGCGCTTTGAACTGCTGGGGGATCGCCGGGGTGGGAGCATTGTTGTTCGCCAGCAGACGATCAGTCATGCCGGGGAGAGAGTAGCGAGTGAACGCGGGGCTGGGGCCGGCAGAAGCAGAAGGAGACGGGGAGGAGAGAGGATTGCGAGAGAGGATTGCTGCCTGCCTCCCAGTGCCCTGCATGGACCGCGAAAGAGACGCGCTGAGTTGACCCTGCCCGAGCTGTTTCTGCTTCTACATGTGAGATCCGGTTGGTTTTTTCTTTCCACCTCTTTCTCTCCAGCCTCCTTCTCGTATTCTCCACTTACTCCCGTATGCAAAATGGTGGACCCTGTGGGGTTTGTAGAGGCTTGGAAAGCACAATTTGCAGACTCTGAGCCTCCTAAAATGGAGCTGAAATCTGTGGGAGACATTGAACAGGAACTGGAGATGTGCAAAGCATCTATCCGGAGACTGGAGATGGAGGTTAACAAGGAGAGGTTCCGCATGATTTACCTGCAGACTCTTCTGGCAAAGGAGAAAAAAAGCTATGATAGACAGAGATGGGGTTTTAAACGTGTTTCTCAGTTGCCTGAAGGGGGTGCAGAGCAGCAGATCCAGGACCTGCATCATCACCAGTCTGCTGACCAAGACGAATATGAGAAAAGCAAGTCACATCACGGGGAGGAAAAGTTCAAACCCAGGATACCCTCCATGCGGAAGCTGTCTACCCAGAGTGATGGGTCAGACCTGTCACCTTTGGACAGTCCCCACCATGGAGAAGGAGAGCAGGACAGGTGTAAGTACTATGGTGAAGAGAAACTGAAGAGAGTTGTAGAAGACATGGAGAATCGCTGTGATACAGATGGCTCTCCTTCAAAACACAGATCGGCTTCCACTCGTAGACTGGTGGGATCTGCTGAGAAGGAGGGATCATTTGAACCTAAGGAGAGAGGGAACAGCACCAGTGTGGCAGCCCTAAGGTCCAATTTTGAGAGAATGAAAAAGGTTAATTCGCATTCTTCTGGAGATAACAAGGATGTTGTTGAAAAGCCCTTTTACGTGAACATGGAGTATCATCACGAGAAGGGTCTAGTAAAGGTCAACGATAAAGATGTTTCTGATAAAATAAGCTCCCTTGGTAGCCAAGCCATGCAAATGGAACGCAAAAAGTCCTTGCACTCCCTCCCTTCTAACATGGTACCCAGCTTCAGCGAGTTCCAGAGGCCTGCCTACAGGGGAAGGTCCTCAGAGAGCAGCTTTGGCTATGATGGAGAATATGAGGATGCTGAACTGAACCCCAAGTTTCTTAAAGATAACCTGATTAATGCCAATGGCAGCAACCGCTCACCTTGGCAGCCCATGGACTTTCAGCCGTATCAGAGTATCTACGTTGGTGGAATGATGGGGGAAGGAGAAGGAAAAGGACCTATCCTGCGAAATCAGGGCCCAGGTGACCAGGAAAAACATCTCACGTGGCCCAGGAGGTCTTATTCCCCCAGGAGTTTTGAAGATATTGGAGGAGGATATACTCCTGATTGTAGCTCTAACGAGAACCTTACCTCCAGTGAGGAAGACTTCTCCTCAGGACAGTCCAGCCATGTCTCTCCCAGCCCCACCACTTACCGCATGTATCGGGATAAAAGCCGTTCCCCCTCGCAGAACTCTCAGCAGTCCTTTGACAGCAGCAGCCCACCAACCCCCCAGTCCCAAAAACGGCACCGGCAGCAGCAGGTCATCGTGTCTGAGGCCACCATTGTGGGGGTACGAAAAACAGGACAGATCTGGCCGAGTGATGGAGATTTGCCCTCTGGGAGATGTCACCAGGACAGCTGTTTCCACGGGGATACAGGTGTGTACCAGCTCTTTGCTTAGTCTTTTAAATGTATAGAGGAGGGAATGGCATTGTGGAAATGAATGGGAGACCCTGGGTGAATCACTGTGAGGGGACAACTGTTGCATGTGAGAATTCTGTGTTTAATTTGTAGTTTTGCTGTTTTAGGAAGATCCTACAGAAGTATATGTCAGACTGCATTTTAGGAATTCAATCTGGATTCCCAGAAGGGTTGATTCAGGCTTCTCTTGAGAGGATCAGTGGAGTCCCATGTTAATAATTTCTTAAAGTTTCAGCCTGAACACTGATGTAAAAAGGGGCCAGAACTTCACCAGGTATTCACCATCTGTGGTGAATTCACCACCAGTTTATTCTCTCCCTCATATTTGTGCACTGTGGAGTAGTTAAACTCTACCTCAAAGGTGGTAGTGTGCCAGCAAGCCACAGCCTGAGGGTTTTGCCAGAGCTTTACCGATAATGATGCTGCTCCCGCAGTCTTGTTTTTTCCTGTCTGTATTAATTGCAGTGCTAGTTTCTCGTTCTGTCTCGTGTCAGCCTTCAATTAGAGCTGATTGGAGGTGATGATTGTGCAGCTCTGTTCTTGGTGCTTTCTGCTATCTCTGACTGAAGGGAGAACTTGGAATATCAGGAAGCCCTGAGGGAAAAAATGTTAACTAAATTTCAGCAGAATAAAACTTTTCGTTTGGGGAAGAATGGGCAGTGTTTGAACCTGTTCTTATGTAAGTCATTTAGGCATGCAGGTGTGTCTGTGGAATCACAGTGAGTTTATAGGTGGAAGAGGTGTACAAGGAATTGTATTAATTCAGATGGATTCTTTGAATGTATGTGGATGTCTGAACCTATTTAGCCAGGCGAGGCATGTAATGTAAATGGTATCTTGTGCTAATACTGTAGTCTCCTATGCAGTAAATGAAAATCAAATCCAGGAATGAAGAAAATAGGAATGTTTATTTTGACAGATTTCTTAAATTACAAATCTGTGAGTTCTCTCCTGGATTTTCTTTGTCTCTTTGAATCTCTCATTTTAATAAGGGATTAACATGTTATTTGTCAATGGGACCAAATTCCTGTAGTAGTGGGTGATTTCAGAGAGCTGTCAGTGATGACAATTTCTCAGGTTGTGAGAGTTTGCTCTATTACTTCTCAGAAGAGTAACTTTGCTCAAAGGAGATGCCTGCTTTTACTTTCCCTGCTGATTGTTTTTGTCAGCAATACTTTGGGGAGCAGCAATGGAGGGAGAACTCTTCTGTGCCCTGGTGCCATCCTCTTACCCATTGTGTTATTGGAAGGCTGGACAGTTGTAGTGGATATTCAGTGTACATGGAAGCTCTGCACCTCTTCACAGTGACTTCTCCCTTATCAGATTGGATGTACATCCCTGTTTTCTCTCTGGGACTGCTGCATTCTTCCTGGGTTTTAGGGGAGAGGCTGAGTCTTGGGCTCATTTGAACTGAGCTCAACCATCTGTCTCTGCTCTTGTTTACTGATGCTCTTTAGATGACTGGGAAGCCTCCTGGCAATTTCAGTTTTTGCAGAAGGAAACAAAGGGGTAAAAATAACAAAGGTTGATAAAGCTTGAGGATAAATTCAGCTTTCAAAAAGGCAATAGATAATTTTTATTTTAAATAATTTATTTGGGATGCAATGATATGAAAAAAAGGCAGCTGAAAAGTCAGAACACTTATGATTCTTAGATGTGCTGGAAAGCTTTGTGTCGTGTTTCTTAGGATGACCACACATTGCAGGCAAGGACAGAATGTAACTGATCCACCTTCTGCTTTCCTCAGCTCAGGGGGTGATATGGCAAGCTTAGCAGGAACTTTCACCAGATGGCTAATCAGTACTGTCTTGCACATTAGCTGGTGGCAACTTTTTACTTAACCAAAAAGGCTCATGCCTTCGGGAGGACTGTATTTCTGATTAATTCCTACTGAGCATCGTTTTATAGGAATTTTCTTTCCTTCCCAATTGGGATGAATTTTGATCTGAAACCAGTTGGCAGAACCTCCTTTTCATAAAACAAACAAAAGGCCTGAGAGACCACTGTGTGATTATCTGGCTGGCTCCCATTCCCAGCTACCCTGCTCTGATGCGGGCTGTTCTCCATGGCCACGTGATACCAAAGCCATTTACACATCTAGGCAGATTTTCCAGCACCTGTGGTTCAGTCTCTGGTTCTGCCAGGCTTCCCTAAAGTTTTGTTTGAGCAGAGTGCAAGTTTGAATCACAGTAGGTTCTGGCCAGCTTTAATGTTAATTAGCATCAAGTGGGGTTTATTCAACAATACTTGACTTCCCTCTGTATTCAGATTGTTGTTTTCTGGCTTTGCCTTTGATCACTCTTCCCATAGTAAGGCTGAGTGTGCTGTGGACAGGTGCAATGGGAAATTTCCATCTGGATCTGTCCCAGTGCACCTTGAGCTTGGCCAGCAGACATGTGCTCTTCTGTCCAAATTATTTCATGACTTCACAGTTAAGTGATGTTTTCCTGATTCTGTATTGCAAAAAAAGGATGTAACTCTCAAGTGGATGGGGTCTGAGCCAAAATTTGAATCTGGGTTTTTGGAGGTAGATTATCAAAAACCTTAAAGCAGACCAAAGTGTAGTAGGCTTTCAGTTTTTTCCAAGAAGCAGCATGAGAGCTCCAGGGTTGAGATTTGGTAATAGCTGTACTTTCTATTAAATGTACTTAATGGAGCCTGGGCAAAGATATTGATATTAGGATTAATTATGTATCACTAATTTCCTGTAGTGGGAATAGAAAAAAATTCACATCTTAACTTCGCATTAAGCTTGAATATCTTTACTGTGATTGTGAAGAAAGAACAAGATTTTTAAAATTCTGCCTTCTGTTAAATGTTAGTTGCAGAAATAGACATGAGAAAAGTCACTCGTGCATTTCTGCTTATGGTCAAGGGGAATGTTGCACAGTACTGTTATGGAATGATGAGATCTTGCAATGGCCTCAGCTGAGACAGTTTTTGACTAACAGCAGTTTGTTAATGAAGAGCAGACTGGAGCTGTCGCTTGGCTTTGGAGCTTGCTGCATAAAATCAGTGCTCTCACTCTGTGTGAAAAGGTTTTATTTGTCTGTATAATAACATGGAAACTATCTGGAGTCCACATAAATCATATTTACCTGCACAGCTGCTTCCCTCAAGGTGCCCAGGAGTAACTTCTGTTCACGTGAGACTTGGTGGTGCTCTGAGGGAATGAGGCCAGGCTCTTTCTCTAGACAGCCACCAACCACCACAGTGCTCAGTGTGAGGTCAGTTTGGGGATATGTGTCATTTAATTCCATTGGAGGAAAGTTCTACTTATTTTAGCCCCTCTTAAGTGTGGGAGTTCTGAATGTCCCTTTCTGGAGAGCATGGAACATTCTCTGTATTTTTAGTGAGTTTGATGTAGAGAGGAGAAAGAGCAGTGGAATTTATGCATGTGAACTGCAAACCTCACAATTCCTATTATGTCACAAGGCCATTTTAAAACTCCTGCTTACCTAGAGCTGTAGGTTCTTCAGTTTTTGTGTGCCTTAAATGCCTGACCAGATAGGCCAACATCTGAATTTCCTGCTTTTAAAGCAAACCTTACACTACTTATTTGTAAAGCCCCAAAAAGTCATGTAGTGTGTCATCATGGAAGGACCTTGTTCTGAACCACTTTCTGCAAGGGTTTGCTTCCTGACTTATTTGCATATTCTGAGATCTTGGACAAGTTTCTTAACTCTGCACTTCTTCCACCCAGTATTGTATTCTGTGAACTTTAGTTCGGAGATATAGTTTGAAAAGTTCTTTGCAGGGTTTTGCAGACTCCTGAGGCAACATGCCAGTCCTGTTGCTGTTGTTGAGAAGCACAGCTTCCCTTTGAGCAGCTGAGGCAGACTTCAGTCCACTGTGTAGAGATTCTTCCTTCTGAGGAGCTGAAATGTAGGAACTTTTATAATGTGCAGATTGCTTGTTAATTTTAAGGCCTGCTGGCCACAGGTCCTGCGTTCCATCTGTGACTTACATTGGATCAATAATGCAGTTTAAATTTTCCTGACACTTGTTTAGTCCATTTTGCTATTACTTCTTAAGCATGTTTTAATTCTTTGCTGTGATGATCAGTGATTTTTTAGGAGCACTGATGCCAAGATGCTGTTTAAATGTAACCCCCCACCCTGCCTTGCTTTTCAGCAATTTAGTGGCTTTTGAGATTTTGGAGATTATCAGGATGCTTGCACTACCACTCCCCTCTTCTTAGTCTAGGGGAGTGAAGAGCTCCTTCTCTTTCTCTTCCAGATTTCTCTTTCCCTCCAGCAGAGTTTAATGGAATCTATGGAGCTGCTTTATGTTCCCAGTGATTATGGTGGACCCTGAAGTGTTTGTTTGGTTCCTCCTTCCACTGAGAGTTACTAATGTTTACCTCAGGCCTACCAGAAGTAATAGTTCGTAGATAGATTTTATTTTTTCTTTTCTTAGGTTCACTCTAGAGCAGATACTTCTGCAGTCACAAAGCACTTGCCTTTGAAATGGGAGTGTAAACCAATCCACATTGTAGTCTGGTACTGGGGAGCCCTGGGGACTTCTGGTGTCCCCTCATGTGCATCTCGTGCATCATGTCCCCCTGTGTGAATCTTGTTTTCATGGTCCATGACAGGGAGACCAAAGTGGGACTGCCTTTCCTATGGAGTAAGCAGACAGAGAGCTGTGAATTCTGCAAGTAGTGGGTCAGAAAGCTGCTTGTCCTCTCTGCACCCTTACCAGCAGTTTCAAAGAGGTCTCTCTGGCAGTGGAGATGGGCTCACTTTGTGCAGCTGCCACTGTTGCAAGAGAGCTTGTGCCTGTTGGAGGCAGCCAGTGGCCTGTGGCTGGGCAGGTGAAATGTATTACCAGTGCAAGCCTGAAGTCTGGGAGTGGTGTAGGAGCTCTGCTAGGACCAAGCAGCCCCAGAGCCACAGGATATCCAAGCTGCATCCATACTGTGGTGGGTATCAATGCAGCATCCATGCTGTGATGGGTATCAATGCAGCATCCATACTCTGCTGGATACAAAACAGTTGGACCTGGGTGATTCCAGCTCAGTGATTTCACAGAGCCAGGGACTCGAGCCCTAAAGCTTTGCAGTGACTTTAGGAGTGATTTACTTGTGTGTATAGGTGATGGGCTTTAAAGCAGTGAATTACATTGGCAAATGAAGTGCTTTGGTCTCCTATGTCTTATCTCTAGCAAAGCACTTGTTTGGTGTGATTTTAACCTTGAAGGTTTTTATTGTTTAGTGTAAATATACATGACCCCATGCACAAACTTCCAGGGTGCAAAACTGGAACATTATACTCTTAATTTTTGTAGTTATGCTATCTCAAGCTAATGCTGAGAAAAAGAAAGCTAAGAGCTTGCTAATTTGTGGAACTAAGGTATCAACCGTTTTTCCTAAGTCTAATTTGGCTTCCATTTGTCTAATATCTCTGGTTTGGATATTTGGATAAAATGCCAAGTACCATGTTCAGTCACTCATTGATTGACAGCTTGCTTTTCACTGCCACCAGAAAGTTTCACTGAGACCTGAGCAAAAGTAATAAAATGAGTTGACTGGGATGGGAAAGAGACATCCTGAGTAACAAATTTGGGTTGAAAGAAAAATAAGATTCAATTATAAAATTTACTAAACCTTCAAGTGTGGGTTAGGAAATGCTTATTTTTGACTACTGGGCAGCACACTAGAGCTGTATACTGACTCTTGGAAGAAATGTTGTGGATGGGTGGTGTGATTTGTAATCCAAATTTGGCTTTGCAGGCTACCTGAAAGAAGGGCCAGCAAAGGAGGCCTAAGCCTGTGAAGGTTTGGGCCCCAGTAACAGGCTGGAAACAATTTTTACTCCAGTTCTGGCCTGTTTAGCAGTTTGCTCTCTAATGCCCTCCCTTGTTCTCCAACCTCTTAGGGGTAAACAGTTACCATGCAGAGGCAAGGGGGGCCTGTATTTCAGCTTCAAGGAATTTTAGAGGTCAGTCCATAAAGGTTAATGAGGTGAGACTTGGCAAGCTGTTTGAGAATTGCTCCATTTCAATTACCATAGGGAAGGATATTGCTACTCATGAAAATCAGAGTGTTGATTGGAGGCACAGCTTATCTGGAGCTTGCTTTTCCCCAGAGAAACCAAGACCAGCAGTTTGGGGCTTTTCTTACCATCTCCTCTTTGATTTGTTCTGCTCAGTCAGATAAGCATGGAAAGAATAATAAGGGTCTGATCCTGTTCTTCCTCTGGTGAAATATCATTGGCTTTAGTAATCTTTTGCTGGCACATGTAGGAAAAGAAGTGGTGTTCCAGTCCAGGTTGAATGGCAGATGGATGGAGGGGTAGGCTGCAAGTGACTAGAAAAATGCTGGCATGGATTAGTTTGGGTGAGGTGCATGTGAATGAAGCACTTCCAAAACACCAATTTGAGTGTCTTGGGTTACAAAGCAGGTTTTGGCCAGCCCACTGATGACAAAGTGAATTGCTTTCCTGATCGTATCTTTAAATTATAAGTGATGTGAAAGTAACCCTAAGCTGTAAGTAAATCCATGAATGTTGGTCTGGCTTACTGCTGAGACAGTTTTACAAATCCATAACTTCTCAAAATTTTTTTCAAATTGCACTGTATGTGTTTCAAACAGTAAAAGTATCCTGTGTGTGACAACGTGATGTATTTCTGTCACTAAATCTGGCTGCACTTTGCAAATCTGTCTGTTACTAAAACAACAAAGCACGTCTCCCTCTCCCTGTCTTCTTCCTAAGTGCCAAAATGGTATCTCTCAGACCCTTTCTTAACCGGGTTATGGCTCCTGTAGTAATCAGATTATTGCAAATGTAATTGGAGTCTCTGCTTTAGAGAAAGCTCTGCCCAAATGTGGCAGCTGGAGTCAAGTTGGTTGCTCATGGCTACACGGGTACTTGAGGAGTGTGTGTGTGAGAAACCACGGGGACTGCCCTGTAGGAAGAGTGAATTGCTAAAGTGCAGCGTGTTGGTTTATTTGAATGAATTGTGCCTGTTGGTATTACAGGCCTTTTGCATCGCTGTTACCTTCTGTTGTTTTGTTATGTGCAGTCATTTCACCAATCTCTGTTACTACTTGGTGGGTTTTTTAAAAAGTATTTTTTATTTTATCTTGTGGAGGATAAGGATTCTTTTCCAAAAGAATAGCTCCATCACAACCTTCTTTCTTTTAAAACCAATATATTTTTAAAAACCCTCAAAACTACCCTTCAGGAGCTTCTGCACAAGTTCTGAGGTATCCAAAATCCCCAAATTACTTGCAGATTGGTCTGTGACAACAGCACAGTAGCAACTATGGCAGGCTGCTGTGGATCAGCATGTGAATACTGTGTGCAGTATTATCTGGAATCTAAGCAAGCAGCCCTTGCAGGAGGAGTTACTTAATAGTGAGTAACTTGTGTACTTGGACTGCAGCTTCTCTCCTTGAGATGTGGGGAAGTGTACTTTGTGGCCTTGGCTCATTCTGTGTGTTTATTCTTAAGAGCTTTGGAATGTTCTAGACTCCACACTGAAATGCAGCTCCTTCTCTGATGGGGTATTTACCTGCTGTTCTGTTATCAGCAATTACGTACTCCCTTGACTGCAGAGCTAAGGAAGGAGTGCCCATTTTGAACCCACAAGATGGGTGAGGCTGGAGCAGGCTGTTGTTAGGACAGTTTTAAGAAACCCAACACGCAAAAAGCCACCAAACCCCAAGAAATCCCTCAGTTGCCTACAGTCACATCTGTGTGTTCTTTTGAAATGGGCCAGCAGCTTCCTAGAGTAATCTATTGTGAAGGAAAAGGCCTTGTTCCCTGGAGCATCAGGCTCCAAATGTATTTGAGCTGCTAAAAAGTGAATGTAATTGGTCTGTTGTCACTCGGGAGGTGTCACATCCAAACACAGCACTGATTTGCTGCAGTGCAGTTACACTGCAGGGTATGCCTGCCCAGCAGGACAGCCCCTGGCTGGGCTCAGGGCTCCCAAAAGAGGTTACATTGTGGTGCCCACAGTGAGCTAAGGCACAGAACACTTGTTTCTGTGGCTGTTAGTCCAGCTGCCTCAGATCATAATTCACTGCCTCATCCTCAGTTCTGCTTCCTGCTAACCTAGAGCTGCTCCAGAAACTTTTTTATAGTGGCCTGAAGTGACATTACTGCATGAAGTTTCAGAACAGTAAATCACTGTTGGAAGACTTGGATGTGTTTTCCCCTGTCTTTGCCTGTCACTTCTATAAACTGTCCCCTTTGTTTGAATCCTTGTAGGTAGAACAAGTGTGGGAGTCCCTTCCCTGGGTGAGACATTTTTGCTTTACACTCTCCTGAGGTGGTCATTGGACCTCTCAGTCTGACAGGGATGAAATCACTGACATCACTCTGAGAAAACACAATAATGCTTCAGCTGTCTTTGAGGAAATCATGGTATTTGGATGAATAAACTTGTCTTTGCCGGCTGTATCAATTACTTACTTGAATTTCTAAATTAGCCAGCAAAGAATNGCTGTCTTTGAGGAAATCATGGTATTTGGATGAATAAACTTGTCTTTGCCGGCTGTATCAATTACTTACTTGAATTTCTAAATTAGCCAGCAAAAGAATGTTCAGTTGCAAAATTCTATTGCAGTTCTCCCACCTAAACCTAATTCTGGTGGATACCAAAGCCTGTGCTAAGCTGAGATTAAAAATGTCCTGTATAGGTGATGGGCATCCTACACTAAATCAGTGGCTGCGGTGAGGAGAGCACATCTTACAGTCCATTCCTTGTTTTACTTCTCTTGTTTTTCTTGATTAGAAAGCTGACGAGTGAAATCTGAATTGCAAGTAGGAAAAAGAATCTGACAAGCTGTCAGATGAAAATACTCTCTTTAGCCTGGGGACATACACCACTCCTCTAGTCCTAGTATTGATCATCTGTGGCTCCTGATATCGGGTAAATGGATACCAGGAAGAGAATGTTGTAGTCAAATCCAGAATATTGTCTCAAAGGCTTCTTAAACTGGAACAAGTACCTCTCAGCTCATATAAGGAAGATCCTCAGGAGCCCTCAAGAGCTGCTTCTGACTCTGACAGAAAGCTGGTGCACTGAATGTGTGCAATACATTGGGCTTAACAGTCACCTGAATAATTGTGTGAGTCTTTTGTTCAGCCTTTTCTCCATTGGCATCTTTCCTGAGGAGCTTACTCAGGGGAATGAAGTATTCTGAATTACTCATTTGATTTCTCCATTGTCTGCTGTTGCCCTCTTTCCCTTGAAACCTGTGACTGTAATGGGCCCAGAGGCAGATGCTGCTGGAACAGAACTCATGATAAGCATGTGTCTGATCAGGTGAGGGGGCTGGTGTGTGACAAGGAGGATTGTGTTTAGTCCTTGAGTATATCCAGAGGAGCCAGTGTGTGCCCAGCTCAACAGGGAACCTGGAAACCATTTGCTGTCTTACACTTATTCAACAGTTCAGTTTTTTTCTGGCAGAAGGGCCGTTGGCAGACCTGACTGATGGTCCCATGCTCTTTTCAGATGACAGGGATCAAGAAAATTCCTGGTTTTCCTTTGGTATTTCAGGTGGTGTATTGAGCTACAGGCCTGACTGCCTTCTTGAATTGGTCCTGTACTGCATGACAGGGATGAGAGACTGACTGCAATTTTGAGATGGTTTACATGGTCTGGTGCCCTTTGCCATTCAGATGAGGGCTGGGTTCTGCTTTGTGTGAAAGCAGAAGGTCTCTCATATCTTATGAATTTATATGAGGCCACAGTGAAGACAATTATTTTCCACTTCCCTGTATTCTTAAGTGATGTTTTAACACACAGTGCAGAGAATGCAGAACTGTCACTGCACCTGTTTAGGCTTTGGAGAGGCACTTCCTCTGTTTGATTTGCTGAATTTGAAGGTCCTCCTGAGCACAGCTGAGCAGTTCCACAAACCCATGAGCCTTTTCTTTTGTAGTTGTTGAGAACCCACACTGCTTTGTATAGAAATATTTACATAGGATTTAAACATCACTTTGACCCTTCCTAATCCAAATTGATTTTGCAACTTCTGTATGCACTGAGTAAAATATACAGTCACAGAGCTGAAGTCAACTTGATATTACCAGTTTCTCTGTATTGCTAAAAGGGTCAGCGTTCTCAATAGGAAGAAATATCAGGAAAGAAGGTATGCATTTGGAATAAGTAACAAGGAAGGAGCAAGAGAGCTTAACAAATTTTGATTGGTTGTTTGTTTTTTTTGCTTGGATTGTTGTTTTTGTTTTCTTTAATAGTTGAACACACCAGTGGCTACTCTTGAGACCTCTAACAGTGTCTTAGGAAAGACTTGATTGAGGTCTTGCTGATGCCAGGGGATTTCTAGTGACTGTTCTGCTGTGAGTGAAGCTCCACAGCACTAGCTGTTTGTTTCTGTGTAATTACCTGAACCAGAATTTCCCAAGAGACTTTGATTTTGAAGTTTGAACTTGAGTTCTGACTTCAAAAGAGTTGATAGGGTCTTCACAGGCTTAGATTATAAATGTTTTAAAACTGACATGCGTGCTGGTTATGCTGTTTCAGTAGCAATACTGCTGTGGGTGAGAGCTGGCTCAGAGCTATGTTGGGCAGGCAGTTCAGAACTGTAATTTTGTTTTGAAGTTTCTTGTACCTGTTGGAGAACTGTGTTAGCTGGCCATATGTATCTGCCATGCCTCCTGGTTAGGTGCTATGGAAACACTAATGTAATTTGGAAAGCATTTTTACTTTATTTAATAACACTTTTCACCATCCTGCATCTGCCATCCTAAAGGGGAAAGAGGCCTGACAAAGTGATAAAATGGTGTTTATATCAAAACATCAGATACATTCTTTCCAGTTTGCCCAGTCCTCTGAGCTAGGACTCTCTCAAAATGAGTTTTGGTTAGGTTTTATCAGTATTCATGGAGAGCAAAGTATATGTCTGTTAAGTCTCTAGAGCAGCTGAGATGCCAGCAGAAGGTGCCTTCTCTGCTGGGCCATTGTGTGCAGGCAGCTGAGGCTGTGTCACAGCCTGGTGTGATGGGGCTGTTCAGTGGCACTGACCTGTCCTGTGTGCTCAGCAAACGTGCCCTAGGCCTGACCTTGACTACCCCAAATTCACTCAGCCTTGAGCACTGACCTATACATAATTTGTTGTGGTCTCTGCTCAAACTGAAACACATACTAATGGGATCTAAGCTCTGCTTTGTTCTATGCTGATAGGTAAACATAATAAAATTTCTACTGCTGATAAAGGGTTACACATCTTCCTCCAGTGTGTGTCCTCCATTCCAGAGCATGTTAGAAATCTCAGTATCTCCACTTAAAGCAGTGAAAGAGACCTGATTATCTGTTATGTGAATGTCTTCTGAATATATATGTGCACAAGAAGAATATGAAGAATTTTTGACTTGAATATTTTATTCTGTATATAGGTATTTCAGACTGGTTTCAATGTATATGCAAATATGCACTGATGCAAAGACACAAGCAAATTTAGAGAGTTCTAACTAAACTTTATAAGGAACTTTTCCTTATAATTAGACCAACGTCTGGTTAAGGAAACATTCTGATGCTAAAACTGGTTTTCCCATTAATAGACACTTGCCATGTAGGGCTGATGCACATTGAAACAGGCCTGCTTGATAGTCTTTAATAATTGGTTGCTTTGTGGTTGTGTTTTTTTAGTTTGTAAGGAAACAAGTCATTTGCAAGTTTTTTTCCAAACACATGTAAAGATTGAAGAGGGAATTTAAAAAGAAAAACAGCCTTAGGTTTATAGCAAGCTTTTATCTTAATACAGTGATTTGCATAAATAAATTTCCAAGTGTGTTAATGAGGAAATATGCAGCTCAGTCCTTTGAGTTGTTGAAACTCAGGGTTTTTGCTGAATTTTGGTGAGCTCTAGTGTACTGGAATCCAATTCAGTGCTTTTCTCCTGGATCATGCTTTAGTTACTAAAATGATTAACTTCCTCTATAGGTATGTGCTTAAAAATTGGTTTATATCCATATTTAACTTTTAAAGGAAAATACTGTAAAACAAAACAAAACAAAACACAATGAAAAAACCTGAGTTCTGTTGCTGGAGGGGTTGCCCTTTCACTGATTTCTACAATTCATATGCTTGCTTCCACTATTTCTTTTTTTCTACTTAATTCTGTGTTCATATTAACTCATTCAGATTCCTCTCTAAGTAAGTAAGTCCAGAATCTGGTTTTGTTTTTTTTGCCTGTGGCTGTTGCTGCTTGTGTGTTAATCTCTGAGTTTTCTACTTCTTTCTTTTTTTGATTTCTTTGCTTAAAATTTGAAGCACGAGCTGCCTTGTCTTACAACATGTATCTGTGTATGTCTTCCAATATTTTTGTATTATGCCCCTTGAGGCTAAATCTTGATTTAAATTGTCTCTGGTGCTAAAGTCTCATGCTGTGACCTGCTGCCCTGTCAGTCGTGCCAGCAACTGCTCATTTCTAGATTCACGCTGAGAACTGGATCAGGGAATTTATCTGTGGCATTTTGGGGGGTTTTGTTTGTTTTGTTCTGAGCCAAAATTAATCAAAGAAAAATCATAAAACTCACCCGACCAAAGCACAAACCCCCTCTAACCATGGATGCTAATCTAGCCTCCTCCAAATGTTGCTGCTGGAGCAGTAACTGATTGGGTGGTGTTGGGGCAGAGTGTGATGCCATGAAAGACAATTTACACTTAAACCCCCATCCCCTGTGAGTGGGGCTGGTAATTCAAATAACAATGGAACATTAATGCTGAGAAGTCTTGTTTAACTTCAGCAATTTCACTTATAACTATCCAGCTGCTTTGGGCTTTCACAGAGAGGTTTGGGGTGTCCTTTGAGCAGACTGCCTCTTCCCCAGGCAGATGCTTTGTTTCTGCTGCTGGGGGAGCGTGAAGGAGTAAAAGCTGCCTGAGAGCTTGCAGATATTTGAAATTGCTTTGTAGAATAAGTCTAAGGACTGAGAATGGGAGTATTTACAGTAAGTATTTGCAAGACAGACCTGATGACATCCTGGTCTGTCTGAGTGACTCCCCTTCCAGTTGCCTGTGTGAGTACTTTGTAGTTTCAATTATTACATCAGGAAATACATTGACTGCTTATGACCAGGAGAAGATACAAAAAAAGATACAATTATTTGTTTTTACTAAGACTTAAAAAGGTGACCAGCTTCTGCCAAAAGGTTGTTTAGATCATAAATCATCTGGAATGAGGACAGGATGGATGCCTGGTCAGCACAGCTTTTAGAGGTGAGTAAACCTCCTTCAGTAATTTGTGTTTGCTTTCTTGAGTGTTCGTGGGCTAAGATTTCATGTAATTTTTTATGATGTAATTATTGTAATGAGACATCTGTAGTATTACATCTTATAACTATGTGAATATTTTCCCTTGATGAGTGTTTTTGGGAAAGTGGAGTTTTAGAGGTCATTCTTAAGCCTTTTTACTTTTGTTTGCTTTGAAATATAAAATGTCACGTCCTGGCCTAATAGTGCAACAAAGATTTCTGTCAGATCGTGTGATTTGCTTAAAAAGCTCAGTCTTGAACAAGGAGAGGGCAAGAGTCACCACAGGAGAAAATACACGTAGCTTGCAGCATTGGAACATCTTTACAGTTTCTCTGTTCAGTTTTATTTTGAATGCTTACGTGACTCCCAGATAAGACTTCTATTTTTACCTGTGACTGCTGGCTCTGCAGAGATTTGTGAACTCTTCTGACTTAACTCTGCTGAATTCCTGCCTGTGCACCAGCCAGGTGCTACATTTCTGGCTTCCAGCTTCTTTTGCTTTTTCTGTTCCTGTTCAGTCCACAAACATGGGAAAAAAAATGCCCCACCCTGCTGACTCATTGAGCCCAGAGCAGTCCCTATATTCCCGAAATAGGATTACTATCTGAGGCACTTGGAGCAACTCAGCAGAGCAGGGTCTGATTCTCTTCCATGGAACCTTTTAAAATAGCTGATTTCTTGTTCCTGGCTGTGTGCTCTGCCCCAGCCCCAAGGTGATTTCCTCAGCTCATATTCATTTAAAGGGCTTTTGCAACAAATGCAGCTGTTGGAGAAATCAACTCGAATGTAGAATAATCCTTTTAACAGGTTTATTCTGATACTCTGTTGGGTATTTAAGTGGATTTGACTGCACCATTTAATATGTCCTTGAAGATGGCTCCAAACGAAACCTGTCAGAGTGTGTCCTATCTCTGTGTGCATACCAAGTGTGCCTGGGAGATGTCAGCCAGTGCCCTGGGCAGTGGGGAGGAGTTGCTGTTTGTAGGGGAAAACTGGGAGTAGCAAACCATTCCTGCTGTTTAACACTGTGCTGTCTACAGCTCAGTCTCTCAGGCAGTGCTGAGAAAGTCTCTTTGCTCTGCCAGGACTCAGCACCCTGTTACAAGGGCAAACTCATGTTCTTTTGCCTGTTCTCCTTCTTGCACAGCCTGCAGGTGTCCAGTGGCTCACCCCAGGGGCAGCTGTGCTACTGAATGTATCCCTTTAGCTTGATTTGCTTTGGGATCAAAGGACTGTGTGAAGGCAAATATCAATTATTAATTCTTGGTTTTAAAAATACACAAAGTGACACACTTTTTCTCTTTGATTGAAGTAAACTGCAGTCTACTTTCTGTCAGCAATGCTGTGCAACCCTGTTGAAATGCCTCAAGTTTTGAGTTTCTGCAAACAAGTACATCCTGGAAGGGGCCGTGTTTGGCAGTGAAATAGTCAGCAAAATGCCTGGAAAAGAACATTACAACCTTGAGCACAGCCCTTTGGAATGTAGCAGGTTCCTGATAAGGCAAAAATTGGGTGGGTGAATGTTTTTCAGAGAAGCAGGCCTGGAGAAAGGAATAGTGCTAAGGATGTTGGGAGTCCTGTGCTTAGGAAGTTCTAGGCTTTGTTTTAAGTGTATTGAAATATAGTTTTAATAATATGAAAGTCTGTGTGAAGCTTGTGATTAGGGTCACTTATTTACTTTTAAAAGGATAACTTGTCTTTTTATGTTACAATGTGCTGTATTGGAGGTTGGCTTAAAAAAATGCACGTAAGGATCCTATACCTGACATGGGAATGGAGGGGAGAAAACTGAGTCTAAGATTTTCTGCACAGAAGAGGAAGGATACACACTGTTAAAACTGGGGGTTTCTTTCCATATCTTCTCTTGCACTGCTATAACAATATGGGCTTATTTTGTTCTTGGCATCTGCAAGTGTTTCAGAATTGTGAGTACATTCCCTGTCCATCCAGGGAAACTGAGGGAGTTTTTTTATCCAAGATCATCTACAGATGATGGGTCTGGGATCTTGACCCTGAACTTTAGTTTTTGCTTCTACAACTTACTACATACATTTCATCCATGATATGAGGTGGTAACATTGATGCTACATTAGCTCTGTCCCCTCTCATCTCTGCCTGTGGTGCTTGGATCAGCATGGTTTCGTCTTTCCACTGTTTCTGGTGGAGCACTGCTGTGGATAGGGCCTAAAGGGCCCTAGTCAGTTAGCTCTACTGCCTTTTTGTTGGCTTGTGCTGCAGTATTTGGATGATAAAGAACCATACTGGTGACCACATCTTTTTATGTAACCAACCAAACAGCTATTTTTTAATTACTAATGCATGTAAATGAACTGAAGGTATAAAGTACTTTGTGTCTCATTACCAGGCTCCTTAGTGGGAAGCTCTTCTGTCCTTGTTTTTTTCTCCCATTTCTATGGCTCTTGGCATGGTAGAATCCAGGGGTCTGACTTTTGTTCACTCAATACAGTGCAAGAAACACTTCTTTTGACCATAACTGATGTTAATTGAATGGTACTTTGCAATACAAATTTTTGTGGCAGGAGAATATTTCAGGGAAGTTTGGTCTATTCTCCCCCTGAGTTTGCTTAAGAAATCAACCAAGCCTTTAGCTGGCAACAATAAAGGAGACAGGAATTGAAAAAATTCCATTTTTCCTGTGCTACAGGACTGACTGCTAGACTAACCGGCTTTTCTTATTTGCAGAGGCAGATCTGTGTGTTGGGGGTTTGGGGTTGATGTTTGGTTTGGGGTTTTTGCTTGTTTGCTTTGGAGTTTTTGTTTGGTTATTTGGTTTTTGTTTATGTTTTAACTGCTTAAAAGGTACATTTACAGTAAAGGTAATTTGTGTTTTAGAATGACTTACTAACCAGTAAGTTCCTGCCAGAACAGTACTCCCCTAGATTTTAAAGCCTTCCAGGTAGGTCTCATTAACATTCTCTTGCAAGATCAGTGAGAGGAGCTGGCGTAGTCAGCCAAGAATGCAACTGTCTTGTGATCTGTGGTATATTACCAAGCCTAGAAACTTTCAGTATCTTCCTTGCAGCAGCTTTGCCCAGGTTTTCACTGTGTGACTGCTTATTTACACACTGTACATGTTGTTTTTTTCCAAAACTCCCTTGTTGTGTGCTCTGCTTGTTCCACCTCTTAAGGAGAACTTTAAAATCTGAAGTTGCTGATGCTCTGAATCAGCAGCTCCCTGAACCAGTTCCTGTGGTGAGTCTGTTTACAGTAGTATCAAGAAATAAGGTGGCACTGTTCAAAGGAAAAAGGAATACCCAGCCCTGAGGGAATGTGTGCTTTGAGAGGAGCAGTACCTGCACAGCTCTCTTGCCTCTCCTGAGAACAGCCCTGCTGAGCTAAGGCCTCCAGCACAGTGACACACTTTGCTGGAGAGGACTACACCCTTTTTTAGCTGGTGTTGGGAGGATATCTGCCTTTCCTAGTGCAATGGAAGGGACAGCTTGGTTTATTTCCCAGCATTGGGAAATTGCTTTTTTCTTCAGTTTTATCGTCCCTTCTGCCCAGCTGTGTGGTCTGAGCTGGCAGATACTGAGCTTAGGATCTCCTGATGCTTTGCTATAATTTTAGTTGTTCTTTTCTTCACTGCTGAAATGTGTTCATTTTTGCAGTCCCATAAAATGAAGATTACTTCTGCCTGGGAGCACAAATGTATCTTCTCCAAAAGTGGCTGTGGCCATCTTGGTTGCTGATTTCTCTCCTTGTTGACATTTTTTGGTTGTGGTGTTTTTCTCCCATCTCAGTGACCTTTACTCTTCTGGTATCCCTGGTGTCTATATGCCATGCATGATTCAGTTTCATATGTAATTAGTTTCCTCTTTGGTGTTGATTTGTCTATCCTGAGCCTAATTAAACCTTAATTGCTCTCTGATACCTGTGTAAGGACTCTCTGTGTATGATTTGCTGCTGCACAAACCCGCACTCCCTCATTAGACTAGCTTAGGCATACCCTGAGCTGGCTTAAAACCAGCTTTAATTTCAGAGTCTTTGTGGTCCTGTCTCAACACTCGGCTTTTTATCTTTCATTTCCCTCCATCCCATGACCATCATCTGCTTCTACTGCAATGCATTGTCACCTTTGGGGCAGCCCTGCAGTGTGACTGGGAGAGAGGAGGGTGGGAAGGTTGCAATTACAGCAGCAGCCTTGAGGAACCCTAGAGTCATGTGGATAGGAGCCTGTGAACTCTTGGAGGGGCTCATGGACTTGGCAGAGATGCTTCTGACTCTGTTTCTGCTAAAACAGTTATTTTTTATCCTTCATAGAGAGCACGTGTGTTTGAGTATCAGGTGATGCTTGGGAGTCAGGTTGTAGTAAAGCATGTATGAACAGAGAGCAAAGAGCTTTGAGATATCTGAAAAGATGTTAAAACAGTAAAACTGCCCTTTATCTACTCAAAGCCAGTTGTTTTGTCACCCTTAACCTGTGGTAACTTTGTATTTATTGTCCTCAGGGGTCACCATACTTCTCCAAGTTGCAGAAGAGCTGTGGTGAGGAGCAGTAGAGTTGTAGGAATACACTGCACCTGAGTTAGTATAACCTTCATCAAGAGGGTTTGACACTGCTGCCAGCACATTTATAAGCAAAGGCTTAAGGAAAGGGCAGTAGTTCTGTGGATTGCATCCTTCTAAATTGTTGCCACACCCTTTGGGGTTTTTTGTTTTGTTTTTTCTCTGACTACCATTTCCCTGAAAATCACACATCTAGTACTGAGGTGGTAGGGAGACAATGTCTGCAAATCAGCAACATAACAATAAAGTATCTGAGTTCTGTTACTCTGCTTTGGTCTCTAAAAAATGCTGTGGCACCATTTCTAGCTCCAGCATACAGGGAGGGGTTTTCCAGAACAAGTTGTTCGTGGTCCAAAATGGAGCAGCCGGAGGGAGGGTAAGAAGCTGTCACAAACCAGGATGAATAGGTTGCTCATCTGATCCATCCTGAAGTGTCTAATCTGTCACAGCTCTCAGAATCTGGGTATATGCTGGAGGGTAAGTCATATTTATCCCAGGAGGGTGTGCAAGAGAGAGGTGAGGCTGAGGGGGGAAGAAGTGACATTTAATCCCTTGCTTGCTGAACCCTAAAGGTTTGCTTTGTGTTGATCTGCTCCCCTGCACTTCCCTCCTATTTTAATGGTAGTGTTGAATGACAAATGGAGGCAAAGCAGTGAAAACAGGAAACATAATCCCTTAAAAATAACTGGTGGGAAAGGAGGAAAGAAACTGTAAATAAAGGAGCCCCTGCTTTCATGGGGCAGCTCCACAGAACAGCTAGTTGCTTGTCAACAAGGAGCTGATATTCTCTGAGGTCACCAGAGAGTCTTTCTGAGCTCCTGGAAGGGTGAGGAAGACCTAAAAGCAGCGGAGCTGTGGTCAGCTCTGTGTTATTTTTGTTGTTTGTTTTGGTATTGTTTCTTTTTTAAAAGAAGGTTTAGAGCCACTTGTCTTGACTACAGCGTGAGGTTTGGCTGGGATGTGATTTATATTCACACACTGTTGTAGGCTGCAGAAGCCCTCAGTTTTCTGTGGCTGTGAGAGGCCAGCCTTGCTTCTGTATTGTCATTTAGTCATTGGGAGCAGAAGGGGTGGAGGAGAGCTGGCTGCAGCAGTTTTACCTGCATGGGGAGGGAGCCATTTAGAGCAGTGAGGAGCTGCTCAGCAGGACCTGTGTGCCTCAGACTGTTTTTCTCACTTGGCTGGCTCTGGACCCTGGTTCTTGTTTCTACTATGTAAGAGGGGCTGGGAGAGTCACAGCTTTGTTGCACACCCAGCAGAGTTACTGTTTCAGGGGTGGACAGAACGAGTTGTGGTGGGCACAACAAAAATCTCTGTCAGCGGAGAATTAGGAGGCATCACGTTACTGCTTAGCAAGGTTGAAGGCACAAGATTTCCACAAACCTTGATCAAAGATGCCAGATAGAGACATCCTGCCAGTTCTGGTGGTTTATCTTACAGGTCTTTTGATGCCATAGCTTTGGGTGGTGTTGGATGGAGTGCCTTCAGTGGGAAGTTCTTGAGGTTGAGTGAAAGTGAAGAAAGCAGAAAGGGAAATCTCTAGACTACTCTTATACCCTCTGTGAATAGCAGGTGCTGGGTAGCTTGTGAAGAAGCTACTTAACCTAAACTGGTAAACAAGGTTCTGCTAGAGCCCAGCCCAGCCTTCCCAGCTCCTGTCTCCTCATCACCTTGCTGGGGATGGTAAAAGGCAATTGGCAATTTGCCTCCTGACTGGGCTGATTCCTGTTGTACAAGAAAGCCTGGAGGGAGTGGGATCCCTTTGGTACAGCACAGGACAGTGAAAGAAAATGGGATGTTGAGGGGGATGTGCTTTACCTCTTTGCCCCTCTATCATCTTTTTGTGGAAGACAATGAGGATTTTCTTTGTAAATTGTTTTGAATGTCACTTACTGGAAAGGGAGACAAATCCATGGCAGAAGTGCCTGTGGATGTGTCTGAAATGCACCCTGTGGCAACTCCCTTCATTAGGGACAGCCAGTGGCACTGCCAAGCTTTGGCTGTGTTCACATGTTCTAGTTAACTTTGCTTTGGATACCTTTCCTGAAGCAAGCTGGGCGCAGCTTTCCTATTTCCCCCCCATAATCTGTAAGGATGAGGGAGCTCAAGCAGCTCTGTAATATCTCATCTGAAATAGCTAGAGGAAGAGAATAATTGACATAGATCAGTACTTTGAGCCTTTTGTTTCCAAGTGAGCCCATGTCAATGGGAAAATGCTTCCAGACCTGTGCCCAGGAACTGCCTGGTGAAGACTGGTGGGCACAGTTGCATGGAATGTGGCAGCAGCTTGGATCCTGCAGAGTCTGGGCTCAGTAAAGGGATGCAAGAACGGTAGGTGAAAAAGTTGGATGACTCACTTGTTTATTTCTTGTTTTCTTAGGACTTCTGTTAGTGGGGTGTGGATCTGTAGTAGTGTTAATTTAACTGTAATTAAGTCAGTGTTAGAGAAATTTGCCTGTGCTTATTTTTGCACAGTTTCAGCCACTACTTATATGTTTGTATGTGTTTAAAAAGTTAGAGAAATACTGTTTGTGTGGCTCTTGCACTCTAGCCTCTCTATATCTATGCTTCCATTCTGGAGTTCCTCAGAGTGCTGCTGCTTATGCATTTGCCTCATCTAACCCCTGTTAATCCAAGAATTTAGTGCTCAAACTTCTGCTGCCTGGCCTGCCCCTTAAGTTTGCAAGAGTACATGTAGGAAACAGCTGGTGGACCAGCTGTGACAGCATTAAAAACCAGAAGGTGCTGTCAAAGCTGAGCTGATGTTCATTACCTGAGCTGTGCTGTGGAGTGAAACTCCCTGCTTAGCTTGAAAATTGCAGGATAGGCCTGGGAGGGATGTGATAGGTATCTATATTTGAATATCACTGCTTACCTGAGTTTAGAGGAGTAGCAATGCTTTAGCTGAAGGAACACTGAGGACCAGAGGAAGGCACAGAAGAATTTTTAGAAGGGAACACACATTTCATGTGTTACCACTGGCTGTGGTAAATGTTACCCAGGCATGTTTCATTGGTTCTCCTATTGTCCCTACTATGGTTACTCTGCCAGTTTTGTTTTTTATCTTATGTTTTATGGCCTGAACTTGAAGGACTTGGCTCCAGGAAACCTGCAGCTTTTCCTGCTGCTTAGATTCCCTTTCTGTGGCCACCACCCTCCAAACTCACTGCACTGGGCTCCAGCTGGGTTCTGCTGAGAGCTGTCACCTGTTCAGCTGCTGCTTCTCTTCTGTGGCTTTGTCACTTGCCACTTGTTGTGACCCAGCTGTTGCCTGTGGAATGGGAGCTGTCACACACCCTGGGGTGGCATCTGCTGCTGGCTCTGGGGCAGGACTGAGCCCTCCAGCTCATGCCAGTGCTCATGGCCACTTGGGTTTGTTCTAGTCCCTTGTCACCTGCATATTTCTGGAGCCTGGCTGATGGAAGCTCTGGGTGACTAAGGTGCTTTGTCAGACAGGCTTCTCTCCACTCCTTTTCCCAGAAAGGCTGCAGGCAGGTGAGATTGTACTGTGCTTCCCATTTTCTTTTTTTTAAATTCTCTAGCCTTAGGTGCACTTGGGATTTCCCCAACATTAAACATTAGCCCTCAGAATGAATAACTGCAAGCTGGAAGGAAGGAGAGGATGCCAATACATGGCATCTGTGAGCTTGCTCTGTTGCCCCGTTTTCCTGAGTCCTTTTTTTGTCCTTTGCTGATGCTCTCCCCTGGGTGTGTTGGGGAGAACCCCCTGCTCCCAGCCCCCACAGCTCTCCCTGCAGCTGCCAGGGCAGGGAGGCACAAAAGCTGCCTGTCTCTGCCTTGGGGAGACAGCTGATGGCTCAGCCCTGCTTTAGAAACTCGTGCTCTGCTACAGGTGCTGGGTGGGGGATGAACACTCTGCTGCTGTTTCCGTGGGGACTGGTGGGAATTTCGGAATTTTTATCTGCTGCAGTGGGGAGTGACAGAAAGGGATCCTCCACAAACACGCTTTGAAGGATCTGCAGCCTTTTCCTGCCCAGTGTAGCAAGATGGGATTTCCTCTGCCTGCCACACAGATGAGTTTGTTAAGGAACTGCAGATTGCTTTTGGAGCACTAGTGCCTTTGTCAAGGTTGCTGTGCATGTCTGGAGCAAGGGTTATTTCTTTCTTAAGGGGAGGAATTTGGAGTCAGAATTTGCATTTTGAAAGTTCTGTGCATTGTCTCAGTGATACCCTGTCACTTGTGAATATTCATCACCTTCAGAGAGATTAGTGAGGGTAGTTCTGAGCCTTTCCTGAGATACCTACCCTAGAAATCCATGTATTTGTGCAGCTCTGATTAACAGCTATTTGGATCAATTTGTGGTAAATTAGAGTGAACGGGCAGATTTTGTCCTTCCATATTTGTTTCTATGGGGAAGGTGAGAAGTGTTGAGGGGTATGGAAGGCAATACTATTTTTGATTGTGATAGAGATACAAAGAACTCCACTGTGTAAAGGCTGGGGGTGAAGGAATATTCATCTTTGCTAACAGCCTTTTTCTCTGTAGTCTTTGTGTTTAGATACTGCCAAGAGGTGCCATCTCCAGGTACAAAGGAGTGACTTAAGGACAGTGTAAAGTGTGACAGAGAATTTTCTGTTTATTTTAAATAGAAAACTATCACCTTATTACGTGGATATAGTTGGATTTAAAAAGCTTGAGAAAATTACTGCTTGGGTAGACAGTCGTTGAAAACTGTGAAGATGAAACAAAACTGAAATTGTCTTCTCCTGTGTTTGTTTTCACTGGTAAACTTCATGCATTTTATGGCAAGAAATTAATGCTCAATAGGAACAGAATGTCTGGCTGTCCTGAGGTGCAGTCAATTCTGTAACTTTTGCACTGCTGTAGTCAGTGACACTCAAAATGACACTTAGTATCTGTTACCACAGTTTCTGGGTTTAATTTAGCCTTTTTTCCATCTCCCTGGCAAAACATGAGCTGGTTCCTGCATTGGCTTGTTTCTTTCTTTCAGCTTAGTGGTAACCACACCCAGAATTCAAGTCCCAGCGCACTTTACATTCCTAATTCTTTAACTGCTGAAATACTGGGCAGAAAGTGCCAATAAATTTGTTTGGGGTAGTATTTTTTCCTGCATGAGTCTGAAGTATCTGGGAGTGTACTGTAACCTAAAAAATCTAAATGTGTCATGTACACCTGTGAAACCTGATAAAGAAGGTTCCTCAGAGCTCTGCCTGGCACATTTGAACATTGTCTGGGTGAAACTCTGGGATTTAGAAAAGCCCTGTAGTACCAGCTCTGAAATCCTGTTCATTGTCTCATGTTGATTTGTCCATGTGAACATATCAGAAACCCTTCTTGTTGAAAAGAGATTGGTCTACAGAGTATGACATCATATACTGAAGTCTGATTCCAGAATGCCTTAATGCTAAATTGTTACAACTGAATCAGTATGTTCCCTCTGGATGACTTTTAATTAGGGGTACACTGTCCTTGGGAGGCTGTGTCCTCTTTTAGCTGTGAAGCTGGACTTAAGAATGAAAATTAATGGATCAGCTGAATGGAAAATCTGTATCTTTTGGTTTACTTTTTTGTATCATTTCTCTGCCAGTCTATCTTAGTCAAGGTCAGATTTTAAACTGAAGCTGAAAACTGGTATGAGACAAGGGTAATTTATTAAATGAATTGTTACTGAGGCTTTCAAAGTCGTGATTTATCTGTGAGCAGGAGGCCAGACTTCTTGTGCTGGTACAGCAGAGTGATGTTCCCACAGTGCTATCCAACTGGACTGGCATCTCCTTTGCCAGATGCTCCTTCCTGCCTTTGGGCCTCCCCTCCTTTCTGGGGATGCAGTTTTGCTGTGATCAGAACTGAGGCTGCAGAAATACCCACATAATTTCTTAACTCCACGTGTCAGAGAAGCGGCATATAAAGCACATAATGATGTGTCATTTGTGACTGGGCATGGGCCTGGCATCAGGCAGGTTCTTTCTTGGGACTGGCATCCATTCTTTTTGCTCTGTGTTGCCTCTGGGGTAACTGTTTCCAGAACCATCTCTTTGCTGCACTCCATCTCTGTTGGTGCTGACTTAACCAGACTCATGGCTTGTTCATTGTCCCTTCCTTTGATGTCCTTGCTGTCACGGTAAGGTGATACAGAGGGAAAGAGGTTTTTATCACTGCAGTAATCCTCAGACAGCTGGTTCTGCTAGTGGTGAAAAACTACTTCATACTCTCCAGGAGGCTAATGTCTTCAGGATTTGTTGAATAACTGTGTTATGACTGCAGGCGTAATAAGCTATAATTGCAGATAAATGCATGTACAGGTTGGTGACTGACACCATTTTTGTGCATGCATAATGTCCTTATCTGTGTTCTTTTGGATAGCTGTTGCAGTCTGGTCTCACTTGCTCTGCTGTGGCAAAGCTGAGAGGCTTCTTCCCTAGGAAATCTGGTTTTACAACGTTCTGATAACACGACAGAGAGACTTCTTCACATGTGCTATGAAAGATGTGCTTCTCGTGTTATGGTTTGCTGTGCATATACTGTGAAATGTTTTAAAAGTCCTGTGGAGAGTGTTAATGGTTTTTGTGGAGTTTCTTGGTATTGCAATGTGCAGAATATTTTATGGTTCAAGAATAAGGCCTTTTCTCTTCACATTTGTGTGGTGCATAAAGCGTGAGCTCATTTGAAACTCTTGTCTCAGAAAATACACAGTTTTATTCATTGACACGCCAGGTTTTGACATCCAGTATTGTCTGTATGCATAATGTAAATTTGTTTGTTTATTCAGCATAAGAACTCTGCCCCTGGAAGGCTTTGGCACTGCTTACCTATTTCCTACTTGCTAAATGTACAAGCCTTGAGTGGGGTGGTTTGGTCACCTGGAGCATCACGACTCTGCCACAGCCACCCATGAAAGGTGAGAGTTATCCTTTCTCAGGGCAGAGGCTGTGCAGAGGCTGATGCAGAGCTTCTCTTCCAGAGTCAGTGTAAGGAGGCAGTGGCTGGTGCAGAGCTCTGTGCAGGCCCTAATTTCCCTAAATATTTAATTGCATGGTGTAGGTTCCCCATTGCTGTGTGTCAGTGTGGCCTGAGTCCTCTGTGTGTGCTGCACAGTGTGCTGCTCATACAGCCCCTGAGCTCACTGTGTGCCCTGTCAAATGTGAGCTCTGTTCAATGACTTGCCCCAATCATTGCCCCAGGGTTACTCCTTTTCCTCACTGAAGGGCACTTTCCTTTAATTATCAGTATTTCTTCTTTATATTTTAAATAAAATCCTGTATCTTTTTTCTTACTAAATTGACAGGTAGTCTTGCAGTACACTGTTAGGAGCCATTGATTGAACCAAATATTTGGATTTGCTTATCCAAGTGGTGTTTGGTTGGTTGGTTGGTTGGTTTTTGGTTTTGTTTTTGGGTTTTTTTTGTTTTGTTTTGGTTTGGTTTTTTTTCCATAAACATTTTAAAGGATTGCAATAGGTCAAAAGATCTGCAGATCTTAGTTGTGCCTGCTTGTACATACTGAGAGCATCTTACTTTGTGTTTCTGGAGGAGTGGTTTTGTTGTTGTAATTTGGATTATTCTGCAAATTACTTTCTTGTCTCAAGTAATATGTGCTTCAAAGCACTGGAATACTTGACTTTTTAGTGTTTCTTCTGACAAAATGTCCTGAGATACAGTCCCACTAGCTTCAGTGAAAAGAACTTTCTCAAATGAATTATAAGAATCTTTTTCTGGTAACAATTTCTTTCATATTTCTTGATTCTGGCCCACAGGTATCTCAGACTTTTCACTGGGGGGAAAAAACAATCTGTGATGGAGAGACCAGGCATGTAGGTTTTTAAGCCTACAACAGTAAATATTTCAGTGCATTATGTGCAGGGATCACCTCAGGAGTTCAGTTTAGAAAAGTCTCTGAAGTGTAGACTATCTGCTGGAGATCAGGGCTGACAAGCATCCACACAGGATTTGAGTTAACAGAAGAAACCTGCTTGGAAGTGGAAGCATAGAGAAAATCTACTTAAAGTGCTGGGCAGCATTTTGATGAACAGAGCACATTATTGGAGTGCAGAAACATTGTCTCAGNGAATTGCAGCATATTTTAAATGCCCCCCCCCCCACCTCTTCTTTTTTGCTCGGTCATCTCTCTGATACTCTTGAAGTGATGCTGCTGTCTGTGCCTCCCTGCACGGGATGAGATGGCAAAGCTTCCTCCTCTGTTGGACTGTGGTCTTCCAATTCCTTTGTGTTAAAGGGAGTTAATGTGGCTAAAGGCTGGTTTGAAAAGCTTTGCCAGTAAGTGTTGCTCTCCAAAGAACGATTATGCACATCAGCTATTCACCCTCAGTTTTCCTAGGGAGGAGAACTAATTTTCTTTCCTGCAGAATTAGGAGATTTGGTTACTTCCTGAGCCTAAAATAATGTGCCCTGCTGCTTAAACCTTGTTAGCAAGCTTAGACTTGCTGAAGAAGCATTTGTTTCTTCTGCTCCTCAACCTGTCAGGTTTTCAGATTATCCTTGCTTGTGTCCTGCTTGAAGAGCCAGGTGGAAAATAATAAAGCCCCTCTGCTTATCTGTGGTCAGCAGTGACTGAAAGGGAGAGCTTATCTCTCCTCCCCATGTGTCCTAGAGGAAGCCAGGCTGAAGCAATGAATCCCCATTCCTAATAACAGGAAAGCCCAGAATTTGACTTAAAGGGGATGATTGATTGGAGAAAACAAACAAACAAACAAAAGACACCAAGTAATTGGGATTGGTGAAGTGGCTGAAGCTCCATTTGTGGTCTGCTTGGGTGTGGCAGTGCCCAGCTGCCTTCCCACTGCAGCTACAGAGCTCCCAGAGCAGCTCTGCTTGGCTGCACCAGCAGTCTGGTTATGTGTGCTGGAGGTCAGAGCAGCATCTCACAGATTCATTTTTATTTGTTTTTTGAAGTTTCATTCTGGAGAAGCGTGTACAGCAGGTTTCAGCTCAAGGAAGAGCAGAGGGGTGGTGCAGGATATGTACAGGAGCTGGCTCAGTCTTTGTTAACCTTCCTCACATGTCAATCCTGTGACAGCAGATGTGATGTTGTATCCCAGGGCATGATTTCAGGAGAGCTGCAAGTTGTGTAGGAGGCATGCCCTTACACAGTGACCTTCCTACCTGTAAGCTCTCAAAATAATAATGCATAAGTGTTCAAGAAGATGTCAAGTCAATTACTGTGTAAGCTTGTCTGAGGACCAGCTGCTGGGACTGGCATCCATCAGTGAGGTGCTGAGGGGTAAAAACTGTAAACATCATGGATTTGAGACTCAGGCAGGTTTTTCTCCGTGCCCTTGCAGAAGCTTTGACTAAAGGATTGGTAGTAGAAAAGGTAAAAGAGGAGTAAAATACTGCATCCAGAAGAGCTTGACTGCAAAATACTGCCTTGATGGGGATAATATGCAAGATTTTGGGGGTCCTGAATTTGTGTAATTCTGAAATTCTTGTGTTGTGTATGGCAGTGTGCATTACTTGTTTCTATAGTAACTTAAAGCTGTCTAGTTCTCCTTGTCTCAAAAAGCTGTTCCTGAGTGATGCTTTGGAATTTCTCTTCTTTGCAATTGAATAATTCAGCCCTTAACTGTTTAGATTATCATAATTCACTTACCAAATCCTCCCTGTTATGAAAAATGGAGGTGAGAAGCCTAAGAAGAGTTAATTACCTGTAGAAAGTGACTTTTGCCAAAAAAACTGCTAATATAGTTTTTTCTAGCTTTTACTTTACAGTTCTGAGTATGTAGGACATTATCTCAGTTTAAAAATGGAGAAAGCCAAGGCATAGCTGGATGCTAATCGGGCTCTTCCTGGAGTTGAGCTGTTCACCTGCAGAACAAAAGACCCTGATCTCAGCTGCTGTCTTTCTGTAGCATGTCCTGAAAGTAATGAATAAAATACTAAATTCAGCACATCTGTACATGTCAGAAAGGTAAAAAACAATGGAAGAACTTGGGGTGTTGCTTAAAAAGCCACATTTCTAAAATATCACGGCTTTTCCCTGTTACATGAAAGGAATTGCTGTCCCAGATGGTTGGACACAAAGGAATTTGGTATACAGCAGGATTTTGTGCCATGTATTGTCTTAGTAACCATGGTGCCACACTGTCAAACCTTGCAGAAGAGTTTCCTAGACGCTTTCCCAGTGATTGATGTGAATCACTGACTTTGTTTTTTTTTTTAGTCAGGCTTTGTACATCTACAAGATCCAGAGAAGTCCAACTTCATGGTGCCAGTCTCATGAAAAATGAATTGCCCAGGTGATACTGGAAGTAGGGATATTTTTTGCCAGTTTTCAGAGTAGTCTGATTGCACTCAGAGAGCTGTGATGTTATAAGCAATTAAATTTAAGTTACTGGAATACTTCTCATTTCCAGCAGTCGTGGAGGTGTGGAAAGTGCTTTCTGCCTTGGATTTGCTGCATGCCAGGACTTCTTTTCTCCAGCTGTCGTTCTCAGAGAATCCACCTTCTCTTTGCCATCCGGTCTTGTTGGATTGAATTCTCTGTTTGTCACCAGCTCTTCTAGCCTTCTATGTCTCCTCAGCTGAGATTCTTGTTCCTAGCCTTGCAGACAGAGGTGTACCTAAATTAGGCTTTAGTCCTCCTGATTTGCAGCTCTAGCTCAGCATAAAGCTAAGTTTTATCCTTTGTGGTGGAATTTTGATATAATTCTGATGTTACCAGGATCATTTATTAGCCACTGCCAGGAGAGGCATTAACTTACATGCATGTATAATCTGTCACAAAGGTGACATTGAATGTGTTCCCAGGTAAGGGAGAAAATGTTTTAAATCCTTTAATGGGGTAAAAATCTCTGTAGCAAGGAATCCCTGACCCTTTCAATGGAATACTGAGGGAACATTCAGAAATTACTGGGGTTTGTTTGCTTGTGCAGAAGAAAGTTGTTTGATGTGTTTCCATTTGAAGCAACTGTTTTTGAACTTCTATTTCAAGCTTTTTCTTCACTCTTTTCTTCCATTTCTCCTGGACAGTCCAGCAGGATGTCTGTGCTCCATTTCCTGCAAGGAATGACATCCCCAGAAATGCCACTTCTTTTTCCATGTGCGAGCTCTTTTCAGCCCTGACTGAGAGCCTTGCTCTGTAGGACCACACTCACAGGCTCTGCTGTTTAAAGAATGGAAGAGGTTTTGGCATTGCTTGCCATTGGTATAATACTCCTTGTACCTGGCATGAGAACAGAGGGAAAGGCTGGCACTGGGAACAGGGAAATAGGTTTGACTAGACCTGTTGTTACCATTTAAAGAAACTAAGCAGAAGGGGCTTGTCCAAGGTGGTTTCCTCCTTCCCTTTTATCAAACCCCATAACCATGGACAGTGGAGAGGGAGAGATTTAAATTAGCCAACAAATAGATAGGGAGTAACTCCTGACATCAAAGCTTCTATTCATGTCTTCTCCTCCTCCTCCTTGCTTCCCTTAAATAATATGTATTTTATACACGGCTTTTGGGCCTATTAATTGAGCTGGTTTTGGGAGGTTCAAAATGGGAATGTGGTGTTTTGAGGCTAGGCACTAAACCACAGAGCTGAGCTCACTGAGGGGTGCCTGAAGTTTTATGGCCTTGGCCTCCCTTTGCTTGCAGGCCTCCAGATGTGGAAGGCTGTGTGCACGACCCACACTAGCATTCTTAGGATTTCTGTAATGTATGGACAGCATTCAGTAGGAAAAGCAGATTATTAACAGAATTTGAAGGAGGTGGGATCTTCACTGAAAGTCTCCTATTCCAAGTTTCTTTCCAAGCTGCATAGGGCAACCTGCTGTGCTGGAAGCCAGGTTTCCTGGCCTCTGTGCAGCAATAGGGTGTAACATTCTTCCCAGCATTTTTGTAACACAAGGCTAGAGAAAGAGAAATACATCCAAAAACTTTTCCAGCCTTTTCCAACCTTGTGGGCTAAGCAGGAGGAGTCACAGTGTTTTGGAAGGCAAGAAAAAGCTTTACATTCTGTTCAGAAAGAAGCAGTGAGGAAAGGCAAACTTGTCATATCTAGAGGGCAGATTAGAGAGAAAATACTGTTACTGGGAGAGAGGGATATTTTAATCCTGGACTGTTCATATGCCTGAAAGGGGAGTTTGGGTTTGAATAAGAAGTTGTACATCCAGGGGGAAGCTCATTTTGCAGTATGGTCATTGCAGGTTTTAGCTGAGGAGTGGATTTTAAGCCCTGTCTTTTGAAGGCATGAGCCTGCCCAATGCCCAGTGCCTGTGCCTCCACATTCCCAGTTACAGGATGGAATTGGCTGTGCTTCCATGTGACAGTGGTACCTGCTGCTTGTTCCCTCATGTCCTTGTGCTTGGGATGCCAAGGCCTGCTGGTGTCTGTGAGTGATTCCACCGGTGCCATTTGCCTGCCCTGGCCTGTGGGAGCGGGGCCTGCGCTCCCGTGCTGAAGGGCTGCTCTGGGGTTAAGCCCCATCGGGTGCACTGCTGGCAGCTGTAAAGTTAATTCTGTCATTTGACAAGGCCCTCCTGCTGCAGTGACTGCATTGCCCTTCATCCCCAGTGAGCTGGGCTGTTGTGGCTGTGTTACCTCCTGTCTGTGCCATCCCTCCTGCTAGGCCAGGGCCAGCCTCATGTAAAGAGCCCCCTCTGAGAATGGCTGATAGCCAGTAATCCCTTTAGGAAAGTCTGTGTGCTGTGGGAGTGTTGTGCTGCAAATCCCACTGTTACTAAATTTTACATTTCACCCTTGGCTTTTTGCCAGGTCCCACGGGGACCTTGGTTTCCAAGAAGCAGTTACAGAAAAGGAATAGTGGCTGCTCTTTGCTAGGGACCCATCAGGCAGTGCTCATCCTGCCCTGGGAGAAGAGGGAGGCAGCCCCAAAAGGAGGGAATATGTGTTAGGCTCAAATCCTCCTAACCAAGACTCAGCAGCAGCAGGGATACTTTGTGGTACTCAATTCAAATAGTCCCTTGTGTGAATACTTTAGATCCTGAGACTCTCACTGCCTTTGCTCCCTGACCCTTTGTACCCCTCTGAGGCAGAGCAGTGTGTGCATGACTTCAGGGTCACTTCAGGTTTAGTCCAGACTAAATCTCCAGGCTTGGGAAGAGGGACCTGGCAGTTGAATGTGTCTGTCCCTGGGCTAATCATGCACTGCAACAGTTGAAGGTGCTGCCATGACTGGTAGAGAACAGAGACAGTGACTAAGAACCAAGTCCTTTGGTTAACATGCAGGTTATGTGATGGCCAGGCCAGAGTAGTGCCACCCTTTGATAAGGCTCAGCTGTGCTTTTTTTGGTTTTGCTTTTCTCGTTCCCTTCCTGTTTGTCAGCATCAGGTGCTGATCATTGGTGCTGCAGAACTGCCTTGTAACAGAGTTGAACAGAGTGTGGGTCCTTGTGCTCCTGCTGAAGGGAGATGTAGTAACCAAAGGCAGGAGACCCATCTGCTTGGCATACACTGAGGACTGAGTGCTGTGAGATGTGGTGGCTGGGCACAAGGGTGGCTGCCTTTACCTGGGGCGTCCTCACCTTACTCACTGAGTTTGGCCTTCAGCATCATGAGAACTTTGTGCTTAGATTAATACACGTGGATCAGCAGTGCAGGTGATTATGAAACTTTGCTTTTTTTCCTGAGCTGTTACATTCAGGAGTAATATGCAAATGGAGTGAGTTATGCTTGTTTCGTTTCTCTTCTCCTCATTCCCATCTGTTAAAAACAAACCCTGAAACAAAAGTGAAGCTATTCCATCGTCTTTCATCTCCACCAGGCTGCTGCTAGAAGGCGGCTTTGTCTTTATAAAGTACTGAGGTCCAGCCCATTTTTATTTTAAGATAGAAGAGACATAGAGCCTTGTTTCACTTCCTGCAGCTCCTGCTGTGTGTAGCCACTTGTGGTCCCCAAGCCCTGGGTTGCTGATGTGAAACTAACAACTTAAACGGTTGTGATTATTAACAGGAAGAAAGTGCCTGAGGATATTTGTCATCTCTTTTGTGTGAACTGTGTTTCTTCCATTACAACTTGATGTCATTCTCTGTGGCATCTTTAACACCTGCTGTTTTTATAGTCTACACTTACTTGATTGAAAGCTTCTTGGCCAAGGATCTAGGCTAAAATTTGCTCAAATAGCTTGAGTCTAAGTCTTATTTTCATGAGTTACTTGGGCTTGTGAGGTACCAGCGTGGTCCCAGAAACTCCCCATTTTAACTTACCTTCCCAAGATTCCTTCCTTTTTATTTGTAATGTTTTTGGGTTTAGAAGGAGAAGTTAATATTTGGGACAGAAAAGGAGCCTCTTGTAGGTGGTGATTGTTGTTTTATGGTAATGATGTCCTGAACAGGGTTTCCATTGCCACATCCAGTTTTTGTAATGAAATATGTGCCCACTGTGCTGGGTGGGTGCATTTTATGAGCTATGTAAAATGTAGCCTGAGGTATGCCCCACTCCGAGGAAGTAAAACAAATCCCCAGGTGAAGGTTTATTTTTCTGGGGATTGTTTGTCAAACCCTGTTCTTGGGACAGGATCAAACTTTCTGCTTTATGTGAGTGGATGCTGTGCTTGAAATAATTGGCTGGCTAGACCCATATGGCAACTTAGAAGTAGTGTTTCTGTCTACAGCTGTCTGCTGTAGTAATATTGACAGGAATCTTGTCTTATCCCATGAATTCTTCAGTATTTCAAACCTATCAAAGTGTGTGAGTCTGTCAGACAGTGTAGTTGTTGTTGAAAATTGCTGCTGGAAATTAAAGGAAGCATTAATGCAGGAAACGTAGCGGCGTGCAGAGGTTTTGTAGAAAACAGTGACTGTGCTGTTGAACAGTATCTGCTCTGTGCAGCTTGCAGTCTGAAACGTCACAACTTCTATTTCAGGGCTGTGGCAAATTGCTTGGAGCTTTTTAGGGCTGGACCAAGCATCAACACAACACGTCTTCCAAGTTTCTGTAACAGTCCCAGTAAAGCAGTATCTAAATATAGTGCTGATGTACAAGTGTTCCCTTATTTTCCCCTGTTGTGTTTTACTTGCTTCTGGTTGTATGTGGATTCCATTTAAAGATGGTTAGGCTTTTCTGTGAAGTTTTCACTCAAAATATTTGACTGTCTGCAAACACGAGATGAAAGGCAAGAGATGAAAATAAATAAATACATTTCCTTTAAAAGGAATGAAGATTCGAGGCAGCTGTGCTGCATGGAGGAGTGCAGCCATCCTTCTGGGCGTGTGCTCCCTCACTGGCACAAAGAGGAGCTGTACATACAATTTACTCGGTTCAGAGCAAGTATCTGGGCCTGGCTGATCTTTTTCCCTTTCAAAATGGTCCAGTCAAGTCAGAAACCATGGCCTGGATCCTCTCCCTCTGACAGGGGGAGCATAACTGAGGATTTCTTCTGTTGACAAGTGATTGATCCCCTTCCAGTAAGCAGTTTATCCCATCTAAGATTTTTGTTTGCTTCCGGACGTGCCTCTGGACTATGTAAGGAGTTTAGGTTGACATAATTTCTAAATCAGTTTCTTGGGGGTTGGTGGGATTAAAGTACCTTCAAGTGCAATACAAATTGCTGTGAATTTCTATGTCCCCACCTCTGTTAACTTGAAGTCAGTGAGGCCAAAGAGTCATTTAGATCTATATTCTTTCTAAGGTGTCTGGGTCAGGTGTCAAGACCATATGTGTATTTTTAATGCATTTTGGCACAAGTTCTGTTACCTCTGACTGACATAAAGGGATTCTGGAAGCTCAGTGTCTTGAAGGTATTGGATCTTGTCTCAAATATTTGAAATTTTTCTATTTGTAGTTATAGGTTACCCTCCATAGAGCTTCTACTTACATTTCTGTGTTTGTAGAACTGCTGTCCTCTCAAAATACTGATTGCAGTGTCGGTTCATGCAGAACATGTCACAGCCAGGGTTTCCACAGGCACTGGTGTGGTGCCAGTGACAGGCAGGCCAGCTCACTGCAGTACTCAGCCAAGGCAAAGGGCTGGGCCCCAGGGGTCCCTGGCACAAGGGGAGCTGCTTCCCATCACCAGCTGCCCTCTGGGAGCTGCCCGGGCACTGATGTGGCTGTGCTGGGGCTTGAGAGCTCCTGAAACAGCCCCTGTTCCTGCTACTCCCACATACTTTCCTTTTTAATGCTTTGTTCTCTAGCAAAATGTTGCTTGTAAAGGGGGGGAGGGAGGAGATCCCAGGCTATTATCTGCTAAGTAGGTCGTAATTCTGGTAAATAATTGATTTTTTTTTTCAGGCTTGAAATCAGAAGCAGGCCTTAAGTGCCATGTCAGACCACTGTGATTATCACTCCTGGAATTTCAGTGCTTCAGCTTGAAGGATAGTTGTCTGGCTCTTTTGGGAGGGGTGTGCCACTGGAAATAAAAGGAGACAGTAATTCCAAAACCATATGGAGAAAGCATTTCTCTTGCTGCTGTATAGGTTTTAAAGTTTTCTTACTTTAAACTAGCTCCTATGAGAGTTCTCTGCTTCTGGCTTCTGTCATGTTCTGGAATAGCTGTTTGGACTCTTCACCTGTTTTTATTAAGTAGTAGAATTTGGAAATGCAAGTGTTAACAGCAGCCAGCATCATCATTGGCTGTGTCTGCTCTGTATGTGACTGTCCATGCTGTACTGCTTAATCTTTTAAAATCTTACCCTGCTGTGCAGACTGCTCAGTAGGAGTCTGCTGTGGATTGCTTGGGTTCAGCCTGTATTGTGGCAGACAAAATCCTGCTCCCAGATAGCTGGGACAACTGATCAGTCTTCTTCTGGGGGGTGTATATGTATATATACGTGTGTGCGTGTCTATGTGCAGACACTTGGTGTATGTATTTTGTGATTTTTAGCTCTGTGTCTGGAGTGTGTCCTTAACAAGCTTTTTTCACCTCAAGGAAAAGAGGTCTTGTGCAGGGATGTGGGGTGTGGAGACACTGACCTCTGAAATTCTGTTTATTTTGTGACTTGCCTGAGGGTGAGTCCTCACTGTGGGCAATCCTTGGCTGCATCACCTGCAGTACAGCAAGAGTGCAGAGGCTGCTCTGGGGCCTGCAGCAGACAGAGCTCTTTCCACAGGTAAGTCCTTCTCCTGCTTTGCCCTCTCCTGCACCAGCTGAGCTGAATTGCAGCTTCTGGGTGCCCTTGAAGAATGTGTGTGTGTGTGGCAGTCACAGCTGTCTGCTCAGGCAGCCAGGCTCTGATCCTGCCTGGCTCTGTGTGTCCCTGCAAGTCCACAGCTCCCCTCGAAATACTGGGGAGCTGCAAGAGCTCAGTTCTTGGCCTTGGTGCAGAGTTACTGACTGAAACTGCTTTGTGACTTGCTGGGCATGAGAACACTCAGTCTGCTGTGGGAGCTCTGCTTTGTATGTGCAAGGCTGGGTACAGAACAAAGCTCTTGGGGGACACCATCATCTACACAGGTTGTTTTGTCTTATTTGGGACTGATGTGGTCCTGTTTTCCTTTGGCTGAAATTCATTGGCATTTTAGTGCTTCCCCTTGGCATGGCTTCAAAATCCCTTGTTGGCTCATTCATGCTGTGGGATGTCAGGGCTTAATGAAGTGGTGGTGTAACACATCTGTGTTACCAAAATAAGCTCCCTCTTATCCCATGTTTTAATAAAATCTGAGCAGCAGTGAATCAGTCAATGATGCTGAAGTGTAAACCAGCATTGTTGGTATCTGATGAAGTGCACCATGAGCTCAGACTGAGAGGTCTTTCCTCTCATCTGCATTCCAGCTTCTCAGAGGACTCTGGCACCACTGGGCTGCTTGTTCTTGAATTGTGTTTTTCTAAATTTATTTTTCATAATAATACAGAGGAGGACTTCCACTTCTAAAAGCAGGTTCCACACAGAAGCACAGAGTTTGTGAAAAAGGTGATGTAGGATGTCAGCTGAGAACTTCCTAACCCAGAGCAGACCTTGACCTTCATCTTAAACTAGTAGTTTCAGGGGAAAGAGATGGAAAGAAGATGGTGTTTATTAATGCTGGTAGGAAGCTCTGTTCCACCTTCAGCATCTTTAATTCAAAGAAGTTTCTTTAACTACCTCACCATGATTATGAATGACACAAAAGTGTTTTTTCTTCTCCAGCCAGATGACAGGAAGACACGGAGCTTGGGCAGCAGCTGTGTTCAGAAAGGGTTGTCAGTGGTGTAGGCAGAACCATCTGCCTAGCAAGGCATTTAGCTTGGGTTGCTTTTTCTAGGCCAAGATAGTAAATCAATAGCTTATTTTTCACAGTGTTACAAGTAAGATGTCAATGGGGTAGATTTACAGTGTAAACAGGAAGAGGGCAGCTACCTTTATTGGCTTCTTAGTGTCCCAGCTGCACTAGTGAGAAAACAAAACAATATTGCAAAAAGATAAAGCCAAAGCATCTCATCCTGAAAGAGGTCGAAGATCTAGAAACAAAACAGTGTTCTTATCAGACATTTTACTGTTTCTTTTAAATAGATTTTAATACCCCCCACTGCCTAGGGCTGACCCTCCCTTCCCTTCTCACAGAACTGTCAGTTCAGTTAAACTCCTGTTTGAACAGGCCCTTTCCTCTCCACATGCCAGGACTGTTGGTCTGCTCTAGTTAAATACAGGAAAAGGTGTATATACAAGTGGGGAGGGGTTTTAAGAGATCATGAGGTGAGAATTGCTCCATTTTATTTAAATTAACTTTATAATCGACTTCATTGGAGATTCCTGCTGCCAAATGTTTGAAGTGACTGCAAAACTCTGAGACAACTGTGAAGAGCAAAACAGTAAACAGTATGCTGGTCGTGGTTGGAATTTTCTTCCATTCACCTGGCAGATGACAGATGACTGGGTATGAGAGCAGCAGCCCTCCCAATGCAGTCAGTACATGCAGTTTCCACTTGGGCTTTGTTACTGATGTTGTTTTTAGAACTGAAAAGAAGGCTGTGGTTTGAGCACAGCAGCAGTGCTGACCTGAGCAGTCACATTTGCTGCATCCCACCTCGGTGCTCTTACGCTGCTGCATTGTGTGGAGAGGATCAGTGAAATGGAATGGGAACTGCTCTGGCTTATCAAATAACACTCCTTCCAGTTATTTTTAGCTTAGCCAGCTCCTACTGCGTTCTGCCATGGTCCCTACAAATGTGATTTAGGGGACAGTGGGTGGACATGGACAGGAACCTACACAGGGGAAACTGCTTGAATCCTAAAACTTTAGTTCTCAAAATTAAGGCCCTGTTTTTGTTGGGAAATACTTTTGACTTCCAGGTTCTTCTCTTCACAGCTGTGCATGGTTCATGGTTGTTTACTTGTTTGGTTTTGCTCTTGGTGTTTTTTACCTTATTTTTCATGGAAACCTTTCTTTCAGTCAGTTTACACCTCTGATCTAGTCCATGCTAAAGCTTCTGGTGCCTTTGGCACAAAGCCACACGTACTTCTGAGTGTAGCTGCCTGTCTATGTATCTTGTGCTGAAAAGTCTCTACATGTGAACAACCAGGCCTAAAATTTGCCTTCTGCATGTTAGACTTGCAATAAATGAGGACAGCTGAACTTGGTGCACAATCCTCAGTAAGGAGTGGAAAAGAAAACTTCAAAGGTGTTCCAGTGTGCTTTGGGGTTTCCTTTGCCAAGGACATCCAGTGGCCTGACTGCCAGAATGAACTGAACATGGAAACCTTTCCAACCTGCCTGAGAAAACACAGAACAGGAGAAGATTCTAAAGACACAGATGCTGTAAGGAAAGAGATTAATTTTCTGCTCTCTAAGGCAGGAACCTGAGGTATTCATCCATGTTATGGGGTGTAATGTGCCATTATGACTCAGTGGTAATCAGGAGGAACAGTGAAAAAAGCAAAAAGGTAACAGGAGTTTCACTGCTTTGGGCCCTGTGAGTATTCACACTCTCTTCCTTGAATGAGTGGTACCTGTGTAATTCAGCCTTGACCAAATCTCTCTGTCTTTACCTGTTGGTAAGATATTTGCAGCCAGCCATGCTGGGAACATCCCTTGTCCATGTCTGTGTGTGTTGCTGTTTAGGGCTCTAAGGGGGGTGACTAACCTTGTCAGTGCCTGCGAGGACATGGGGCAGCCCCTGGGGCACAGACACTGGCAGCTGTCACAGGGACACGCTCAGGTCTTGCCTTCTGTGGTGGCAGTGGGTGTAACTTTATTATCCTGATGCTAGTCACACCCCACTGCTTGGAATATATCCTGAAATTTACAAATGGCTGTGGAGACACCCTGTATTTGAAAGGCCACATCTCCTAAAGGTGTAACCCATTCTCCTCCTAATCACAGCTGTTGTTATCGGTTGGACTCCCCTGGCTGGTTTGTGGTGTGCAGTGGTTGTGCTTCCCTCCCAGTATTTCAGTTGGATTGAAACTGCTCAAAGTGTCAGATGTCTTGGAGAGATGGGAATTTACCCCTCCTGCCTTGCTGCCTGCTGTGCCCTTTGTGTGCTGGCTGTGAGGTGTGTGTGACTCCTCAGTGCAGCCAGGGCTGCTGACCGGAGCTGTCAGGGGTGAGGATGAGCAGCAGGGGAGTTGTGCTGGCAGAAGGGAGATCCTCAGAATTTGCATGCTGTGGAGCAGTCTTGTCTGGACTCTGCTGGATAATCAGGTTAGCTTCCTGGATTCTTCTAATGACTCTCAGTAGCTGTAGTGAGCAGCTCCTTCTGTCCTGTGGGAGGATGGCTTAGGTTTCCCTGAGGTGGAGAATGGCTTCAGTAGCCCCAGCTTTGACATTATGGGTGGATGATGGAACCTCTTCTGCATGGGCATTAGATCTCTTGGATGTGTAATCTGTCCCCACAAATACACCAATGAGAGCAAATGCACCATGTCATAATAGGCTGCTACAAACAGATCAGACCTGTCCTCTAGTCTCTGCATGAACTCTTCATGGAATATATGGGCAGATTAAAGAACTCTGATCTTCTTTTTTAGATGTTTAATGATCTGGGTTTGACACACCTAAAAGATTAAAAGTGGACTGCAGTTAATTCATCTCCTAAAGACTTAAAGGCGCTGTCTGCTATGGGGATAAAGCTCATCTGTGGTAGAGACAGAAGTTTCTTGGAGGCTGGTTAACATCCATGGCCTGGGATCCCCCGGGGGAGGGAGGGTGGAGAGAACCACCAGCTGTCTTGCTGCTTCCATATGCAGGGTACATTGCTTTCTCCTCTTTCCAGCTCAAAAATAAGATGCTGTTCTCAATCTGTGCATGCACACACACACTTGACTGGCATGTGAGGTTACCTTACCCTTCCTGAGCAGACACCGAAGCGTTGTGTAAAATTTACATGTGACAGGTCTTGTTTCTGCAGCCACTCCACATGACTGAGAGATTACTTACTGGAATGAGAGGGCAGAGGATGCACTCCTGAAATGGATGTTGGTGAATGTGGGAAAATCTGCTGAAAGTTCGGATTCACAAACTCCTTTTTTGCATGCTGCATAAGCTGCAGTTGTCATTCTGGTGTCCAGCATGTATTTAGAAACCTCCCTTCCTGGAGTGCTGCCTCCTTTTTGTTCTGTTCCCTGGGAGGGTTTCATGTCTCCTGCAGAAGGGACAGTGCAGCCTCTGTGAAACTGCTTGTTTACCTCTGGGTTTGAGCTGATGGCTGTTTCCTGGGGTGAGCTGTCCTGTGTTTCACTGCAGTTCTGCTTCTGCAGCCCATGCTCCCAGTCAGCTTGTTAACAGTGTGAGGGGTCACCCTCTGGACATTTCCTATGGCCAGTGATAGGTGCCTGGTAAGAGTCTGTCAGCTCTGATCCCTGGCCTCACTTCATGTGCCTAAAGGAGAAACAGGCTCTGAGGCCATAGACAGCCTTGGAGCTGACTTGGGATGGTTTTGTCTTTGATTTTATCTCGTACTGAAGAATGAGTTTACAAATTAATGGGACTTTTTAAAACTAAATGAATTGGTTTTGTACTTGGGTGGAGGCTTCAGGGTTCACTAAACAGCCTTACATGTGGGTGTACAGTCTTTACATAGAGAGGAGATAGAAAGGATGAAGAAAATAGTTTGTTTTGAACCTGTTTAGCATCCTAGCAGAGCCTTTTCTTCATTCATATGAGAAAAATAAAGTTGTAGGGATTTGGCATGACAAACATACCTGTTCTTTTTCTTTTAATATTTGATCTTTGTGTCCTTGGGGACAGGCTCCTGGTATAGGTAAACACCATAATTATCATTTGTGGATCTCAGTTTTGTATGAAATTGTACATATTGAGTGTGCTGTTTCCTGGGTTTGGAGATGATGATTCAGGATATGTCAAGGAAATAAGCAAGATGTTTAGCTTTCCATAGCTTAGTTATTATATCTTTCAGAGAATGGTGCTGTATTCCCCAGGCAACTGCATTCACAGCCCGTCCACACTGATGTACTTCTACAGGCTCAGCACTGGGCCTGAATCCCTGATCCTTCTCCAAGCAGCCTGGCCAGCACTAAGAAATAAAATGACATGTTTCTGTATTGTTTATCACCAAGTAAACAGTGATATGCAAAAGCTGGAGCTAAGGTTGGAAGGCACATTAGTAACTTAAAGGTTACAAAGGGAAAATAAAAGCAGAAGGGATGTTGCATTCCGGTAACTTATCCCTAAAGCAGCCACGTGTAAATCCCAGGAATTGCCTAAGCCTCAGCCTGAAGGAGAATGAAGCAGTGTTTTGCTAATATGTTCTTCAGTTGCAGCAGAAGCTTTTAAGTGTGCCCACTCCATATCTACTGAGCGTGTATCCTTCCAGTTTGGATTTCTGAGCCATGAACTAGATCACAGAGCTGATCCAGCTTAGAAGGGAAGCGTCAAAGATATTTTTCTTTGAGCTGGCTGAGTTCTTTATCTGGACCACAGGCATCTGTGGGGTTGCAGAACTAAGGGGATAAGAGGGGAAAGGGCAGTGAAGTGGTTTATGGCTTGGTGGGGGAAACCCAAAACCCTGTTGCTGCCCAGACAATGCATTGTCAAGCTATGGCCTCACACATTCCCTGGCATAGAAACACAGGGGTGCAAACTGCCTGAGCTCTGTTCTGCAGCTGTGGGGATGTTTTTGGAGTGAGTGTAGCCATTACAGACTTGTGCTAGCCTTGGTGCCATTCACAAAGAAGCCACAGTGATGTGGGGCTTTGGCAGGATGTGCAGCTCCCTTCCCCCTCCAGGATTCTAGGTATTTACTTAGGCAGGCAGGTCTGAGCTGCTGTGGCTTCGCTGCTCTTTTAGCAGGATTAGCTGGAGCACAGCTCGCTTGGAATCTTCTCTGCATGCTGCTGTTAAGCCTCTCAAGCAGCTCTGGATGTTGTGCTGCTGTGAAAGTATGACACGTGCATTTGAACCATTGTGTGGCCGTGGATTAGATGCAGATAATCTTTCTTTTTACTTAGGAGTTAATTTCTTTTACCCTTCCTGCTTTCACATTAGGTCTATGATTTCATATTTCCAGAGAATGAATGTGGCACCCAGCAGGAAGGGTGTAGGCAACAGGACAAGGGGAGCAGTGTTGTTGTGCTCTCTGAGTGCCTGTGAATTTGTAACTGTAAATTTGTTAGATTCTTCCTTACCCCCCAGCCAGGTGAAATCTGAAGCAGTGAGGGAGGGAAGCAGTTTAGAAGGGGGAGGCACAAGGTCACAGAGGAAAGGAATATTATGTTTGAGAAAAACAAAAGACAATGAAAATGGGACAGAGATGAAAAACAAGATGAGAGGGTGGAAGCAGTAACTGAGGAGGGATATGCTAGAACAGGCTCATATAAACTCAAGCAAAGCAAGGCCAGGCTGTTGCTGTCAGACCCTAAAGTGGAAGCAAATGCTTGAGGGTTTTTTTGCAGAATGTGTGAATTAATGATGAGCCTTGGTAGCCCCAGGTGGTTCAGAGCCCGTTGTCCTGGTGCAGGAGAGTGGTATAGTAAGAGAATGTCAGAGGGCCAGGGGTAGAAATAGTTTCTCTTGTGTGCTGAGGGGTCTCCTGCCTGTAAGTCACAGCTGCTGCTCTTCTCCATGGGATGAGATCTCTTTCAGGTTACCCAAAGGGGAGGAGAAGGGGCTGTGCCTGCTGGTGAGATGAGAAGCAGAACACATGTGGAGCCGTGTCCTCGGTGTCTCTGGTGCACCCCGTGTTGGAGCCCACCAACCTCGTTTGCCTGCCCTTTTTCTTGTCAGCAGCTATCTGTTGTTGGTTCATCTTCCTCTGGCCTTGATGGCAAAGTTGACAGTAACCTAAAATGAGAATAAGAACCCTCCTGATGCTCACCTTAACAGAGACACTGGCTAAGAAACCAAGTGCTCTTGCCTGAGCCCATGTGCTGTGTCCACTTGCCATGGAGCACAGCAGCACCTGGAGCAGCTGGAAGTGTCAGAGCAGGTGAGCTCCTGGCTCTGATCTCTTTACTCTGGTCCTTTGCTCCCAGGTGGAGGCTGAGCAGCCTGTGAGCGCTGTGCTGGGCTGAGGAGATGTGAATAACCCAGTTTCCCTGGCAACAGCAGGCTCTAATCACAGACACAAGGCTACCTCTGTTCCTGGTGCTCAGGCTTGCATGGTGTATCTGGCTGTGGCAGTACTTTGCTTTTCTTGGAAAAAATGGCAAATAAAAGCAAGAAGGTCGTTCTGCCTTTGAGATAATTAAAATCTCCATAGGTAGATTTCAGTGCTGTATTCAGCAATAATGGAAAGAAGGATTATAACTACTTCTAAGCTTTTTAATGTGTGAAGAATCCCTGGAGGATACAGAAATAAAGTTTTAAATTCTGTGTGGGGCTTTATGAACAGATCTTATAGCAGTCTGTGACACTGATAGATTCATTCCTTGGCAAGATGACTTTTTTTTCTTTTTTTTTCTTTTTTTCTTTTTTTTTTTTTTTAAGGCTAGAGAGATAAAGTGATTCAAAGGTAGACTGAATCTGGTTGCAAAGCTAGGAATAAATATCCCTCTGAGCTGATCCTTCACCTGGTGTTTCCTCCAGTTTCAGGTAAAGGTTTTCCTGTGTAGTAGGAGACAGAACATGTTATGGGAGGTAGAAGTGTGAAGCTGTTTTTTAGCTGGAGAAAGTGAGGAAAGTGGAAATACTGTTATTCACTGCAAGCCTTTCTGCTAATGTATTTTAGTCTGCATTTACTCCCCCACTAACAAAAGTAGAGCAAACTCTTCATTTTGAGAGTGAGCACTGGGAGTGAAAAAAATATTCCTGCCTTAATTTCCGCTCAGCGACTTGGTCGTGTTACTGCGTGAGTGTGGAGAAATTGGTTTGGATAAGAACAGTTTGGAGAAACTTCTGCAGGAAAAATGAACTCTTCCTTGAATAGGCCTGAGGCCAGCAGAAGTGTCCAGTTCTGATGTTCCTCCTTGGATAACACCCCTGTTCAATTGTCTGTGATCTATCACAGGTTTCTTGGGTTAAAAAGCTCTTGTTTTGGCAACTCCCATGCAAGCTGCTGTTTAGAAAATCAACTTCTATGGTGTTTTCTAAATGGTTGTGGACTCTGGAAACCTCTTAACATCTAGACCACAGTTCCTTCCAGAGAGCAGATACCACCTTCCCTCTGCCCTTTGTTGCTGTGATTGTGCACAAGCTAACAAGTCTTTTGAGGAACTCTGAGAACTTGAGCACAAAGTAATGACTCGAGCAGGTGGGTGACATAAAACTCATGGAGTTTGTTAAAATAATATTGCCACAGTCCTTCAGCAGCCTGAAGGCCTTGTAGCAGGCTGTTACTTAGCTGGGTGGCATTTGGTACAAGCTGAGACAGAGGCTCACATCTACAGTGAGTTTATTGTTGGGTTTTCAGTATATTGTTTGTGTAAATTCCCCAGACCAGCTCTCCCTCCTGAAAAAGCCACATAGATCAAGTTTTATTCTGTTCCACATAAAGTTCACATCTTTTACTGAAATGAGTCATGCTTTAACTGAGTTTACTGTGAGGGAGGAAAGTGGGCTTTAAAATGTTACTCCTCCACCCTGCCTTAGTGATGTATAACAGGATTATTAGTATGCTTGGCAGCAGCTGCTTATTATTTTCACAGAACCTGGATATTTGTGAAAACAAGAAATTGCTTCTGCTTGTGTTCAATTGTAACTGTTTTTCCTTTTTTGATGGCTTTGTCTTCCATAAGGCTCACTGGCTTCTGTGAAGGCAGATCTAGCTGATCTCCTTGGGGTTATTTTTCAGTTTGGGGAGAAGGGAAGCATTCTGTGACTGGTAGCTGAAAGAGGAGGAATAGCTCTACCATTTTGTGTGCAGTGGCCTGTGCATGGCTGGTGCTGTCACACACAGGACACTTCTGGGCTTTTGCAGGTGAAAGTGCTTCACAGGCCATGGAAACTGGTACAATGTCACTGTGTAGACACCAGATTTGGCTCCTCTGTGTATATTTCTTTGTGCAGAGGGGTGAAAAGGAGCTGCTCAGTGTGTGTGTCCTTGTTACAGATTTTTGCAGGAGCAGTCTCTTTGCACAGCAACCAAAGATGCCATAACCAGTTTTGCTACTCATTTTTCCTGCAGAAGTTCATGGCTGGCTCATGCAGTAATGGTTAACTTGACTCCTCATACCACCATCCTTTCTGCTTGTGTTTTGGATGTGTTGTTTTAGGGTTTTTTGGGGGAGGGGAGATGGGTTGTATAGAAGGGAACAGTGTGGTGGTTTGTTTATTTGCTTAAGGGGTTAAGCTCGAAATAGGAGGAGGGGCAGCCAACAGAAGAGGACCTTTCAGGATTTTATTTTTGGCAGTAGGCTGGTTCACTTGACATGTAGGACCTTTCTTTCCTACTCTTCTTGTTGCTGAGAGGTGTGGAGAGAGTTACAGTTCTCCCCTGAGTTATGTATTACCTACCTTTCCTAAACTGGCAGGGACATCATCTACTCTGGATTGACAGAAAACCCAGAGTCTGTTACCCAGCAGGTTCCTAAACCCAGCCTGGTAACTTTTATGGAGCCGGCAGAAGCATTTATTTTGATGTTAATGCTTTTGAAGGAAAATGTGAGGGAAAGAGCTGTGATTGAATGACCACTAATGCAAGAAAGGACTTTGCCTTTTAGGACTTAGAATAAGTGAAATGAACTTTTGGTGACAACATGAATTTAATGATATTTACTCCTCTCCTTGATCAGTGTTTTAACCCTGGCTGGCTCTGGGTTTATGATGATGTGTTGTTAGAGGACACGAAAAGAACGACACTCAGGCAGCCAGGTTGTCAGAGCAAACGGACAGGCGGTTTGTTTTGTGCTTGGGTTTATATAGATTCTGGACAATGACCAGAGACTGGAGAATGAGGTTGCCACCTCTCCGACCCCACTGGCCAAACTAGAAGTCCATCAATTGTCCCTCCTCCAGAGAGGAAGGTACAGTTTCCAACACATCACTTTTGTTTACCTAAAAGTCCGTGAGAAACTCCACTACAAAAAATGCGAACATCAGAGGGCTGAAAAAGATCAGAGCGCCAGTGATGTCCCCAGCAGGCGGGGGGCCGTGCCCGTGCTGCCCAGCCCGGCCGCAGGGTGAGCAGGGGCTGTGTTGTTGTGTTTTGCAGATGCCCCGTTCGGGGGGACCCCGCCCGGCTACGCGTACGATGCTGACCGCGCCGAGGAGCAGAGGCGGCACCATGACATGATGCCCTACATCGACGACTCGCCCTCCTCCTCGCCGCACCTCAGCTCCAAGAGCCGCGGCAGCCGCGACACGCTGTCCTCGGGCTCCCTGGAATCCACAAAATCCGTGAGTCCTTCCTTGGAGGTGTGCCGGGGGGGCCGGCCCTGCTGCTGCCGCTGTGGGACATCAGCCGTGTGACACAGCGCTGCTGGGGGTGTACAGTTACAGCTAAACCGAGACTGCAGCTGATGCTGGGCCTAAACCTCAGGGGTCAATGTTGTGTATGTGGTTTTTGAGCACTTGGTGCATTTTAGTGGAGACAGTTGGTGACCACTTGATTGAGAGGGTCTCTAAGTAGCAGATATTTTGGATAGGAGACTGTGGAACCAAACACATTCATACATCTCTGCATGTGAGTTGTCATTGCCTTTCATAAGGAAAATAAAAGTTATTTTCAGGTAGGTTAAGGATTTTGATCAAGCATCTGGAAGACCTATTTTCTTCACCCTGTGAAAATGGAATAGAAAGAATTAAAAGTGCCAGCTCTGAAATGGTGACTTTGTGTGGGAGATGGCCACTACTTGTAATGGATTTGACTATTCACTAAATAGTTGTCTTTAATAAGACAATTCTCAATTGTCATAGATTTCAATAATCAATTATCATAGATTAGAAATACAGAAGGGACTGCCTTGCCTGACCTGTGCCTTAACACAGCCCTTCAGTCTGCCTTGGTTTTGCTTCAGGTTCAGTAGCATGGCTATAGCTTGGAACTTCAGGAAAATTACTGGTTTTTGTTTTACAATATTCTTTCCATCTGCATGCCTTGGTAAGGAACTATTTGCTCTGCTGTCTTCACAGTCCAAAATGTCTTAGTTTCAGCTTGAATTAGTCTCTTTGACTTTCAACTTTAGTTTCTTTTTATCCTTTTGCAATAGGTTGCAGAGCACTTGAGTCCCAAGTTGCTGTTTCCCTGAATATCTTTGTCATTTTCAAACTTTTGGGTTCCCCAGATCATTCATAAAAATGTTCAACAGCACAAAGCCAACTGTCACTTCCTTCCTACAGTGCTTCTAAGAAAATGTGCCAAACAACCTTGAATTCCCACATTGTAAATGACACTTTGAAATCATTCATCCAAGTGTTTTTAACTTATGTGTTGCCTTTATATTGTTCTTTCCTATTAATTAAGATGTCATGGAAGATAATTATGGATATTTTAGAGATATCAGTGTACGTGTAAATCAACACCATCACCATTATCAGGCAGTTTTATTTATCTTGTATCCAAAGGCAAGTGTGAGAAGTGCTACAAACCATCAATGCTCAATGTTCATTGCTCTCTGTTGGTTGCTGTCACAGCTATGCTTACTTCTTCCAGGATCAACTCTAGGCTAAGAATCCTTCCTGATCCAGTGTCCTCATTCTTTCTCATTTATAAAACTCATTGTCAAGATCTCTTAAAGCATTTATTGAGTAATTTATTGTTGGTGTTTGCTTAATTTTATTTGACTGTAAAGTGTGGACTCTAGTTAGCTGCTTATGCTTTAGTGTATTCATTTTGAGATGCTTTCTTATCTCTCAAGATGAGAATTCTTGTGATATGTAAGAGGCTTTTGAATGAAGAAATTATCATTAGTCAATTCAAAAAGCTCCAAAACCATTTTAGTATTGGCTTGAGTTTTTCAGGTTATGTTTCTCAAGATGAAGGAAAAACACAGTGTGACTACACATGGCTGAGAGTTATCTTCAAAGAACCAGTTATGACAGTGCCTGTGACTGGAGGCCTGGGAGGGACACTGCCTAATAGTTAATCTTGTTTTTTATTTGTTTGAATATTGCCTCATAAGCATTTAACAGCAGTTAATTTAAAAGTTACTTTAATAATGCTTGAAGGCTGCTTCTTCAATTTTTTTTTTTACATAAATTGCTGCTTTCTTTTCTCTGACTATAAAAAGATGTTTCATGGCTTCCAAAAGAAGGAGCTGTCCTGATACAGATTAGACTTCTAATCATGTGCCTCAACTGCTTCACTTGATCCTGCCTGTAATCAGTCCACAGATGACCATCTCTGGACAGTCCATGGCAAGCAGAAAGAGACTAATTTATATCCAGATATTTCCCAAGCAAGTTAAACTTTAAGTCATCATGAGCTGTGAGATGGCTTTTGCTGGGCTATGTTTTCAGCTGTAGTGGGAGAGACATCAGTAACAAAGTTGAGTGTCAAACACTGCTGAGCCAAACATGTAACATGTGTTGGACCAGAAATACCAGGACATATGTCTATTCTATTTTCTTTTGTACTGAGCTTGATTAGCAGAAAACATGTTTTGTCTAGATGTGTTTGCATTTAAAGTTGTCTTCTTGCCCTTTTACTTTTAACTGAGGTGCCTGCAGTTACTTCTGAAAATTTCAGATTATTTCTATGACCAGAGTCTGGAAGTGAAGTGAACTGTATGCAGCAACACAGTACATGCACTACATACACCCTGCAAAACATTGAGGTTGTAAAGTCATTCAGAAGTTAAGAAGTCTTGAATCTTTATGATGATAACTTTGAATTACTCAATTGTCCCATCTCTCCTGTGGGCTCCTGCAGTGTGCAGTGGTTAGAGGGAATGGTACTCCCTGGATTCAGCATTTCATCTCTAGAGCTGCACCTTATTTTCATGTCCAGAGTGTGCACCTTATTTACAGGATGCTGCAGACTCCAGTCTGGGTACAAAAGTATTCATTTCCATTAACTCCAAATACACCTGGAATGCCACGCAGGTTTTATTTGTGCTTGCAGTGTTCCTGTGAGATGAGAGGATGATATGTTCACTAACCACTGGTAATCAGGGCAGACAGGTTATGGGAGAAGCATCTGCTAATTTGGGGTGCTTAATGTGAGATATGTAATGTTCTGCAAAACCAGGTTCTGACTTTTAACACAGCTTTCTTCACATTAAAGTAAAATTCCTTGAATTTCACTTTGCAACCAAGAGTTAACAGCATTCCAGTCAGGCACCCAGAAAACAGAAAATGTAGCAAATCTCAAAAGCCTACAGGGACAGAAGAAAAAGGAGAAATAGGTTCCACTAATGCTTAAGTTGTTTGTTTATTTAGCTTGAGAAGAGATTTAATTTTCCCAAACGTTCCTTTTTGTAACAGCTGAACTGTTGTGATTGAACTACACAGAAATTCTGGAAACCTCTCTTGGAAAATGTCAGCCCAAATGTTTGCCAAATAAGACAGTGCTGCTAGCTTCAGAAGGTGTCAGACTGTTGGTAAAAAATAGTGATAATTCACTCCCAGAAAGAGAGAGAATGTGTCTGTCTTTCCCATACTGTGAGGGTGAAGAGCAGAGAAAATACCTGGATAAAGTTAGAGGAGGACAGAGGGAGAGTTTGCTACAGTGTTCTTAGGCCACAGGAAGGTGTAGGGATGGCTGGAAAATCAGACGGACACCCTTCAGGAGAGGAGAGTTACTGCCAGGAGTTTTGGAGGCTAAAGGAGGCTGGGAGAAGGGGGAAGCCTCACTCACTGACATCCTGGTGCTGCTGCCATTGAGGAGAGGCTGCAGCCCTGGGAAGTGCAGAAATAGGAAAGGCCTTTCAGGATGCTCCCCAGCACAGGCAGGCTCAGGGACGTGCCTGGGGCTCTGTGGGTGGGTGCAGGGCAGGCAGTGGAAAAGCGCAGCTCATTCCACCACCCCAGGAAATGAGGGGAGTCCCTTCTCAGGAATTTAGAAGATGAGTTTTTGACAAAACAGGTCTCTCCAATTCCTGCATGTATCAAAGCAAGGGAGGCAGGAGTGCTAAAGCTCTGTGACTACCTCCTACTGTGTGTTCTGTTAGGGGGAGAAACTGCCTGGTAGTTACAGACTTTCAGGTAGAATTTCTCTTTCCTTTTCTGCTGTGCATCCATGGTTGGTGCAGCATTGGCAGCCATTGCCTGTCCTCTGATCAGATCCCTTTGTTCCTGCTGTCTGCCAGCTCAGCAAGAGCAGGGCTGTGGCAGAGCAGGTTGTGGATTTTGCTCCTAGCTTGGTCCCAAGGGGGTGCAGAGAAGCTGAGCCCTGAAGCTACACCAGTAAATGGGATTACTGCTCCTCTTGGTACTACTCTTGCTGGCTTGTCCTTCCTTCTCCAGCATTTCCTAATCATTCTTCTTTCTTCCTCTCAGTATTTGAATTGGTTTGTTTGTTTTGTTTTACTGTCACTTTCCCCTCACTACCCCCAACAGATGCAGTTTTTCCTTTTTATTCTCCAATTCTTTGCTCCTTAAAGGCTCTGCCTGGATGTACAGCCCTTCCTGAGGAGAGCTGGCACACCAGTACTGATGTTATAAATAATGTTGGCTCCTCTCCCTGCTGCTTCCCCATCCCACATGGAGCATGAGTGCCTTGATTACAGAATTTGCCCGATTTAATATCACCAAGACAATGAGACACCTCCAGCAGAAGCTTTCAAACATATTTACACTTTAAAAATTGAACTGAATGCTTTTCTCCTTTGTAGGCTGTCAGCTTCTGTATGAGATTGTGAGCTTGGGAAACCTTGCCTTTGAACACATTCATTGCATGGTGTATGAACACCCTGTACCACAGGAAGAGTTAAAGTGCCTTTTATACGCCCACTTTGAATCCCTGATTCTCTTTACAGAGCTGTGCCAGCAGCAGCCTCTTTGCAAAATCTTATGTATTGTGGTTTCTAGATTCTTAGTCTGTGCTCTTCTAACATTTGCAAGAAAACAATTATATTATTGCTGTTAATTTAAACAAGAACCAGGAGCCCTGAGTTCTTTAACCAGAGTCAGGAGGAGCTGAATCTGTCTAAACCTTGGAGCTGGTGAATGTCATCCTGGCAGTAATTGAACACAGCACACGATGCCAACCTGGTTAGTAAACTAAAGTACTTAGGCTGACAAGCTGTAAACACATTCAACCCAGCCATGGCTTGGGGCCAGCGTGTGCACTGTGATATCTCCAGAGCTTCCAACCCCTCTCACTGGCTGAGGTTCAGGTTACAAGATTGCACTGTGACTCAATCTTTTGATTTTTAAGGCTTTGGAATAGCAAAAAGCACTCCCCAGTTGAGAAGAGAGGAGAACACCAGGATCTTACAGGTGTGAGATACCTGTGTAATTTCCTGTAGCCTGCTTTCCACCTTCCTTATTGTTTTTGTGTTTTTTAAATGTAGTTCATGAGGAGTGGAAGCAGAGCATGGATTTCTTGTTTGTTCAGGTCTGGCTGGGTGCTGGGTCCTCACAGCTCCCATGGCAGGGAGACAGGAATGCTCTGACTGCTGCCCTGGCACAGTCCCGTAAGATTTATTCTGAAACGTGGGTAGAGAGGCGGCCAAAAGATGGGAGGGCAATGGAGAAAGGCTAGGCATGGATACTGGCATCAAAGAGCAGGGACAGTCAGAGCATGAAATACCAGTCAGACTTGTACAAGTGGCAGACAGGCTAACCAAGCTGGGTAGGAAGCATGGGATGGACTGCTGACCACCTGGCACTCCCTGCTGAGTGGTTAGAGTTGGCCAATACAGGCTGCTCCCACTTCCTGCTGGGAACATCCCATCTGCACTTTGGTAATAGGTGTATTTCCCCCATCCTCTGTGGTCTGCCAGATGTGGTAGCAGCTCAAAAATTTCAGACTGCTCTCTTCTTGCCAGGGTAGGGGAAAGGAGTCCTCAGCCTTGGCAGGTCTCCCTGTACTGGTGGGGAGCTTGATACCAATGCCCAGGATGTTCCCTGTTAACTATCCTAGCTGGAGTGCAGGAACCAGAGGGGCAGTGGGGTCGTTGGAGTCAGTGTTGCCCTTTGTTTCCCTTCTGTGTCAGACAGGGGCAAAGCAGAAATGCCCTTGGCCCAGAGTGCACCACACCTGCTGTGTGGGCAGGGTGGGAGGACAGTCCCACAGTCTCTGCCTGCTCACTGCTGTCCTGTTCTGGGTGAGCAGGTGAGCCTGTTCCCAGGTCTGTAAGTGAGGAATGTTGTAGTACCAAATAACAAACTTACTCTTCTTCCTCCTCATTTTGGCACCAAGTGAATTTCTGAGTCTTGGATTCCATTTCATAACAAGTGTGACTTAAAAGGACCCTGAGGCTGAAGAAGCACAGGGGCTGTTTCCCAGATGTTCACTGTGCTCCACGCAGCCCCAGCTGACACTGAGCAAAGGCCTCCCTCAGCAGGAGCTCTTGTCAGGACACAGCTCCCGGGAGGGAACAGGAGCAGCAGCACAATGCACACAGCAGCTCCCTGGTGGTGCATTGATCCCTGACACAGCAGGAGCAGGGGATCATCTTTTCACACTGGAGGAAGCTGTATGTAAATTTGAGGTACTGCGTTGGAGATCTTGTAATGTGCCCTGTGATTGTTGGATCAACTCCCCTGAGGGTTTCTTGAGCAATTGCTGTGCAGAGCATGAAGCAGCCGGGCCCTGCCCTGTGTCCTGGCTGGCTGTGGCCGAGGCTGGACCTCTGCAAGCATCCCACTTGGAAAAATGCCCCCATTAAACAAGGGTAAGGACAAAACCGTGGACTTTGCACAGTGCCCTTGTGGTAATGGCTAGGAAGGAAGGAAGGCCTGCAGTGTGTCCTGGGAGATGTTTGTCTCTCTGAAAGCTCATCTCTTTTGACGGGAGGAAATTAACATTCTGGCAGAAAATGCCGTCTTCATCAGCTGACAGTGCCCAGCAAGAGCTGGCTTGTAAATTAAAGCTTTTACTTGTGAAGAGGAAAACTCTTCTCAGTGCTCTAAGGAAAACTGTTGTGCCACTGTCGTGATGGGGAAATTTAAGTAATTTAAATAACTTGTCATTGTGTGCTGCTCTTTACAGATGTTACAGACATATCCAGCTGGTTTTTAAATCCTCACCTCCTCCAAGAGAACCTGGTAAAGATAATTATAGTGCTGTGTCAATATTGACCAGTTACCTCATCCTCAGCAATGCGGACTTTGGAGCACTGTTAGTTTTTCTCAATGCTTCTTTGTGTAGCTGCACTTTCTTTTGTAAGTGTTGTAAGAAATCTTTGGAAACCAAGAGCAATTGTGTTTTTCTTGCACCAGGGCTGCCACATCCCTTCCTCTTTGGATGAAGGCAATCTTTGTTAACCATCTTGGGGCTGCCTGTCTTGATTATGTGTGTGTACCATGCTTTACAGAATGGTCCATGAGCTGGACATCCAGGCACTCCTGGCACAGGAACCATCAGAAATGGTCACAGCCTTGTTGAACATTTCTATGCCAGTCACACAGGTGCTCCATGGATGCACAGTCTGGTGCAGTGTTCATTTTACCATTTAGTTTGTCACTTGTGTTTTTCTGAAGTCTTCTGAACACTGACTGGTGAATTACAAATTTCTGCCTTGAGATGCCCTTTCAAGATTTTAAAAGGCCCTGTGGTTCTTACTGAATGTCACTGAAGGGTGGGATGCAAAGAGAAGTTCTTCTTTCCATGTAGTACCTAACGTGTGTGTAAATCTTACTCATTTCCTTAGAACAGCTTCTGTCTGCCACTTTTATTTAAGAGGTGGTGGTATTTGACACCTCACAAAATTTTTATGAAGTAGTTGCTGCGAGTCTTTTAGGCTAGAATATAACTTGTGAAATTTAATGAAAGCATTCAAAAATCAGGATGGTTATTGATGAGACAGAATCCAGAAATATCTGAGAGCGTGAGGATCTGTTTCTTTCTCTGTGTTGTGTGTGGGCTCAAAGTCACACTCAGGATGTGACAGTTCCTGCAAACTGAACCTCCAGCCCAGGTACCTCATCTGTACATCTGCAGAGGACCCTGTACTCAGTGGAGCTGTTTTGGGGGCAGCTGTAGGGCTGTGTATTCAGTCACTGGAGTGGAGTGTCCTGCTCTGCTTCCTGATCCTCCCACTGTGAAATCAAAAGCTGAAGATTCCTCTTGATATTAGGAGTAGGATGGAGCCCCAAAAAACCTACCCAAATCCCTTGAAAAGCCATGTACCCTTTCAGAGCCAATTTCTGACTCTATTCTTAGAGACATTTAACAACATAAAAAGGTTGCAAGAGTTTTAAGATGCTATTTCTGTGAATGACAGAAATAAAAAGAGCTGGGAATAGGACTCAGTAAAAGGGGGATGTTTCTCATTATTTATAACCTTCATTGCTTGACCAAATTTTTCTAGAGTTTTTGAGAACACTCAGTTTCACTTTATCAGGTTAAATGCTTTTTTAGGTAACAGTTTTGAGAGGAAGGATAATTGAAATTCAACAGAAGGGACTACTGCTTCTCTTAACACTTCATGCTAGTCTTCCCCATTAGCCCTTGAACGTGGTTATGTGGGGCTTTCCCCCCCGTCTCTTTCTTCAGTTGTTTTGGTTGAGAACTCCTTCATGGAATCCCAATAAGAAAATCAGCATGTGCATTCCAGGCCATGCTGATTATTCCATCCTCTCACTGAAAACAGACTCTGTGCAAGCTGGCACTGAAAAATAACTTAGGGACTAGTAGAGAGTGGGAGGAGGAACAGCCCTGTGGAGCCAGGTCAGGGTGTGACCGTGGTGTGTTCGTGCACACCTGGGGAGGTACAAAGGAGTGATCCTCTCTGCTCACAGAAACACAGCTTTGGAGAGCTCCTGTGGAAGGAGGGAGGGCATTGCACAGAACAAGGGCCCGAACATTTGTTTAGGAGGATGAATTCTGAATTTTTAAGTTCCATGTTTTGAATTTTGTGAACAGGTCTGGGCACCTAATTGAGACACCACAGCTGGATGACTAAAGCTGAAACTTGTAAATAATCTAAGTGGTATCAGTTGCTGGTAAATAAAAATTTCTTTGATGTTTTATGTTTGCATATTTCTAGAAACAAGATGCTGAGCACAGGTGGATGTTTTTGTTTGATTTTTAGTCTGACAGTAGATCAAAAAAACAAGTGTGCTCTGGTCAACTGAATGGTCTTTTATTCTCCATCCTCATTCTTGGGGTTTTTTCTTACTCTCCCTGCAATACGCTCTTTATTTTTTCAATTTCTTTTTTTTTTTTTTTTTCTCCTTTGTAGAGTGAGCCAGACCTGGAGAAAGGCCTGGAGATGAGAAAATGGGTCCTGTCAGGAATCCTGGCCAGTGAGGAAACCTACCTGAGCCACCTGGAGGCCCTGCTGCTGGTAAGACTGGGGACAGATGCCAGTTCAAACACTGGTACTTGGATTTTCACTGCTGCTTCTATCCAGAGTTTCCCTGAACTTCACATACCATGAGTTAAAGTTGCTGGGTGGAAAAGCTACCTGTTACTCCTCCAGTGGAGAGAGAGGCTTAAAGGAAGGATGTAGCAAAGTTTGGGAGTTGTTAACGTGGGTATCCAGGAGCTCTGTCTTTAAGTATTCTCTGCTACTTATTACACATTGCTGTACAGTTGGACAGAGATGAGGGAAATGGAGTGCAAAGGAATTTTAATTGCAGCATTGATATCCAGGGAAAATCCACCTACCAGGGGTGGCTGATCCCCATGAGAGAACTTGCTCATGTCTAGCTTTCAGGAGTTGTGTGAATGCAAATCTCACTTTTCATTAGGATGAAAAATAACTCTGTGGAGGGATGTGTTGCAGTGTGGCAAAGGTGAAATGTTCATGGTTTGCATGAGAATGATTTTCTTCTTTCCTGATTTCAGCCTATGAAGCCTTTGAAAGCCGCTGCCACCACCTCACAGCCCGTGCTGACCAGTCAGCAGATTGAGACAATATTCTTCAAAGTGCCTGAGCTCTATGAGATCCACAAGGAATTCTATGATGGGCTCTTTCCCCGAGTGCAGCAGTGGAGTCACCAGCAACGTGTCGGGGACCTCTTCCAAAAGCTGGTGAGTCAGCTGCCCTCACCAAAGGTGCTGCTGCCCCTCACCCACCCCACAGGAGCTGCAGGTTCCCTTTGGTGACTGCAGAGACCACAGGGATCAAAGTCTGTGGCTGGAATAGATGAGAGGTTTCTCACCTCCTCGCTTTGCCACCGCACTGGAGGCCCTACAGCAAAAAAATGGCTTTTTCATTGTCTTTAATTAAAGGCTGCAGCAAGCTGTGGTGATAAAATAAATACAGTTTCACATAAATGTTGAATCTCCAGGGTTTCTGCAGAGTCCTCAAAGCATTTCCCTTAGATGGAGATAGGTGAGTGGCAGTATTACAAAGTGAACTTCTTAACACCAACAGTGAAGTGTTCCTCATTGCTGTTGAACTCCCCCACACTCTCTGGTGCTTTGCTCTACCTGGTGCTGATTTATGGTCATCACCATTGGCTTTGCTCCTCTGCCACTATCCTGGCATTTCTGTTCCCCCTGCTATTATGCTGATGCAGTCAACCTGCAGCTGAGACTCCTCCAAGCAACCTCAACAAAATTCTCTGAGTGCAGAAAAGGACAAAGACATATACAGCATATTCCTGAGGCTGAATTAAAATTGCTGAGTTTCTGAGCCAGATGACAAATTGTTTGCATTCTAGGAGGTTTTTTTGGCCCCTTTAGCCTCTCCTGTAGCATGTGCAGAGAGCAAAGGATTAAAGGATCTGTTTTTTCCTTTTTAGAAAAGAAAAGAAGCTCTGCATTCCTGAGGTGCCTCTGGTTCTCAGGGTAGGAGTGACATTCCAGTGAGGGGTTTATTGGCTGGGGAGTGTGCTTTACCAGGGTCCATCAATTGTTAGCAGCTGTGTAGCCCAGCATCAGCCCCATCCCCTGTGGAGCAGGGAGAGCTGGCCTGGAAGATGATGTTTTCTGTACGTGCCAGGAGCTCAAGATGAAAATACAGGAATCTGCCTTTCACTGCCAGCATGCTTTAGCCAGGAGGGGTCAAGTTGGTGCCTTGGTGAATAGTTCATGGTATGCAATTTGAGCAGCTGGTTTGAGAGGACAAACCCAGCTGCTGCTGTGTGCTGAAGCAGACACAGAAGGCTGCTGGAGGTGACAGCCTCACAAGCTGCTCTGGATGTGTGGTGCAGCAATGGGAATAGCACTGATTGGAGCAGACCTGAATGTGTTCCTTGGCAGGGCTGTCCAGCAACTCTCTACTAGCTGCACAGCTACTCAGCTTTGGTTTCAGACCTTTTCTTGTTGCTGCTGATCTCAGGTGCAGGAGTTCAACCCTTCCTCTGCTCTTACGTTCCCCTGATTTTTCTACATTTGTGACAGAATTGTTGATTTTGTTGGATTAGCATTGGAAACAAAAGAACAAATTGCCCTGGTGCAGGAGGCTTTGAGGTGGCATAGCAGTTTCAGTTTCGGGTGGTTTGGTACAGCAGCAGTGGGAATTGCAAACTTTTGCTGGAAGAGATAAAGCTAATAATTCTTGGCAGGCACTGGAAAGCAACCAGAAGAGAGAGAGAGAAAGAACATCAGGCTTCATAAGGCATCTACACTGGATATACATCAAATCTTTTGGTGCAGACTGTTTACTCGTGGTCATGTCATGCAGTCTGATGATAAACACTGAAATATCCAGATGTCCCTGGGGACATTATTTTTCTGTACTGTCACGCAAAAAGCAGCACAGTAGATTGAAGTCACAGGTAGTGGAGGCAAAGAGTTTTAGAATTCTGTGTGTTCTGGCACAAAGTACAATCTATTAGCAACATGGAATTGACTGTTATTACACCTTTTCCTGTTGAGAAAAAGAAAAGATGCCAGGCATGTGGGAGTGAAATACACTCTCATTTTTGGGGAATATATTGTACATATTTTTTTATAGCTAGAAAGGAAACTCTTGAGAGCTGTTTTTAGAAATGAAGAAATATTTAGCAAACATCCTCACTGATAGGCCCAGAAACATTAAAAAAAAAAAAATCCAAAAGTCAGCCATTTCTACCAACTCTTGTTTCATTTTCAGTGAGTTCTTTTTAATTGAAAAAAAAAATTAAACTAGCATGAAAATGGTGTGTGAGCATTATTGCTGTGATTGGAAGCTCAGTTTTTAATAAAAAAAGATGTCTTTGTGATGACACATTCAGAGGAGGAAAATGAAAGCTTAGAAAGACTGTTCAGGAGTAGCAGGAAATGAAAGAACTACGTGGGAATGGAGAAACTTTCAAGCTCTGCCATGTTAGCTGGCATCATCCAAATCTGAATAGCATAAGCCCTGCAAATGGTCAGTAATTCTGGCAGCAACATCTTCACAGGATTGTGCCTCAGTGGCAAATACAGGTTTCATTCTCTCCATGCTGCTGGAGTCTTCCCTGGTGTTAAGTGAGCAGTTTTCTTCAGCTTCAGTCATAACTGTGTCATTTTATAGAAGGGTTGAGATTGTTTCTAATCTTTCAGTAAAATGTGACCTTAGGAAATAGTTCACTGTTTCTCAGCCCTGTTAACAGAGTTTGTGCAGGGAATGTTGTCGTGAGAGTGACTTTTTCTATTCCATCACCTCTTGCACAAAGCTGCACAGAGAATGGGGAGCACCATGGTTATGGGAGAGAGCAGGAGAGGGAAGGAGCAGTGTGGCAGTTCCCTGCTCTGCCTCATGCCCATCTCAGGCAGCAGGCTGAGGGCTGGTGCAGAGGTGAGTGCAGCCCTGGCAGTGTCTCCTTGCTGCCCCCTTGGCTGCTGCCCGGCCCTGCAGGCTCAGGCTGCCGGGGTGTGCCCAGCCCAGCCTGGCAGCTCTGCAGCACAAAGCCAGCTCTGCACTCCAGACAAGCTTGGAGGCCACCCAGGGATTTCCCCTGCTGGATCTTGTGTTCTCTGGCATGAATATGGCTGCAGTTCCTAAGTCAGCAAACGGGATCAGTGCTAAGACTCTGTGATAATAATGACTTACTACTGCACTCTGAGGCCTGTTCCATCCTCTTCTGGACCAATTCCATATTCCTTCTGCTGGAAAAACTGCCACTTTCTGTCACCTAGTGCTCCAGTCACTGCCATCCAAACAGATTGTGCTCTGGGTCTCTCTTTGGTATTTTCAGCACTCTGCTGCCCTTATAATAATGCTCACTAATGCAGATATGGGTAATATCTGGGTTTGAGTTAGTATATCCATCATGCAAAGACCAACAAGTAGCTTACTGGGGTCACATTTGTGCTGTTGGGCTGAATCATCCCTCCCTGATTCATATGTTGTGGCAAAAAGCCAGCAGCTCCAGTTACATCAATGAGCTGCAATATTAATAGATACTAATCTGGCAGTTCAGAAGGGAAAAATAGATGTCAGAAATCAGGATGTGTCATTCTCATAGGCTTTCACATCCTTCACAAATAAACTTGTTCAGCATAGGGTGGAACTGGGTGCATGGGGGCACCAGTGCTGGTTAGACAAAGGTGAGAGGTCAGAGATGTCTTTCTGGGTCTGCTCAGCATTCCCTGCAGTTGTTTGTGTGAAAGAAATGTGACCTGATCATTGCATACCAAGACTGACTATCCCAAACTGCCTTCTTCCCCAGCATTTATTCTGTTTTGCTTCCTGCAGGCCAGCCAGCTGGGAGTGTACCGGGCCTTTGTGGATAACTATGAAGTTGCTATGGAGACAGCAGAGAAATGCTGCCAAGCCAATGCTCAGTTTGCTGAAATCTCTGAGGTAATGTCACGGTGTTCAGACACACGAGCTGTCTGGCTCTGACTAATACCCTGCCATGTCACTCCTGTCTATTCTCCAAGTACCTCTGCAGCCCTGACTTCCGGAGGAGTTCTGAGCTCCCACAGACTCCCTGCTCCAGCTCGTGTTCTTACACTGAATTGTACCTCAGGCTGGTCACAGACACAGCTTTTGTGTGCTGTCCCCACCCAGGGAATCTGGTAGAAACTGGCATTGCTTTGAACTCCTCCAGCTCTGGGCCACCTTCATGCATTTCTAGAAGGGAAAGCTCTATGTGAGTTTCTCAAATGTTTCTCTTGCTAATGATGATTCTGGCTGTGGTATAAAAGCCATCCTTAATGGCTTGCACTGTGGCTGTCAGTGGGATTGCAGGCTTCACTGGCATGGAGTGGAGAGGGTAACTCTCTCTTGAAAAAGGCAAGTGTGTCAACCATAAATCTATAATACTATTCTTTGGCCTGCTCTGATTTCCTCCCTGTTGGAGGAGTACCTGTCTCAAAGCATTCTGAATATTTTTTCAGGCTTCCCAGACCATCAGCTTTCCCTGCAGTGCATGGTCTCATTGACTCTGTGTATTGCAGTGATTATTTCTTGAAGAACTCAGTTGCCAGGAAAACATGAATTTCATATGTGTGTCCTTAAAAACAATCAGATAAATCATCAGAGCTGAGTACTACCAGGGGCGTTTAGTGCTCTGAGAAAACTCCTCAGTACATTCTATATCACGTGTCCCTCGAGACTTTTATGAGAAAGAGGTAAAATATGATCTCTGTTTTGCTGTTTCTGATGAATAATTCTGAATCAGGCCAGTGTCTCCTGTATTTGGGATGATGGTGAGGTACTTCTGCATTTGTGTCCCGGTGAGGATTTTGGAGCTGAGCACATTAATGCAAGGCATGGCCCGTGGCAAAGAGCAGAGTCACAGCCAGTGTTCCTTTGCTGCTGTGGAAGAACTGACGTGTCCAAGGTCACCCAGCTCTGAGTACAGGAATAGGAAGCATAACCTGAGGGTATTGAATGCCAATCCTGTGATTTATTTATTGGTGCTGGGACAGTGGCTGTGTCCTTATGGACGTCTTTCTTCTGCAGGTGATTTAAAAACTCCCCCATCCCTGTTGCTGTAGGTGGTTCCCTGCTTTGCTGCATGTCTGTTGACAGGTGCTTCTAAGAACATTGCTTAATATCTGAGCTGTGTGGGTGCCTGTGACATGGCAGTGATGGATTTACCAAGAAGAAAAGCACATTTTCCCTATCACTTGAAGTGTGATAGGGGTCTCCTCCTTTCACATCTAGGCTTTCCCCTGGAGGAGCAGATAGTCTGTTGTGTTCCCAGTGATATTTCAAGGTGATTGACCATCTGCTATGTGGGTTTTCTTTCTCTTTTAGAATCTAAAGGCCAGAAGCACAAAGGAATCTAAAGATCAGACGACGAAAAATTCCTTGGAAAGTGAGTGATCCATGGAGAGGAGATTGGTCTGTCAGGATGGTGTGGAGGCTGTTGCCAAACCTCCACCCTCCCTTTTTCTTTCTGAATGCTGGAAGGTTATGGAGTCTGCTGGCTCTACCTGAGAAGTCAGTTCCCTTTTGCTAAGGAGCAGAGCTTGTGCAAAGTAGGCTGCCTGCATGGGGAAGTGTCTACTGGCTTCAAACCTCATCAGTGCCTTTGGGCAAAGCCAGCCCAGCCACAGGGCTGCTGTCATTTTAAGAGAACATCTGTTACCCAGTGATAGCACAAATGCAACCCCAGCAGTGATGGTTTTATGGGGGCATTTAGGGAGCCTGGTCAAGATCAGGTTCCACAGTGCTTGTGCACGTGAGTAGAAGACACCCCATGCTAGAAGGAGCTTCCATACTCACTGTTCCTGATATTCCTGCTGCTTTGTTCCCACAGCTCTGTTGTACAAGCCAGTGGATCGAGTGACCCGCAGCACACTTGTCTTGCATGTAAGTGTCTGAAGGGGAGTTTTCAAACTTTAGACCCCTGTCCTATTTTCTTTGACCTTCAGATTTTCCATGGAGCTGCAGGACTGCAAAAATAAACCTGTTGAGCTTCATAAGAGCCTCTTCCCTTTACACTGTGGAGATGGGGTCCATGGGTAGGATGCTGCTATCTTTGCAGCGATGTCACCGAGAAGTGCAGGGTATTATTATCTTCTAGAGATAAAGCCTTGCTCTAATCTGTGTGAAGAAGCTGGAGCATCTTATCCTGCTCTGATTAGGGGTGCTTGAGCCCTCCTGGCATCCAGTGCTGCCCATGACTGCATTCTGTGTTTGTGTTCCTGCTGACAGGATTTGCTGAAGCACACTCCTGTGAGCCACCCTGACCATCCCCTGCTGCAGGATGCGCTGCGGATCTCACAGAACTTCCTCTCCAGCATCAACGAGGAGATCACTCCTCGCCGGCAATCCATGACTGTAAAGAAAGGGGAGGTGAGTCTTCTGCTCTTGTTATTTTCTCAGTTTCTAAATACTGGTTATGTCTTTTCTTTAGAGCTGACTAGGAAGTTATGCTGTTAAGCTGTTTGTTGCTAAGATACAGTTTATGCAGTGTCCTTGTTCTCTAAAGGATGTGGTACAGCTCCCTCTGTTTTCTGTTCAGAAAACAGTTTGGAAACCAAGAGGAAAGTATGATTAGAGTTTTGTCCTTAGCATTGTTATAATCATTTGTCATATGTAATTTCTATGATGCACATTGCCATGCACTAAATGGATTTGTATTTTACCTGCAAACTGAAACCTAATGGGAAGCCTGGGAGGAGAAAAAGGTGCAGAAACATCAGAGGTAATGAAAGATTAGGAAAAGCTGTTTCCCAGAATCTTCATTTTCACCATAAAATTAATTTTCTGCATCCTTATTCTGAAGGAGAGTGTTGTAAATATAACTGGAAAGCAAAACACATGGAAGGAGTTGGGAAAGCCAGAGAGGGGATTGACTCCTAAGAGTGTGATATTACCCTTCTCAGCTCTCTAAGGAGCTGGGCTGCACCCAGACAGGTCTGAGATGTGCAGATCCTTCACCTGCATGCAGTGTTGTGTAGGGGGACCACACAGCTTCTCTGTGGTGGAGTCTGCATTCCTCAGCTTGATTGAGCTGCCTCCTAATTCCGTTAAAAATTCAGTCCCTCCTGATAAAGAAAGGCCAGGACTGGCAGGAGTGTTGAGAGAGAGAAGGATGTAGGAGATTGGACACAGAGAGGTGCAGCTCAGATAGTAAAGGTGTAAGAAGAGCTGTGGCAGCATTCCAGACATGGCCTGATCAACAGTGACCCAAATTACCCTGTACAAAACCATCTCTCACGAAGCCCAGGAGATTGTTAAGATACCATGAACCTTCATGATTTATTCCCAAATCCTGACAGCTAAACATGCTTGCTTTTAGCTGTTAAACTGATTTTCAGCTGACAAAAGGTTTGCTGGAAGCTGCAGTTCTGGGAATTTGGTGCATTTTTCCCTGCAAGTCTTGGTCATTGTCTCATTTTGTCAACCGAGGACACCTCCAGCTGCCAGCATCAACGGAGGGGCTGAGCAATTGGAGGCTGAGGTAGAAGCTCAGCCATCAGTCACCAGTGCCTCAGTGACAGGGGATGGCCTCGTTAAAGTGGCTGCTGATTGAGTCATAGCAGAAAGCACAGGCTGCAATGCCCCTCGCAGGGGAGGGAGCAGTTTGTGTTCTCTGGTTGTCTGTCAGCATCTCAGTGAGGGATGCAGGCTTTGAAACGTGTCATGCAGAATCCTAATGAGGTGCCAGAGCCCAGGCAGAGGAGCAGGCTCAGGAGGATGATCCTGCTGATGGCTTTTTGGAGCGCTGTATTTGTCAGATCTTAGAAAGCAGGAGGGGGAGGCATGGCAGGACTGGGCTCAGCAGGCCTGGTCACACTCTCACTGGTCCTGCTGTGACTCCAGGTATGATGTGGGGAGGGAGGAAGAGGATGGACCAGAGCTGTGAAAGAGCTGTGGGTGTGCTAGGGGGGACTGGGAACCCTTTGTGCCCTCCCTCACTGCACACAGCTTTTCCTGAGCCCAGGGAAGAAAAGGACTTGCCTTCCACTGTGGGAATCTGAGCATGAATGTTTTCTTTAGTCATTTGGCACCAAAATCCCACTTCTATCAAAGCAGGAGTGCCCCACTTGAACCCTCTGTCCTGAGAGTAGGTATGTTCACTCTTCATGTAGTAATGCAGAGACACAAATCTGCTCCCAGCTACTCTGTGTGGGTTAGTGATGGCTGTTCCTTCCTGCAAGCTGCTCAGCTTGGGGTCATAGCTGGGTTTTGTTTATGCCTGTAAATCTTTCCTTTTCTACTTATCCTTTCCTCCCACTCGCCTTGCTGGTGCTTCCCCCGGGGTGACAGGACAGTGTGTGGATTGCATCTCCTAATTGACTGCTCTCAATGCATAATGCATTTTTTATTTTAATGAATCACCAGCATGCTTTGATGGCTTTTTTCATTATTTGTCTTCCTCCCATTGAAGTTTCCTTGGTGGAAAGGAAGGAGGGTAAAATAGCCTTTTCCCTTCATGTATTGCTTAGGTGCTGATCTCAGTTATCTTTTTTTCCCAGTCCCTGCCTTTTATGTGGAATATTTTTTCCCTTTGAGTGTGTTGTGGAGAGGAATCAAATCTCCTTTGCCAGCCTCTTGCTCCAGCTCTTTTTTTCAGGATTGCTTTGAACTGGGGAAAGCAGCCAGTCGCTAATCTCCCTAGTGACAGGCTGCTAAGGAGGGGAGTGCAGGTCAGGAGAGAGTACAGGCTCATCAGCACAGTGTTGTTCTCTTTTGCAGAGGTGATTCCCTGCTTTGGGAGCAGTGACTCAGCCTGCCCTGCCTGCTGGGCTCCCTGTGTGGTGCCAGGTGTCTATCCTGCACTCCAGCCCCCCAGTTCTGCTGGGCTCCAGTGGCTTTGTTCTAATCTAGACTTATGCATAGGAACTGGAAGGTTTTTGTCTTGTGGTTTAATTTGCTGGGCTGGATGAGTATTTCAGGTAGTGCAAAAAGATGGGAACAAAGGGAGTAAAATCTCTCCCCAGAGGGCCAGAAAGAGCTGCAGCAGGGAAGGCAAAATTGCTGGAGTGAGCCTGTGAACAGTTTGGTCCTTGCTGACTGCAGCAGACTCCGCTGAGGGCTGTGGTACAGAGGAGCCAGCAGAGCCTCAGCCCCAGCCTGGCAACACAGGGGAGCCAGGGGGGCATCTCTGGCCTTTGGGGTCTGTTTCCATTCAGCTTCATCCACTACATTCTCTTGCTCCCTTCTTTTCATCCCATCTTTCTACTTTTATAGTCCTACCTTTTTTACTGTTTTTTAATGAATTATCTACAGGTATTCCCTTTGCTAACCCTCCAGATAACCAAGCAAATGCACGGAGGGGAAGGGACTCGTAGTATACCTGGACTTTGTGGCTTGGAACGTGAGTGGTGGAGAGTCACCCAGCCCTTGGGGCTGTGGAAGAGGCATCTTCTTGTCACTGCTGATCTTTTTACACCACTCTTGTCTTGGTTTAAATAGGGAACGAGGTTAAGGTTCTACTGGGGACGATGCCCTGGGGAAGAAGGAAAACAAAGGCTTGGAGATGAAGGATGTGGCACTGTTACGTGCAGAAGCAGGGCAGTAATAACCTTCTCTAGTCTTATTAACAGAGCAGCTCTGGGTACTGCCTGTTGGGTTTTTTTCAGCTAAGCCCGGATGCAAATGACTGTAGTGCTTGTGTCTTTGCCTGCCAGAGGTCAAGGCTGGTGTTTCCTGCTAATTCAGTGCATTTGTGCAAAGCAGGAATTAATGAAGCAGCAAAAATTTGCAGAGTTCACTTGAGAGATGGTGGTCCCTTTCTTGACTGCTGCTTCTCTCGTGCTGTTTGCATGAGTGTTGTTCCAGGGCAGCTCAGACCAACCTGAGTGTGGTGGCTGCCACTCTGCCTTGCCCTGGCCATGTCCCCACCCTCTCTGAAGAGTTCATACTGATATTTGTGTGATCCCACAGCAGCACGGAGGGATAGAGCCTGGAGTTTTGGGTCACTGCTGCCTGAGTGGCTTCATGTCTGGTCTCATCAGCACCAGTCCAGACACAAGGGAGCTGACTGGCAGCTTTTTCTGGGAACAAGCCCAGTAGTTCAGTCACAGATCACCTTGTGCTACTGTACACCTTTATCCTTGCCCTGGAGAGGAGAGGCTACTTGGCAAGCTCCTCTACTGTGTTCCTAAATGTGGTGTTAAACTGCAGTTGAGGGACTGGCTATCATTGCTTAGGCTTCTGCTTGACTTCGTAGAGCACCAAGTGTGCTAGAGAAGGGAAAGGACAAAGGATGTGTGCAAGGGAGCACAAGTGCAAACTGAAGCCTTTGGAAAGCTGGAAGGGAAGCTCAGACACAGCCATGCACAGCAGGGGCCTGGTGCCTGCTGCTCCTGGAGGCCTTGGGCAGATGTTGGCAATAGAGCACTCAGAAATTATCTTGGCTGTTTCACACTCTGTCTTACAGCTGGAGCCAGAGGGCTCCTGGTGACAGGAGCTTTGGGAAGAAGAAAGAGGCCCTTAAAATGCTCAAAGAGCAGCCAGTTTAACTCCCTAGGCAGAGCATCTCTTTTTTATTATTATTATTTTGCAGTGCTGGTCTTGCAACACACTTACACACACGAGGAATCATTTTCTTCCTACGCTCTGCAGAAAGCCAAACCACCTCTTCCTCACTGACATGTGCCAATACCCATCTCCTGGTTTTCCCCTCCTCCCTGTGCCTCACACATGTCCCAGCCCTTCCCGGGGCTCTCACCCACGCACGCTGCAGGCCTCTGCTGTCACCACATCGGGTGAGCTCTTTCCTCAGCACACAACGGGGAGAGATGGCCTTTTGTGCAGCTGTGGGGCTGCTTGAGTAGGTTTTTAAATTCCACTTTTTGTAATGTGCCTCAGACAAGCTGGCCACACTTCCTGGAGTTAATCAGTCTGTGACAGCAGCAGGGTTTATCATATGCAAACAGCACAAAAACACTGTAGGATGAATAGATGAGCACACAGGTAGTCGTGAGCTTGGTAGCAGAGGAGGGGAAGATGCTCAGTGACAGAGGTAAGAGGAGGAGGACAGCAATAGGCAATCCAAAGAGGATAACCAAGCTCTGGAAAAGGTACAGGGAGAGCTCTTTTGTTCAGAGCACTCAAGTGGGTGGGAGAAGAAGCAGATGAAAACATGCAAAGAAAAGCAGAGCCTGGAAAAGAGACATAGAACTTACAGTGCACCTGTACAGGAGCTTTGCAAGAGCCACTAAAGTTAACAGCACAGGTCTTGTGTGAGAGATTAAAGATGATCCTAATTCACTCTATTTTGATTCAAAATCAAGGCTTTCCTCCCACACTTCCTGGAACATCTTTCTGAAGCTGAGCAGAGCTCCTGTGCTGGACACATGACAGTCTTGGGGACTGTCTGTGGAAGAGAGGGTGTCACTCTGCTGCTTTCCTGCCACTGTCCCCCATCACCCTAATCTTGTGCTCTCTTGGATGTTTATTGGGTGTTTCTGTAGTCAGTGTTATTTCAGGGTATTTTAGGAAATCTTTAGCACTTTTGGTTACTTTAACAAACAGAGTAACTCTGGGAACAGGGTAGAGAGATGGTTTTCCACATGAGAACTTGTTATATGCCACGTACAGCAGGCTCACCCATCCAAAAAAACCTTGTGTTTCAGGAGACCCCAATCAACAGGAGGCCACCAAAGGAATAGCTGTTGGGTGGGAGGAGCTGACCAAAGTGTTGGCTCCAAAACTGCAGAGCTGAGGTGGCACGGGCCTCTGAGTGGCACAAGCCCTGTCTGAGGGGACTGCTGGCTCCCCCAGGATGGGAGAGGATGGGCTGACTCATGTCAGGAGGTCCAGGAAGGTGCCCTTTGCTCCCACCCTGGGGTTTGGCAGGGATCTGGTAAGCCATTGGGAAATCCTTTTATTGTTTCCCTCTGACCTGCTGAACCTCCCGGCAAGATGACTCATGTGCAGCAAAGGATGTGCCCCTTTGCTGGAAGTGCCCCTCCTCAGCCCCACAGATGCTGAGCAGCCTGGGGCATGCCTGTTTTGCCCAGCCCTAATGAAAGTTCTCTTTTCCAAGAAAAGCTGGTAGTGAGGAGAGATTTCCTGACTTGATCCACAAATGTTTTCTCCTGTACTCTCCTCCCCAGATGCTTGGTTGTTCTTATGGCAGTTCACCCCTAGTCCTTGCTGGAGGGAGACCTTCCCAGCTAGCTGCCATGAGCAAGAAGAATGAAGGGTTCTGGGAAGCTCTGTGTGTCCCTCTGACTGGAATATATCTCTTCCGCCTCTTCCCTTCTGTTCCAGCCAAGCTTAGGAAGTACAGGCTTGTCCTCTTCCACCCAGCTCTCTTTGTGGGACTTTTTGCTGCCTCGGGGTTGCACTGTGATAGGATTTGGTTCCCAGGAGTGCTAACCCAAATAAACTCAGTGCCACCTCAGCCCCAGGTGGGAATGGGAAGGTTGTTGGGTCATTTGGCATGGAATGGCTGAGCTTGCTGCTCGTGTTTTGGGGAGATGTGCTCCCAGCAGGGTGCTGGGCTGGGGCCCTGGCCCATCTCACACACTGCCAGTGCCTGGCAGAGGCAGACAGAAGCTCAGGTCAGGACTGTGCCCTGTCACACTGCCAGGCAGGGAAAGGACAGTGCCACATCCTGCTGGGTAGCAGAGATGAGTAAGCTGTGAGAACGTCTTTACACCTACGAACAATGAGCAGAGGTTGAGCTGGCAACAAGCAGCTATTCTCATTTCTCCAGAGGAGCTGAGCTGATTTGCAGTGTAATTAATATGCATCAGATCTAGAAACCTGAGATCAGGGGTTTGGCTTGCTCAGAAAATATCTTTCCTTGCTTATTATTGCTCCCAAATGAAATTCTTTGCAGGAGTGGAGAGTGTTCTTGCTACTGACAGCGTACCTCCTCCTGTTTGTTTGTTTTCAAAGCTCAGTGTTTCTAGTTTCCTATCTGGGGCTTGCTCTCCCAGGCAGGAGGGGAAGGCATGCTCAAGTGCCCATCAGCAGCAAAGGCATTAGTGCAGGCAGGAGTTCTCTCCAAAACCACTGAGAAGAACCCAGGAGGATCATACCCACCTGAAAATAAACACTAACCTATGTACAGGCCTTTGTGAGCTGAATCACTGCTGGATGGCAGATCTCCCCAGTGTCCTGCCCAGAGATGGTGCAGCAGTCTGCCAGGGAGCAGCCTTGCTTCCTGCAGCTCTGGGAAGGGTGCAGCTTTTGCTGCCTTTCTCACAGATTTCCAGGAGCTTTGTGTAATGAAAGGCAGCACCAAAATGAGCTGCTGACACTGCTCTACATACTTTCACAGGTAGCTGTGGTGCTCTTGTAGCGGCAGATGGGAAAATGCAGGTTCCTAGTCCCTGTCAGGAAGTGTAGGGTGCTGTGGGACAGACTGTGGAAAGAAGAATTATGTCTGCAAGGGTATTTCTTTGTCCTGTGTTCCTTGCCATGATGCCTGCTAGGCTCAGGACTGACGTGGTTTGTTTTCATTTTGGAGAGCCAAGATGGGAAGAATGGTAGGCAGCAGGAGGGGCAGTGTGGGGGTTTGCACTCCCACACCCTTGGCAGGGGCTGCATTCAGGGTTTGTTAAATCATGCAACAAACAGAGCCCAGGGGCACCACCTGGGAAATGGAGACATCACTTGTGCTGTGGTTGTCCTGACCTTGCCCAGGGGAGCTGCTCCTGTGGTGCTGCCCCGTGGAGACCTTTCTGTGTGTCCAGTGGGGGCCTCCCGGCCATGGGACAGGGCAGCAGGGCCTGGGGGTGAGTCCTGAGCCTGGGGCTGGGCAAGGCTGGCACTGAGGCAGCTGGGGAGGTGCTGGTTAGCCCTGGGCAGGGTTAGCAGAACTCTGCTGTCTCCAGGCACAGAGCTGTCTAGGCTGATGTGGGATGTCTGATCTGTCACTCAGTGATGGCAGAGGAGCATCCTCTTGGCTGGAATAACAAAGGAAGCACAGGTCAGGGAAGAGTTCCTGAGGACACCTTAGCATGTGTGGGGAAGCTGATGGTTCCTGCTTGTACTGGCTGTGAAGTGAGGCAACACTGGCAGTTATACATATTGGTGGAAATGAAACTTGCCCAGAGCTGAATGCCCTGACTTCTGCTTGAAAATCAGTGGGAGGTATCTATTCCAGGTGTGCACTGAGTCCTGCTGAGCCTGACAGCACAGAGCAGGCCATGAAACTCCTGTCGTGGTCACTGGAAGGAGCACACAGCCACCTGTCCATGTGCCAGCATTCCAGCCTTTTGGGCTTTTAACTGTGGAGTCCTGCCCCTCCCCCATAAGGGAATTGGGAAAGCAATGGTTCTGCCTACCAGTGTGTGCCCTTTCTTTAGAAGGCTACACAACTCCGTGGAACTAGAAGCAGGATTAAAGGCGTCAGAGTTGTGCAGCTTCTTTGCATCTTCTGGGTTTGGGGAAGCTTTACATGATATATAAAGAAGATTCCAATGGACATGTGATGAGGGTACATCCAGAAGGTCCTTTTAAAGCACAGGCTGAATAAGGGTCTCCTGAGAAGTTTGCCAGATACACATGTTCAGTACTTATTCCTTAATAGCACTTGTACTGAAGAAGCAGCAATGGCGTTCATCTGTCAAGGTTGACAAAGTCGTTCTGTGAATGGGAGAGGAAGGGGTCGAGGAGAGCTTTGCTGTCCCTGCTGGGGTGGCTGAAGCCGATGCAGAGGCTGGGAGGTGACTCTGGGAGAAGTGCCTGTGGGAGAAGCGGTGTGTGCTGCTCTCTGCTGGCTCGGGAGGGGACGATCTGCCGGCAGGGATTCAGGGACTCCGGTACGAAGGAGCTGGGCAGTGACTCACAGCAAACTGCACTTGGGCTCGGGAACAGGTGATGGAGAGAAGGCTGAAGTCTGACCCAGCACCAGGCAGGGGAGAAGATGCATGGCTCTTTCTGCCTGTGGGAGAGAGGGTTGCAGCAGGGAGCAGAGTTGACAGCAAGGAGTATTTAGTAGGCTTTTTCATTTTTCTGAATTAGACAGATGTACTGAATGTGCTCTGGTAGGAGTCATGTCTAAGGACTGTGTTGCCCCTGTGCCAGATTTGCAGCTGATATTGCACTGAAACATTTTTCCTGTTTTCTCCCCAGCACCGGCAGCTGCTGAAGGACAGTTTCATGGTGGAGCTGGTGGAGGGGGCTCGCAAGCTACGTCATGTCTTTCTCTTTACTGACCTCTTCCTGTGTGCCAAGCTCAAGAAGCAGATTGGAGGGTGAGAGTTTCTTGTTGGGCTTTGTGCTTTGCACCTCAGATGTAACAGAATCCTGGCTTTAGCCTGCAGTTTTATTTGCATATGGATACCCCAGACCTTGGTAACCATAATCCACAAGAAGTAGTTAGACAAGAAATGATCAGCAAGATAGGAATGTTTGCTCTGAGATCCTGTCTAAGTCCTGACCTCTCAGGAAAGGTAATTCCTCCCATCTGTGCCCTGAGCCTACCTAGGAGAGCAGGATATGTTGTAGCTGCTGGTATTCTCAACAAATGTCATTCATTTTTCTACTTCCCCTTTCTTTTAATAGGTGACATTCTTCACTTTTTTAATGACTAAGGTCGTTAATTTTGGCTTTGCAGCTACAGCCTGTTAACAGTTCTACAGAAAAATGGCAAAGGTGCAGTAAACAAACTATGTGTTAACCCCAAAGTGCAGCTATAAAAGCAGTTTTGCTGACACTTTTCACAAATGAGGGGGGAGAAACCATTACCAATGTACTTGCGTCAAATAAGGCTTCTCTTCATTTGGTAAACATTTGGGGAGATGTCTCTTATCTTCTTGCCCTCCTCAAACAAAAAGTTACGCCTGCCCTTTTCAAAGCATGTGCTTGTGAGGAATGAACCTTCAAAGGAGCGGGACATTCCCAAGAGTGGATGTTCATGACAGCTAAGGTGAAGAGGGAATAAATGACACGAAACATTAAAAAAGTGAGCTGCTTATCTTGATGAAATCCCTAGAGAATGGCAGCTTTGAGCTGTAGTTTCTCTCCCCTGGTTGGATTACACAGAGGTTTATATCCTTTGGCTCACCTGCCCCACCTTGGCCCCAGCTTGGGCAGGAGAGACCGAGGTTCAGATCCCAGGGGGCCACCAGGTCACAGCTTTAGAACTTTGCCACACCAGTGGCTTCAAAGAGAGAGCACACAGGACCAAAATTGTCTGCAGGAGATGGATGTGGTTTCTTAGGATGAAAAAAACTAGATAACAAAATGAGTTGCCTTTTTATGTGCTGTAGCAGCTACTGGCCCTGCTAGGCTGTCTTACTGAAAAGCAGCCTGTTGCCAGACTTTTTCCATATGGGAATCACAGTAAAGCTGGGCTGGTATCTGCATCTTCTGCACTATAGCAGGGAAGAACTTGTGGAAAGGACTGGGTGTTGCCAAACACCAGTAGTAGTAAAAGGTTTTACCTACTGCCTTTCAGAAAAAGCCAACAATATGACTGCAAGTGGTACATCCCGCTCACTGACCTCAGTTTCCAAATGGTGGATGAGTCTGAGGCAGTGCCCAATATCCCCCTGGTACCTGATGAGGAACTGGATGCCATGAAGATCAAGATATCCCAGATCAAGAATGACATCCAGCGGGAAAAGGTAAAGGAGTTGAGCAGTGCAGACGCAGGCTCTGTGCTCAGATGAGGTGCTGGTGGCAGCTCTCCCAGGGCTGCACAGTGTGGTGAGCCAGGCTGCAGCAGACACTTCAGCAGGGGCTTGTGATAGCCAGGTGCTTTGCTCATCCGAGTGCACAGCCTGGCTGATGCTGCCCTGTGACAGAGACAAAAAGACCCTGTGGTTGTACCCAGCAGCTCCTCTACTCAGCAAAAGCACCTCTGGGCATCCGTGGGGGGGCAGGGATCTTCTGCTGCAGACAGTGTTATTTGCCAGTTTCTGGCTGTTGAATTATGATCCTGCCAGTGATTTTGGTCAGAAGCCATATACTCCTGAATTTTAGCAGGCTCAGTTGTGCCTTTGAAGCTTTTTCCTACTTCACTGATGTCAAAGAAGCAGCAAATGTATAGAAAACAGCAATTATGCTGACTGGACATGGTGTCTCTGACCCAGGCTTCTCTTTGCTTGCAAGATCTGTTTTCTGAGAGCTGTTAGATCCCAAACTTTCCTGAAGACTAAAAGAGAAAGAAGAGTTTGAACACTGGTGGTGTGTAGAGCAGGATATGAATAACATTGTTCATGCTGTGGGAAGGTTATTCCCCACAATTCCAAAGAACACACTTCTGCCTCTCGGCCCTGGCTGGCTTTTAAAGGCTTCCTGGAAAAAGTAAGGTATTAGGAAGAACACTTTGTGGAAGCCTTTTACTCACCAGCTGCAGGTGTCTAAGATGTGTGCTTTGGTGCATCAGTGCTAAACAATACACATGGCTGGGTTTGGGACTGGATTTTTTCCAGGATAAGCTGTATTTTTAGCAGACCTCTGATGAAAATGGATCAGTGGGCGGCTTCTGCAGAAGTTCCTTAGAATCTCCTTAGTTAGGGACACTTGGGGGAGCTGGCAGTGCTATGGCTGCACAGTGACATGATGCTACTGCAGCCTCTGGAATGGAAAATACAGGGTACAGCTGGGACAGTGGCCACACACCTCTGCACTTCAGCTGGGACAGCTGGAATCAGGGAACAGAGCCCAGTCCAAATGTAGAGATTCTGCAAATAACACCTTTCTGAGCAGCTGGGAATCCTGTGGGTCCTATTGACAGCATTTCTTCTGCTCTGGGGCCATTTACCTACTCACAGGGCAGAGACTGTGGATTTCAAAATAGCAGTTAGTGTAAATGGGGGCTGATTTGGAGAATAACACATGTTCTCTGTCTACCTCTCTCCCGCACCCTGCAGAGGGCCAATAAAGGCAGCAAGGTCATTGAGAGGTTGAAAAAGAAGCTCTCGGAGCAGGAATCCCTCCTGCTGCTGATGTCTCCCAACATGGCCTTCCGGGTGCACAACCGCAACGGCAAGGTGAGAGCCCCCATCACCCCCAGGGCCACAGAGGGGGGCTTGTGTCTGTGACTGCACGTGCTCCTTCACAGGGAGGGCTTTGTGGCCTCTGCTGTGTCTCCTCAAAGCACTGTCCAAGCAGCAGACACCTCACCCTTGCTGTGTCAAAGGTTATGATGACATCCTATAAGGCTGTGACTGATTTGCATACAAGAGTGGCATTTAAGAAATAACTATGGAAATGAATCCCCTGTCTCAGCACCAGTTCTGGTGGAGCAGTAGGAGCAGCCCTTCACTTGAGATCCAGCTCTACAGCAGCTTCCTTCTGGACCGCCCTGTGGCTTCAAGGCTTGGCACATTCGGGGCAGTGTCCTCAGGACTGCAGCTGCCCCTGCCAGGGTCATCCTCTGCCAGGGGTATTCCCTGCCCTGGCAGTGCTGTAACCTCTTACTGTGGCCTTTCCATGCACATGGCAAAGGAGTCTCACAGGACTGTCTTCCTGCTCAGTGAAAATCCATCAGCTGGTCACTGCTTCCTGACTGTCACTGCTTCATCAGTGTCTAGGCCTGTGCTGGAGGCTTTTGGCATTTCTGGTGCAGCTGAATGCCTATTGTGATGAACCCCCAGGGCCACAGAGAGAGCTGCTGCAGGGTCACAGGTGCCCTTGGCAGGGTGGGGCACTGTGAGCTCTGACTGTCCATGTTGTACCATGGGCACGTTGCCAGAGCCCAGCCTGTCTTGACAAGAGATGTGATGCAGGGTAAATGGCAGGAGTGCCAGCAGAACAGTCTATCCAGCCATCTGCACTGGGGGAGGGTGGGAGCAGGCCGGCCCTGCCCTCAGTAATGCAGCAGACTAATGCATACCCTATTTTCTTCTGTGTTCCTGGGTAGAGTTACACATTCCTCATTTCATCGGACTATGAAAGGGCAGAGTGGAGGGAGAATATCCGGGAGCAGCAGAAGAAATGTGAGTATCCCTCAGCTGTCATTGGTACAAATACTGTGATCTTAGGAGAGCAGGGCTCCAGAGGATGAGGGGTGGGACAAACCCTGCCAAAACGGAGATCTGCTTTGAAATCCACAGCACAATATGGATGTCTCCTGTCTGAGGCTTTTTGGGGAACTTCTGCTGCAGCAACATGTGAGGAATGTGTAGAGAGAGCACTTAGTAAATAAATGTGTGTAGAGAGTCTCCCATTTACCCTAGAGATCAGTGCTCAGTGCAATTCCACAGAGAGGGAAGAGCAGCACCGTTTTCCCTGGCTCCATTCAAAAGAAGATTAGTTACTTTTATGGCATGGTGTGTTTGGCTTTGCAAGGAACTAAGAACCCCTCTATTTCCTGTGAACCATTTTGAGACTTTACTTGGAGGAGTAACTAAATATGCCCCCAGCAGAGCTGGGCTGCAGCCACAGCAGTACTGCCCTGAGCACCTCAGTGCTGCTGCTGAGCAGTGCCCAGGGAGCACGACCCATGTGTGCCCAGGATGAGGGGTCATGCATCCAGCCTCTCCTTGGAATTTTTACTCCTCCCTCTTTCCATCTCCATGGCAGGCTTTAAAAGCTTCTCCCTCACATCGGTGGAGCTCCAGATGCTGACAAACTCCTGTGTGAAGCTTCAGACAGTCCACAACATTCCCCTCACTATCAATAAGGAAGGTAAGACCTTTGGGTTCTGCTTCCACATGGTGCAGCTGCAGTGAAACTCTCCCCCTGCCTGATGTTGTGCTTTCCCCTAGAACTGCTCTTACTGTTCCCTTTGGCTACAGGTTGCAGGCATCCTCCAGAATACATTAATCAACTATTAAATGGTCCTTGCATGCAGCTGTTGTGCACCAGAGTGCTGGTGGAGTCCTAGCCTGGGACAGCTTTGAGCTATGTCTGAGAATCTTTTGGAGCAACACTAGTTGGCCGAAATTGTGTCAGGGACCATCCTAAATTACTACTTAATCTGCTAGTGTAGACTTAGCCTCTATAGTTTACTTTATCTCCCTTGTATTTCTTCCATGCTGTCTTGCTGAACTGTCACTGTAAGAGCCCCCCAGTGCCAGAAGGTATTACAGGGGCCAGCTGTGGAACAGTCTCCTGTCTTGCTGAAGTGGTGGTTATGTGCTCCCACCATCCTTGGGGACAGTGACAGTTCACCCTTCATTACCTGTGTAATATCAGTCTTATCACTCTCACTCTTGGCTCCACTGTGAATGTAACAGAATCCCTTGGGTCTTTTGTACAGATGATGAATCCCCAGGTCTCTATGGATTCCTGAACGTCATTGTCCACTCTGCCACGGGATTCAAGCAAAGCTCAAGTGAGTTGCAGTTCTGGGACACACCAGAGATACTGATAGGGGTTAGATAAGCCATATGCTGGGACAGCTGGGTGTGGATTGCAGCATGTGTGATGGTGGTGAGGAGGAGAGGTATTTTGGGGAACTGGAAGTTCCTACTCTTAACTCCCAGACAGATCACCATCAAGGACTGAGCACACAGCTTTTATTTTTAGGCCTAGTCTGAGGTTTTTAAGCAGTGTTTGCTGATTACCCAGCTGTTCTAGAAACAAGTCAGCCCTTATCCTGAATTCTTTCAGCTGTATTTTGTTTTACAATGGAAGAATGCAAGGTGTTCTCTGGCATCCAGAATTTTTGTTGGGAAGAAAGTGGTGTTAAAATTCAGGGGAATGACTTGACACGAGGATCAAAAAAGGTGACAGAGCTTCTTAAGGACAGCTGGGCTGATCAAGGTGCTGAGATTTGTATGGGATGGTGTTTCTGGTACTAATACAGAGATGATGGAAATAAAGGCACCCTGTGCAAGTGATTATATGCAAGTTAGGAGGTTCTAGATATTTTTAAAAAGTTTTTGTCCCTGTCTCCTCTCCTCAGATTTGTACTGCACGTTAGAGGTGGATTCTTTTGGGTATTTTGTGAACAAGGCCAAAACTAGAGTTTACAGAGACACCACGGAGCCCAACTGGAACGAGGTAGGTTTGATTTTTCTTGGTGTGCTTGTTCCATATGCTGAACATCAACACATGATAGGCAGAAGACCTGCCAATGGAAGAGGTTGCTGCATGCTCAGCACTTGTGCTGCATATGCTGCTTCTCAGAAAACACTTTTCTGCCAGGTTCATTTGGCTGTTAGGGCTTGCAGAAGATTTTCTCTTGGATCAGCGGTGGTTAAACAAACAATTTGATACAAATGAGTCTTGTCCAGTATTTCATCTTTTAAACAGATGCTTGATTGATAATTTTTTTAAAGACACAAGTAAAAATATTTTGAAGGAGATGGTTTTGTTGTTTTGTTGAGAGGGGAAGAATTCTCTGTAGACATTTTGCCTGTTTGCAGCCAAGTCAGACCTGTTGGTGAGCAAAATTTCTTACAAGGAAGGTGAACAAATTTGTGTCTGAATAATGCTTTGCTGAGACCTGTGAAATCCTGCTAAGGAGTGAACCACCTTAGTCTACAATTTGACCATCTTATAGATACAAAATACAATTTCAGCTTACATCCAGACCCGTTCCAGTAGGGAGGAGGTTTTGGCCAGTCCTTAAGTGTTCTTGTGATGAGTATTAAGGAGACTGTATTGATTATTCTGAGCCTGGTGTCCTGTTGTGATGCAGCCATTGTTCTTTCCTTTCCTGGTGCCCTGCAGGAGTTTGAGATTGAGCTGGAGGGCTCACAGACACTGCGAATTCTGTGCTATGAAAAATGCTACAACAAAACCAAGCTCACCAAAGAGGATGGAGAGAGCACAGATCGCATAATGGGGAAAGGACAGATCCAGGTAAGACTGCTCAACTCATTCCTGATCCCCTTACTGCAAAACATTACAGGATTTTGGAACCTGGACTTCACCACAGAGATTTTTTTCTGCCTTCTGATGGTCTCAGCATTGAAGATTTTTCCCTCTGATAGTGAGGTACACAGTGTGCTCCACAGGCAGGAAGTCAGCAGTTTTGTCCCTCTTGCTTTGTGCCCCATGCCTGCTCCAGCACCCTTATAGAATAGCTGCTTGTGTTGATCTCTCATTTGCCCATTAACTTCAAAGCTTCCACACCAGTGTACAGGAACTGCACTGCCCCTGGGCACTGGTGAGGATGCTTCATTTGTGACAGGAGGATGCAAGAATATTCTCTCTACTCTGTAAATCATGTGCAGAAGGGCTGCCATCTGTGTGTGCTGGAAGTTGATGGATGTGTTGGCCAGGCCTTGGGACAGCCTGACTGTCCTAGTGACTGCCATGCCCAGAGCGTGGTGTCATGACAGCAGGCAGCATCTGAGGAACATTTCCACAGCTGAGAATTGGCCTGGGACACTTTGTGTGGCAGATGTGTAGTACAGTGGGGGAGGTGATGATGGCAAAGGGCTGCTGCTCTTGGGGAGCTGCTGTGAGACAGAGCACTGAAGCTGGATGTGGGAGAAATCAGGCCATGTGTGAAGGAAAACATGGGGGACATATGTCCCCCATCTCGTTCTGGTTTGTTGCACACTCTGTCCACAGCTTTAGGAGGGTGTTTAAATGCCTGCTCTGAAGACACATTCTTTGTGTTGGAGTGGCTGTTGAACAGAACAGAGACCCTGCCCAGATACCTTTTCCTTTCTGGCATGTTTAAAGATCTCACCAGTTCCCCTCCATTTAGGTCTGGCTGTCCATCTCCCTGTGGACAAGAGCTTTCCCTGGCACTGGAGTGATGGCCCTGCAGGCCAAGGCCATTTGTGGGATTGCAGAAGCAGCTGGGGCTGGGGGTGCCCTGTGGGATCACATCCCACCTTGGCTCTGGGAGGGTTCATTGCCTAAATGACGTTGATCAGGCCTCTTCCCTCTCTCCTGTTTTCAGGGAGAGCTTTTGTCTCAGATGCAGGGAGGGATTTGGAAGGGAGCTCATGTGCAGACAATAAATGCCAGCACAGGCTGTCTCCTGTGTGTGTGTCTCTGCTGACCAGAAATCCCTGTGTCCCTTCAGCTAACAAAGCCTATTTTCCATGGAGCTGAGCAACTACAAAAGAGCAAATTTCCAGCCCTGAAATGCCCTGGAGATTTGTGTGCTCATAACAGAGAACTCTGAAATCACTGACCCACTAAATTCTACAAATATTTTACATAGAAAGATTTAAAAAGGCAAATAAAATCTTTTAAATTTTTGGCAATTTTTTTCCCTTCTCATAGCTGTGGCATTTTTATGCACAGCAGTTGTACATTCTGTAAAAATAAAAATACTCTTTGATGGCAATTAAATATTAATTGCATCTTGATTCTTTTACAGAAACCTAAACAGTAGGAAGGTTAAAAAATCAATTAAAATGTTTTTAATTAATGTACAACTGTTGCATTCTGTTGTATCATAAAAGGCACATGCAAAAGTTCTCTTGCTTTCTGTAAATCCCCTTTACAATTTATAAAGAAACTTGATCAATTGCCAGAATAACCTCTTAATTTTCAGTGATTTCTGTCCCGTCATGAATTTCAAACTCTATTGAATCAAAGAGAAGTCATAAGACAGTCTGGTAAGATTTTGGATTGATAAAAATTATTAAAGCTTTTGATTTAGTTCTATTTTTGAAATAAACACCTTTTCTGTATTAAGAAACCAGAATAATGCAACAAAATCTGATTACAGCCTGTGGCTGAAGGTTGGCCATGTTCTCCCAGGTGCTTTTATATAAAATTTTGTTTACCTTAGAGTTTGCAGTTTATCCTGGGCTTTCTGATTTGTTGTTGCACTGTCATTATTCAGCCCATGTCTCTCTGTCTAAAGGCAAGGTCTGTAAAGTTGGGTGAGGATTTTTTCTTAATTCCTTTTAGTTAAAAACTCTGGGAACATGAAGAGTCGTGCCTGCACCCTCCTGTTGATAAAAGCAGAGAAGTTTCCCTGTTGGCTAAATAGCAGTGTATTGTTAAGCCATGTATTTTTGTAATGCAACTTCCCACTACTGGGAATTCTGACTCACCAAATACTGAGCCTCAGTGATGAAGACAATCAAGGAGACGAGGACTGTTTTGGCTGTAAAAATGTTTATCAGATCTCTCCGTTACATTATGGCGGTGAAGGAAGGAAGGCTGGAAATTGGTCCATGTAGTCACAAGTTTCCAGGAATGGGCAGCAATTTAAATAGCTCCAATTGCTCATATTTTCTTTTCCTATGGAATATTTTATTTGCCTGTCTTTATAGCCAGATCCAAGAGCTGCTTCTTTCCTGCCAGTCTGCAAGTTTTTAATCTTAGAAACATAAACCCATGAGGTTTTAATGTGGGAGAACCTCCTGTAAATGTAGAAGTGAATTCTTCACCAGACCTAGGCACAGCAATTCTGGGTGTGCAGTGTTGAACTGACTGGCACACATGGCTGGGGGCTTCTGGTGCACCTCAGGCATGAGAAATACTATTCCTGGGTACACTGTGAAACTGCAATTACTGGGGGAGCTGGGAAAGATGGAATGGACATCACATGATGGGAGGAAATGTAAGGCTTAGTTCAGCTGTGGGCATAAGCCTCTCTCATTGTGACCACCCTGGGCTTTTCTTTCTGTTGTTACCTTGCAGTCCACCTTTGGCACTTGGGCTGGTCCTTTGGCTCCTTGAATTTTGCACTTCATTTGGCACACACATCCCCACATTTGGAGTGTAGCAGCCTTTTGCTTGGCGTTGAGACTGTACCTAATGGGCACCTTTGTCAGCAGGACCGGCCTGTGCCTCGGGAACAGTGGTGAATGAAGGGATGCTTCACCCTGTGATCCAGCTCCTCCCACTGGTGCCTCCTAGAAATGCTGTTTCCTTTTCTGCATGATCAGCTCAAGCTAAATATTTCCTTCTCCCTCACAGCAGTGCTGGAAAATCAGAGAGGATGTGGTATTAGATCACTCATTCTGTGGAGCAGCACCATTCATTCCTCTGTTGCCTTGCAAAACTATCACTCTTATCTTAATTATCTGGGATGTCTCATAGCAGTGCCCATGGCTATTTCAGGCATTAAGTTGTTTTCCATGTAAACCAGATTGTCCCATGCTGTACCTCCCAAGTGTTAACTCGGAAACCTTTTATTCACTCAAGCTTGTTTAAACAGTTTGCTGAAGCAGAACATTGTCCCAGCAGTGAAAATAGGGGGGAAATGAAGAAGGCAATGGGTCATGGCTAAAGGGTGATGGTGGGAAAGATTAACCTGTCAGTGGGGAGCTGTGAGAAGAATGGGGTTATGGCAGGACTGGGAGTTCCCGGCAGCAGTGAGACTCTGACAACATGTATGTCACATCACTTACAATTCAAAATTGATAGAGTGTAAAGTTGCTTGGGATATTTAATAAAGGGAAGAAGTAATGTGAATAAATACATAAAACACACTAACCTTAATGTTCCACAGTCCATGCTCTTTCATTTCCACTGAGGCTTCTTTGTTTTTCCCTCCTTCTGCATGTTTTCTTTTCTCTCTGGGGAAAAAGAAATCATGATCAAGCTCTGTGGTGGTTTCCTAGGGCAGAGCATAGACACCCTTCCTAGTGCCTGGCTTGCATTTGCCAGAGCAGCATCCCCAGTTTGCCTTTTTCCAGGTTCTCACCACACTGCTGTACACTCTCAGCCTTTTCTGACTGCTGTTCCCTGTCTGAATTCAGTGCTGAGCTACAAGGGCCAGAGAGCTGCACTCAGAAACCCCTGTGGTGCTGAGCTGCTTTGGGCAGGATACAGAGAGGTATTGGCTTGATTCATTAGTGAATTTGGGGCTGCAGCTTGCCACTACAAATACCAAAGGCCACAAGGGGCCTGGAGGGAGCAGCAAACAGACAGAGTGGTTGGTTTGTATTTTCCTGTTCAGCATGAGCTTTTGGTGAGCACTGTGCAAACAAGCCCATGTGATATGGTCTGGGAGGCTTTTAGCAGGTCTGTCCTATTTGCACAGAGCATGGAAACAACACAGTGACTCTGCTTCAATGGAGGTAGGGCAGGTCACTCAAACCAAGCAACTGTTTGTAGGAACTGTGTAGAGGAGCAGTAAATTCCACTGTCAAATGCAGAGGCAGCAGTTACACAGTGCCTTCCCTGCCTGAGCTGGCACAGCTTGCTCAGAGCTGCCTCCCTTTGCCATGCTGGCTGTGGATTGCATTCTTCTACTCAGTGTTCCTTCTTTCAGGTCACTGATCTCCAAATCAGGCCACAAGACAGCATGGCCCCATTTGTCCTCTGTGCTGGAGCATCACTCTTGCTAGCTCATTGTCCTCAGTGTGCTCTCCCCCTGCCTGCTCCAGCTGCCCTTTCCCTCTGTTGCTGTTGCTGGCCTCAGAAGGTCAGTCATCAGCTGGGACCACGACTGAAACTTGATTGAAGTCCCTGTGACAGTTCTTGGTTTCCTGTTGACTCTGTTATGTCCTACTGTGACTTATCAGACTGTTAGACCTGATCTTCCTGTCTCACTCAGTGTTGCTGAGAGTTTATTCAAGCTTTGCTCTTTTAATAGCTTCCATGGTTTTGCTTTGTTATTTAAAAAGCACCTTGGAGGAGTTTGGGTTTTTTTCCCCTTAATTGATGTTGTTGTTGCCAGTGATTCATGCAGGGTTGGCTGGGTCAGCCAGCCATGGTGCCTGTTCTCCCTGGCTGTCTCCATTCAGTACAAGGCATTCTCCAGCAGGGATCAAACAGCAGGAGGGAGTGCAGGGGTCCTGCCAGCTCTGCAGGAGAGTTCAGAAACCAGGGAGCAAGAGGTAGCAGCAGGTACATGAGGTTTACTCGTAGTCCTGGCTCAGCCCCAGCAGTTATCCAGCAAGGAAAAGTCTCTGTGAGCTCTCAGCTCCAGCAAGGAAAAGTCTTTGTCAGTTCTCAGCCCCAGCACTCAGCTTCTGCTTGTCCTTTGCAGCAGTGTCAAAGTCACTCTTGAAACAGAACAGGATGGTATTTGGCTCGTATTTTTTAACAGCTATTTACTTGCTTTTGTTTTGTGCAGTGGCAGGAATTCCCTGGTCATTACTGAGACATACCCAGTAATACCTGTTAGCTCAAATAAACCGTAACTGGATTCTGCTGGGCTCTTCCTTTAAAGTTTTTGGCAAATATTCAAACCCTCTTTCCCCTTTAGTCTTAAGCTATAAATAATATAGCTCCCTGCTATAAATAATATACTCAGTGACTCCATTCTAAAAGCATATGGAAAACTGGTTCCCAGCAAGAGGATTGGCTGTGACTGTGTCCATCAGCAGAGTCATTTTGGCAGCTTAACCAGATGACTCTTCAGAGCTGGAGATCAAGCTTTCAGGAATATTTAGCATGGTTGCTCCTCATAGGAAACCAGACACTTCAGAAATGGTTTCCTCTTGATTCTGGGAAAGAATTCAGTTGTTGAAAGACATCAAACTTCCAGCACGGAAGTTCAGGGTAGAACAGCCTAGAAGCTGGCCAGCCCCACAGGCGGGGGCGGATCTGTTCTGCCGGAGTTAAAAGCGAACCCCTTTGGCCAGCAGTGCCGTGTTTGGGGTCGCTGAGGCACTGAAGCCAAGCACTGCTGCCCATTGGCCTCCTGGACCTTTGCACAGTCCCAAAATGTGGGAGCTGCTGGTTACTGACAATTCCTTGCAAGGGCTCTTCAGCAATTTCTGCCGGCGTTGCACCTACAGGAGCCGGTCCAATTCCACAGGGAAGCGTGTGTGTGCCGGCAGCATCCCGCTGTGGGCTCACATCCGGAACAGAGTGCGCAGGGACAAGGTTGGCCTCGCTTGTTCTCTTGCTGCTTGGGGTCTCTGCAGTGGGAGGAAGCAGGGAGGAACTTTACTCTCTGCTGCTTGCCTTTCTTTCCATTGTGGGGAAGGGCATGATGAGGGCATGACAGCTTGTCTCTGTAGCTGTCAGCAGCACAGGGCTGCTCTGTTGATGATCTGAGTGTGACCATGACCGTGTCTAAGCTCTTCCAGAATTTCCTGCAGCTGCCATTGTTCCAGCATTTCACTCCTTTTCCAGAGCTCTCAGGCCCTGCACGGGGCTCTGTGAGAGGGGGGAGCTGTGCTGCACAGCAGCTCTGGTTATGACTGTGTTTACTGACAGCAGTAAACTCAAAACAGAGTTTGTTGCAGCTGCCTCCTCCTGGTCTTACTGTGCCTCCGTGTTCAAGAGTTACAAAGCTGTCTCAGGAGGCACCAAATTCTTGCTTTGGCTGGTTCCAATGGCTGATCAAGCCCCCAGGCAGACAGCTTCTCCTCTCTCTTGCCAGTTTCTCTGGAGCTGAGGCCTTCAGATGTGTTGGGGCTCTCCCAAGGCAGTAGTGGAATAGCTGGGTGATGTTCTAGCACTTGAGTCAGCAGCTCCCCAGCCTCACAACTGTCTTCTCAAAAGATCAAGCAAAGGTGAAAATGAGAGATTGGAACTTGTTTCTGTTTAATGACTGCTTGCAATAGCAGGGCCTGATGTTCTTCCTGCCTCTATGCTCAAATAGAAATGAAAAGGAATAGGCTGGTTGAAGGACAACTTTCCATGATTTCTCAGCAGAGTCAAACATTGGTTGTGCTCCCTGAGGTTGCCTTTATTGTTGAGCAGACACTGCTCTCATGTTGCTGGGTTTTCCATGTGTATGAGCCCTCATTAACCCTGTTTAGAGAACTGCACAATATCCAAAACCTGGTTTCCCTGAAACCAGGGAAACTTTGGAGTGTGGATTTTTCCTATGGAAAAGAAATAACAAGGTAAAAGTGATTGTGCTCTGCTCACTTGCAGAAGACTTCTAGGCTAGCTGGTTTCTCTGACGTCTGATCCTAGCTCATAACTTCTGTTTTCCAGCTGGACCCGCAGGCACTGCAGGACAAAGATTGGCAGCGCACAGTCATCTCAATGAATGGGGTAAGTGTGGCAAACAGAAATTAGCTCTGCTTCTGTACCTCCTGTGGGCTTTATTTCTTTGCTCTTCATTGCAGCATGAAAAAAAAAAGAAAGAAAAGAAAATGTTTAAAAAGTAACAGCTGTTCTCTTTGGTTCAGGTGGAAGTGAAGCTGTCAGTGAAGTTCACCAGTCGGGAGTTCAGTCTGAAAAGGATGCCATCCCGCAAGCAGACGGGCGTGTTTGGGGTCAAGATTGCCATTGTCACCAAGTGAGCTGATGGGTCATGTTTGCCCCGTTGTTTTTCAGGAAGATAACTGGCCAGTGGGGTGCACCTGCCTGTATCCCCCTGAGGGGTCTGGCAGTCCAGCCTGCTCCACTGGTACAGGAGTGTAGATGTGGCTGCAGACAGGAGATGCTTTACCATCTCTGAGCTTCATTTTTTGGAGAGAGAAAAACCAATGTGCACACAGGCTGTTTACTGACAGCCTATCACTCCTCTGAATTCCGGAAATCTCGCTTGCCCTTGTCTTCTCTGTAGTTAGCTGACATGGTCACAAATTTCCAGAGCCACTGAACAGTGATGTTTCCTTTCCATAATCAAAAATGTTCAAGGTCTTTGGATCCCATTGTATTATTTTAACCCCTGATCTTTTGTCATGAATCATTTGCCAGCAGAAACCTGTTTGTTCTGTTGTATGGTTTGGGAAGTGTGGTATTTCCTCCCCACGGAATTGCATCAGTTTGAAAGCAACAGAGTTGCTATGTATCTGAGGGCTGTTTGGGAGTCCTCTGAGTACCTGGGCAGAGTTGCAGGCTCTAGGGGCACTGGGACCTGGCCAAGAGCTCAAGTGCTCAGGGAAGCTGCAGAACAGCCAGAGCCAGGCTGAGACAGTCAGAAAACCCTCTCTAGTTTTAAATGGAGTTTTTCAGCTCAGTCCTGACTGCCTGCTCAGACTTCCTAGCACCATTTTTCAGAAGAGGTTTGCACAGGGAAACGTTGGGGTGCCTGTAGCTTTCCTGGCTGGCTGGGGAACAGGCAGGGAGGGCTGGGCTGAACTGACCTCCTCTGTGTGGCTTTCTCAGGAGAGAGAGGTCGAAGGTGCCGTACATCGTGCGGCAGTGCGTGGAGGAGATCGAGCGGCGCGGGATGGAGGAGGTGGGGATCTACCGCGTCTCCGGGGTTGCCACCGACATCCAGGCTTTGAAAGCTGCCTTTGATGTCAGTAAGTATTTGTGTCTGATTTTTCCCTTTGCTCTGTGAGAACCTGCCTGAGCTCCCTGTCAGGTGGCTGTGCTATTTTTAATCTTATGTTGCCCAAGAAGCATTAAGAAGTAGAGGCTCTCACTCAAGGAAAATAATTTTAACCCTGGCTGCATATTTTATTTACTGATATGACCCAAGACATACAACAAGATGGAACCTTATACCAAACCGTGCTTTTTTTTATTCTTCCCAGCAGACATGAAATGATGGCTTTACTTGCCTTGCCAAATCTTTGTAAATGGCAGACACCTCTCTGGGGGAAACATCAGCAATCAGAAGTCATAATTTTTTCACTGTTGTGAGGTGTCCAAATTAATAGAAGTCCTTAAAATAATGAATGTTTTGTGAAAGCCAATGTTCCTTAGGACTAGGAGGGGTGTTTATGAAACTGGGGTTGGGTGGTCAGGGCTTCTCTCCCTAACGCCATGTGGACTGATGTGCACAGGCTTAGAAAATTAGATCACTTTGAGCAACTTTTGCAAAGCTCTCTTTAATCTTCAGCAGAAAAAGGCTCCTTACATTTAAGGCTACATTTAAAAGACTGGCCTGGATGTCCCAAAAGGCACCTGAGATCAGGCAGGTGAAACTCTTCCAAATTGCTGAGGTACAAAAAGTGAAATTTTGCCCTACTTCCAGCTTCCATGTGATGGTCCAAGGACTGTTCAAGCCACACTCCACCAGTCACAAGACCTGTGCCAGACACCCAAATTCACCCTCCCTGCACTTTTCCTTCAGTTTTTAGTGAAACTTCCTTCTTTTGTTTTCTTTTCAATCACCCTAAGCTATCAAAAACCATTGATGAATCTGCACTAGTGCAAGTGAGGGTCTTTCACAGTTTGAAAAACAACTTTTTAAATTTCTGTTAAATGCTGGCTTACACTGCTTTATGAAACCAGTGCTGGTTGGTGTTTAGTTTAGGGAGAGGGGGTAGTTTTGTTGTTCTTTATAGTAGCAAAACTGAAATACAAGCCCTGAATTGCCTTAGCTACACTCAGTGGGGAGTTAGAGAATCTCGGAATCTCTTATCCTAAGCTGTTAGAGGCAGGGGATTGAATAAAAACTGCTGTCAGTAATAAAAGTTGAAATGCATATAAATACAGTCAAGTAGGGGCTTGTTCAGATCAGGCCAGGGTCGCTGGCACAGCACAGCTGGTCCTGGGAGAGTGAGGTTCCCTGGCTTGATGTAAAGCAATGCACTGTTTGCAATCATTTGTGCAGCACTTCTCAGCTGGAAGGTTGCTCATTTAATCTAGAGAAATGTAAACAGGAAAACTCCCAGCTATTTGGGCAGAGACAAGCATGAAAAAAAAAAGAAGCAAAGAAAAGAAGGAATGCAAGGGCAGCAGTTCCCCTTTACCCTTCCTCTACTCTCTCCTCTTTCAGATAACAAGGATGTGTCGGTGATGATGAGTGAGATGGACGTTAATGCCATTGCAGGCACCCTCAAACTGTACTTCCGGGAGCTGCCGGAGCCGCTCTTCACAGACGAGCTGTACCCCAACTTTGCTGAGGGCATCGGTAGGTGCACAGAGGAACCCTCGGTAATGGGGGCTGCTCTTAAAGCATCATAAACCCCGTACTTATAGTGTTGGGCAAAAGCCTGGAGCAAGCTGTGAGGGGAGTGGAATGGAGCTCAGAATGACATTGCCTCCCCACGTGGTGCAATATGGGCGCCTGCCATGCTGTTCTTCAAGCTGCAAAAGCCCAGGTTTCTGAAGGATAGGTTCAGGACAGAATGCCAGCCTGCCTGGTGGGGCTGTGCACACTCACTGCCCAGGCAGGCTTCAGGGAAGCCCCCTTTGGAGGGGAGGGGGATGTGTACCTCATCTTATCTTGATGCAGAGAAAAACATCAATGATTGAAAGCCTCAAAGCACTTGAATTGCTTGAGAGAAAAGGGTTCTTAATGAATTTGTGAAATAAAGGGATGAGATGCTGTGGGGTATTGATGTGCAGCTCTGACCTTCCAGCCTAGATGATGTAGTCACACTCCTTTTGGGACCATTCCTATTGGCTGTTCTGGGACATAGCTCAGTCAGATTCACACTTGCTACCTGTGGTGATGTCTTCTTCTCTGTCTTGTAGCTCTCTCAGATCCTGTTGCAAAGGAGAGCTGTATGTTGAATCTGTTGCTATCACTTCCAGAACCCAACCTTGTGACATTCCTTTTCCTTCTGGACCATTTAAAAAGGTAATACATGGTTCCTTGAGAAATGCATTTAATGTGTAAAGCATTGGCTATTTTGAAAAGTAAAGCCTTTTCTTTAAATACCTGCTGAATCACAGAAATGAAGAAGTATTTGCTGATCTGCTGTGAAAGCTCATCAGATAACTATTGTCTCATGCTCACTTAGTGAGGCAGTAAATCCTGAATTCCATTCCAACTCATAATGAAAAAGGATTAGAACTGGAGGAAAGGAATAACAAAAGAGTCAGGGCTTATCTATGGCAAATGCAAATTCCTGCTGCAATGTCACTGAGACTGCACCTGCATCTGGATACAAAGACCAGGGAAGGTTTTTGTATGAACCATGAAGCTTTAGCCATATTTAAGGTCTAGAAAACCCTGTCTCAGAAAGTCTCTGAAATCCAGTGTGATCTATTTTTTAAATTCCAGCACTTTGCCTAACTACAGCAGTCAGTTCCTTTTGTAGTCAAGTCTTTCTGTTTTTGTCTATGTCTTTGTCATATGGTTGTAACTGTAAAAAGTATTGCCATGCATTTGACATTAATGCAATAAGCTGGCTTAATGCTTGCCCAATGTTTTGATTTGCATAAATATGTTGTACATGCCAGAGACCGTCCCTGGAGACATGAAAGATCATCTTGTGACTGAGATTCTGGATTAAAATCCAGGAAATCTGGGCTTTACTTGTGTTTCTGCTGCAGACATTTCTGCCCTTGGGCAAATTTTTTAAACTTTGTGCCTCAGTTTCTCATTTATAAAACTCAGATATTTATGAAGATCTGCCTTGTGCATTGTTTCTTCTCCCAGGGTTGCTGAGAGGGAAAGTGTGAACAAGATGTCCCTACATAATCTTGCCACTGTCTTTGGACCAACACTGCTCAGACCTTCAGAGAAGGACAGTAAAATCCCTGCTAACCCAACCCAGCCCATCACAATGACTGACAGCTGGTCACTAGAAGTCATGTCCCAGGTAAAATCCTTTGGTGTTTGATGTCATTCCATGTTGTGAAGACACTTTCTGGGAAAGCACAGTCCTGTGGCAGGCCTGGCTCAGCAACCCCGCTGGGTTTTCATGGTCATTTTTTTGATAAATATAAAACAACTTTGGTGCCCACACAGACATTTTAGCCTGTCTGTCTGCAGAACAGTTTGCAACAGGCAGGTCAGTTTGCATCTGTATGAATACAGCTTTTCATGAAGGAATGTCTGTGTGTGCATCCTGTGTGTGCTCGTGCATAGGAGGAGTTTTCGGGGAGCTGTGTCCCAGCACTGTGCTGCTGGCCTGGGATAAAAGAATTGGCAGTGTTTCCACAATGCTCCTCGGCACTTAAACCACCTTCACTGATGCACAGCATAATTCTTTGGCCACTGCTGCCTGCCTTTGAAAGTTATGCAGAGGATTGGAGCACAGGGTCTGTGTCACTGAGTCAGACTGGTTTGTATTTCTCTGTTGAGTAATGACAAATGCTAGATTTATTTTTTTCAGTGCTGGAACCAACCAGCACCATTGTTCCACCTGGAATCTAAAAATAGTATCTCTGAAGTACTGCAAGTTCTACTATTTCTCTTGCTGTAATACAGTGTATTGAATACACAGCTGCTAGATGTCCCAAAGAACTGTATCACCAGCTCTCACATAGCCAGGATGAGAATGAGTTTTTACAGGGTTTTAGTATTACCTTGTTGTTTCTCTTTCCAGGTTCAAGTTCTTCTGTACTTCCTGCAGCTAGAGACTATCCCTACCCCGGACAGCAAGAGGCAAAGCATCCTCTTTTCCACAGAGGTGTAGGTGCCTGCGGTACCAACAGGACACAAACTGCTTTTGGTGTAACTCTGTCACCCTGGGAAAAAGATGACTGGTGTTTCCTCAGACTGGCCTGCTCCTGTGCTGGGGAATTCCAGCCCTCAATGCTTCTGCTGTTTGTTAACCAGAGACAGGCTGGAGGGAATGGAGAAAAGCCTCCTTGTGCTGGTAGAACCAGGACTAACCGGAGATGGAGCTGTGTGGGATCTCCACTAGAAGGAGCAATAGACACTTGGACAAATGCACCACAGTGTGGCGATTATTCTTGTTGGGAATGTGACAGAAGGTATTCCTCATTTTATGGATTTAATTTATCATAAAGAAACTTCAAGATTTCTACTGGACCACTTGATAGGACACCCCTTTTTGGGAGAGGGGGTGTTAAAGGATATATCACAACTGTGTCTTTAATAACTGCTGTTTTTCAAGTACTGTTTGAGGCTACAAAAAATAGCATTGCTTTGCAAGAGGAAGGAGAAGAGAAGGGTCTGGGATCTAAAATTCTCTCCACAGAAATTCAAGTCTTGATTTGAATATGGTCTAAAGAAATCAAAGAGATTTATGTACAGCTAGAAGTGTTGTCTGTTTGGGGGCTGGGTTTTTTCTTTTGTTTGTTTGTATGGTTTTTTGGCTTACCCAGCCCCTCCCATAGAAATGCCTGTACATCCCAGGGAAGGAGATGCCCTGCTCTTGCCTATGTTGCACTTCTGATGGGTTTTGTTGGGTTGAGACAAACTCAACAAAACGAAATAAATAAATACAGCAAATTAAAGTGAGGCAGGCAGGATAACAGTCAGTGATTCTGTTGTTTGTTTGCTTATAAAAGCAGAGGCAATATTATCCAAGAAGGATTGCTAAATTCCTTAGACCCCACCAAACTTGATGAAAATTAATTGGGAAGACTGTTGATTCCCAACACTCCAAAGAAAATACGTTATCTCTGCAAAAGTAATTGAAGAATTTGTGGATTAAAAAAAAAACGAAAAAAACCAACAGCTCTGTTTGTCTGGCTGCTTACTCCAGACTTTTATCAGAACATCCTTTTTTTTGATACTTGAATTTTTGGAGGCTTTGTACATTGTTTCTACAAGAGTCTTTTTCTGATAGATACAAACGCTCTGAAAAAATGCCAGAATGTACTTTATGGACAATCTAGCAAGTAGCATGCATTGTGGATTCTCCAGAAATTCCAAGTCTGTTTTAATTAAGAGCAGTGGAGAAATTTCTGTGGAACTCCATCTAGCAGTACAAAAGGTCTGGCCAAACAGCAATTTTGTATTTCCCTCCCTAAATCAGTTGCAGCTACAGGGGTGGAAAAGGCAGCAGTATTTGCCCAGGGAATTGAAACTGCAGAATCTGATAGCTGGTATCCAGAGGCAGCAATCTGGCTCTGAAGCAGTTGTGCCAAACATCCTGGGGGTGGGAGTGATGCCATTTCCCTAAACTATTCCAGCCCCCACTACTCCTACCCAGCTATGCAGCATCCATTTAGTGGCATCTGTCTATCATCATCCTGGCAAGAAGGAAAGCACAGCTGGAAGACAAGGGAAGGAATCAACACAAAAAGGGGAGGGAGGGAGAGATTCTGGAAGACTGGTAGGGTCAGGTGTCAGCATCATTTTCAGGGAAATATGACACAGAAAGCAACTCCTCTTGTGCTGAATTGCACATTTGCTGATAGGTGATCTGCAAACTCTCAATTGAAAAAAAATAGCAAAGGAGTGTTTCAAGCAAATAAAATTAAAGGGAAATGATTTTGTAGTCACTGTAATTCTGACTGCTGCAGAATATTAGAAATTATTGTACTGTGAAGTTGCAAAATCAGAAAGGAACAAATATAAATTTCAATTTTGTGAGTATATCAATATTTTGCATGCTTTGTAAGGATTCTTATAGGAATTTAATATTGCTTAGTATCCCTCCCTCCTTAGGTCTGGGAGCAAACCTCTTTGTAATGTAATGTACAACTAGAAATTCCTTCTATCTTGTATGTATTTCCACAACATTCCAACTTCTGAACCCGCAAAAAAGAAAAAAACTGTCTGTAGTAGGAGGTGCTTTTGGGGGGAGGGAGGGAATGAAGGCAAGGAAACTTGAAGGCGTAAGATTTTGATATTTTAAAATTTTTAGTTTCATTTTTTGCCTGTTTGAACGTAAAAATTAGTCACAATCCTGAAAAACCGTTGACTTGAGCCATGTGGTGCAGAGCAGTAAAGCATTCTCTGTGTTTGTTCCTCTGTATTTGTTTCCCTTTTCCCCAGCAGCTCTACAGCAATCCTTGCACTCCTGCCTGCTCCCACTCGGGGGAATGGACCTGAGGCAGGAGCACTGCTGATGATTCAAGGAAAAGGGAAAAAACCCAAGCTACACCTGGTGCTGGGTGATAGCCTTTTCCTTTGGTCTTTGGAATCTGTGGCTGCTCCTTGCAGTGTTGAAACTGGAAAGCAATACCATAATGACTGTGCCAATTTACTTTTGCCCAACTTTTTAATTTTTATTTATATAGGAAGTTAATTTTAATATTAAATTGCTGATCTATAGTATGTAACCATGAGAAAATTGCTTTTGCTTTGGTTACTGTGACAGGTTGTTGCTGTCAGTCTCTCATTACAATGCTCAGTTCTAATGTAATGTTATCTAACATGCAGGCATGTGGATCAGGGAAAAAAGTTAATTTAACTTAACCCATTAATTATTTCTGTTAAGTATGAATATGTTTTCCCCAAAGCTGGTAATTTTGGGCTGGAAAAGATAGTGGATCGTATTGCTGATGATGAAATCATGAACTGATTTGAAATACGAGAATTGATTTCTTGAATTTCCTTTAATTTTGCAATTAATTTTTTCCAGTAGTCTTGTGTTTTCAAAAATTAGGTATTTCCAAAAGGCTTTTATGGTTTTTTTCCCAGGGATGTTGGTTGGGGTTTTTTGTTTGTTTAGAGGGGGTTTTTTGTGGTTTGGGTTTTATTTTTACTTTATTTTTTTAATAAGCCTTATCATACTTAAACAAAAAGGGAAATGCAAAACTTGGCTTTAGTAAAGGCCTTCTGATTTCTCCTCTTACACATTCCCTTGTGAGTTGTGTCAGAAAACTGGACTCTTTAATCTTCTATGTTAACGGGTACAATATAAACAATACAAGAGCAAACTAGCAAAAAGTTACCCTTTATGTGTGCACTGGGAGATTTTGCTCCTTCGGTTTCTAATGTATTGGAGAGACTTTTCTACAAATGTCACTTTCAGGAACAGGAATCTGAAATGTTTAAGTTTTCAGCTAAGGAAATTCAGGTGATTAGAATAGTCTGTGTCTCTCCAGTTTAAGGAGGGGAATAAGCATCAGTTTCTGGCTTTTAGAAGCTACCTTAAAATTCTTGTGGATTTTTTTTAACACTGAATAGATTTTTAAGTAGAATTTTAAAAAGTTAAGCAAATGAAGGGAGAAGTTTTCAAAGATGGACAAGAAATAACAGTTGCTTGCTCAGAGTCAGCTTTGCGTCTGTGTGTGCTTTGTATGGGAGGGAAGTGTCGGAAACCAAATTGAAATCCATCCGTTCAAATGCTGCTGGTGTTCTTTGTTCTTGCACATTTTTAACATGTTGAGGTAGTAGCTGAGCTATTTCAGGCTGTATTCTGATGCTGCTATTTTTCAGTGTATCAGCTAAGGGCACAAGCCAGCAGTGTGGCGCCTGTCCCTGTCCCTGTCCCTGCGGGTGCCCGCTGCCCCCTCGGCTCCGGCCGCCATCGCGCGCACGCGGAACCGCCCGGCACCACGCGGTGCTGGCCGTGAGGGGTGGAACCACAGAGGATATTTATGGGAGATGTAGGATTTTTTATTCATTTTACCTGTTTAAAACTCTTTGATGGTTGTTCCTGTTAGTTTTCTATGAGTTTGTTTAAACAAGTGGACTGTTCCTAAAGGCAGGTGTGGATCTCCAGATCAGTTTGTCACATGTGTAACACTGGAAGGCATCACAATGTGTTCATTTACCTTAATGTGCCATTCTTTCAAATGTGTATAAAATGTAAACTGACCAATGTGGTTTTAAAAATGTTTAAAGTCTGATGGCAAAACCCCAACCTTCTCCAGTTCCTTACTAGGTAATCCTTTTGTTTCAGTGCTTGGTCACCTACTGGGATAACTTTATCAGACGTGGCATTCTTCTTATGGAAATTTTAGTATAAAATGGGAAATGTTTTAAGAAAAAAACCTTCCACTTCCTCTTTTTACTTTAATTCAAGATGACAGGGACTTGTAATAACAGAAGACCAATACAGGTCTTCCTTTGTGCAGGAACTTGGGGGAGATTTGTTTCTGTTCCTTGAAGAAGAAAAATCTGAAAGGGCAATTCCTGGATACAATCAAATTAATCCAATTCTTGTAGATAGTCACTTGTTTATGCCCTCTTAAATTTCTACTCCAGGGATGCTTTTCTTTGTAGCCTTTGCTAACATTGTCCTGCTACTATTAGTGAAAAATAAACATGGTATCATTCCCTTCTTTAACACAGGGCTTGTACAACTGAGATACTGGAGCCTTGGACTAGTATGAGAAATTCTCCATTCTGAACTAGAATGAAATAAATGTTCATCTGTGTTCTATGAACTTTCTAATTGAATAGAATTAAATCCATGGATTGCCCTTAAAATCAACAGAAGCTATAAAGGAAGAACTTACAGTTAATAAACTGTTCCTTAACAATCTTTAGGGAATAAACCCAACACAAATGGAAAAGGGAAGCAAAATTAGGAATTGCTCAAGATCACGTTGCTTGGGACTAGAATGAGGCTCTCATTATGAGTTACAGAAGGTGGCTCATGCCCTAGATAACTGAGGAAAGGCTTTCTTGCCAGTAAATAAACATGAATATGGGAATGCCAGGAATTTAGCTACAGCAGCCTCACAGTTCTGATGTGCTGCAAGCCCTCTTTCTTGTTAGTGAACATTCACAGTTGAGTGCTAAGAAAGCAAAGCTTAACTCTTGCTCTCTACCATTTCCCCCTGAGGCAGCACCTGTAGCACCTGTATGTTGATGTAGGTGAACCACCCCCACAAGGAAGTAAAAAGCTCCTAGAACCACAAAGTTGGACTATTGTTTAAGCTAGAAGTCTGGTTTTGGGCTGCAAGGATAAAATGCCACAACAGCTGTAATGATAGAAGGGTTGGGGCAGTAGGACCAAAGCAGACCTGAGTGTATGTGTTGTCTTGATTCTCCCTTCTGTGACCATATCATTAGATTTATGCCTCTCGAGTCAAGCAAATTCATAAATACTCTTTTTGAGAACTAGAAAATTATTAAATGACCTAGTCTGCCTCCACAGTTGATTCTCTTTGTGTTACTTTCTTACAGTGACATTGCTGGAGACCACTGTAAAACATGTAGCAGTTTTTACATAATTTTTTTTCCTGCTGCCATGTTTCACCTCACAGTAAGACAAGACCCCTCCTTTTCCAGCAGAGCCACTTCACATCTTTCTGCACTGTAGCAACTACCACATCCTGAGGTTCAGTTTGTAGCAGAGCTACAGAGCAGAGCCCTGGAGATAATTAAAATATTTTCAGTCTTCTTGTGCAGAGTGGGCCAGGTGCTGCTAAAGTTCTGGGCTCATGCAGGGCTGTTGTCAGCTAAGTAAAATTCTATTATTTACAGCTGTTCAAGCGTATTTGGGAATTAATATAATTACAGAGTGCCCAAGCCTAGCAGAAGTGTTTGCTCTACTGCTTGATCTGAAACACAATCATGTTCAAATCCTCTTGTCAAAAATAGTTCACCAGAATAGAGAAAATTTTATTTTGTACTAGAGCTTTTGTCATGTAACTGCTGTGGTGTTTTCCCCTGTGGTGGGATGTTCTGGGAATCTGAGACATTCTACAGATGAACTGTTTCTCTAATCTGCAGAATGATTTATACCACACAGCATTTTATATCCCTGTGGATGTACAAAAGGGCAGGCTTGTGTACAAAACGCTTCCTGCCTGCAGGGAGACTGCAGCAGCTTCCTGGAGATGACCCCAAGCAAGGTCAGAGTGGGTCCAGCCCAGAGTGAGCACAGGCCTTGGGTGCTCCTATCTCCCCTGGGCACTTGGATGAAGCTCAGAAGGAGTTCTGAGTTCCTTCTTACTGCACCCAACCAAGTGATCAAATGCTGATCTAGAGTAGCTCAAAATTCCTCTATTTTAGTCCCATTTTGGGAGAAGCAGGGACAATGCTGGTTTGGGATTATACAAAGAGCTGAAAGCCCATCTATATCTAAAAACTATTTCATGTAAAATAAATGGCAATGTAAAAGCTGCCATAGCAAAAGGTCATTTCTCCACAAGAACCTTTTCTACTCTCTGCCTTTCTTACTGCATCTCACAGCCTAAAGAAATCTTGTCTTGGGTTTCACAGTCACATACAAAACTTGCAGAATCCTGGATAAAACTTAGCTATGCAGGGACCAATGTTTCAGGAGTACTAAAAGTGATTACCAAGGTAGCAAAAAGAGGGTAAGGAATTATTGTGTTGGGATAGCTGAAATGCATCACAATGAAATGGTGAATTTAAAAATGATCTCACAGCAGGACACTGAAATGTTGTCCTTTCTGTGTCTGTCCAGCAAAAAAAACCCAACAAAAACTCAGCCTTCTCTTGCCTATGTAATGTGTAGTTGGTTCTTATCTCTAGTATTATAAGTGTTTATAATCCATGAAGAATTCCAAGGAAAGGAGTTACGACTATTTATTTAAATATAAATACAATTAAATTATATAATTAGTCCTAAATTATCAGATGTAGAAGACAAACAACTTGTTATTGTTTGGATAATTTGGGGTTTCATCAGAGCTAATACTGTTGGCATTATTTTAAACACTACCATATTAGGGAGTCAGTTTTTGACATTTTATCCTGCTGTTGCTAGTGCTTCAGTATCTCATAGTGCTCTGTTTTGGGGAAAGAAAACCTAATCCTAATAGTTTAATATGGAAAGGTGTTGAAACCATACTGCTAAACATCTCTCAGTTTAGGCCCAAAGAGAAGGGGAAAGGGAAAAATTGTCATTCTGTTTTGTTTTTTTTTTTTAAACTTTCTGAGAAAAGTGGTATGAAAAAGGGATCCAAAAACTGTACGTGGGGGAAAAATGTCTTAAGGCATTTGTAGCCTTTCTTTGTACACAATGTTAAATAAAATCTCCTGTATCTATGTTGTCAGGTTCTTTTGGTCTTATTTAGATAAAAGTGGGCCTACATTACTCTGAATGTGTGAATTGCATTCAGCTGAGTTTGCTGGGGGCATGGAATTTAACGCTGCTGTTTCAAAATTAAAGCTGTTTCTTGTTTTACAAGGTAAAAGCTGTATCACCTAAAATCTAGAGGTTTGTACAGAGAACTAAACTGAAACAACTCGAATGTGTGGAAATAATTTACATGGAAGGTAGAGAAATAGCTGAGCAACCCAGTCCATGTTCAGATCTGTATGGATCCTTTTGTAGGAGTTCTGCTTCAAAACCCAGCCCATCTCAGACTTGGTCAACTTTCCATTGTGTGCAGAGCACTTGAACTGTAGTTCATATTTACTAAGACATCAGCTCTGGCCTCCAGTTCTTCAAACACTGCATGAAATTAGTGGGATTTTGTAGGAATCGATGTGGAAACTGAATCAGTTATTTAAATCAAGTTAACTTGGTGCTTTATTTAAATATTGTTTAAATTATTAATGTAATTAAAGTACATTTATGTTGGAATATAGTCCAAAATTTAATATAATATATAAACCTTTCTACAATAAAAAGATACTTGCTTGAAAGCTCTCTAGCCCATTTCATTAAGTGTGCATCACAAAGATTACAGGGCTCCATTGCAAGGTTGGGAATAGATAAAATATGACTGCAGTGTTTAAAACTACACTGAGTATCACTCTTGCCCCTGAACTGGGCAAAGGAGGAGAAACTCAATGACTATTATTAATACTTCCGACCAGTGTGTGGCTGTATAATATAAAATAGTTTTCCAATAGCTTCAATGTGGAATTCTTCTGCCAGATGGTTCTCCCTCTCCCAGAAAGTGACCCCTTGAAGTGCAACCACATGGAACAGCAGCCCCTGGATGAGCCTGGAAGGGATCGTGTCCTGCCCCAGGCACTCTGCACCCACAACCAGCTCCCACCGTGTCCAGCTCTCTGCTGACTGCCAGCCTGGGGCATCCCAGCCTCTCCTCCTGGGTGCTTTTCCCCACTGAAGGCCCCAGGTGAGCAGAGCTGCCCCTGGCTGGAGGTGAGCCTTGTGTGCAGGCCTGAGCAGAGCAGCACCTGGAACGAGAGGGAGCGAACGAAAGCCAAGGCTGGAGCAGGATGAGAAAGAACATGAATATAATGACCACGGATGTTCCGTGCAAATTGCTCCACCTGAGCAGGTGTCTTTCCATTTTCCAGACAGCCCTGAGGCTTGGACAGGCTGCCCTGGGGCAGCAGCTCCCCTGAGACCTGAGGGATACAGCTGCCACTGTGAGGCAGGATCAGCTGTCCCTGCCTGACTCTGGAGGGACATTTGTCTGCTCTTTGTTAGGAGCCTCCAGTTATGGAGATTCTGTAATCCTCTCGGGCAGCCTAACCCAGGACACAACCACAATGAGAAAGCTTTCCTAGCAGACAGCTGCACCACTCTGGCACACATTACAGCACACAATACTGCAATTTAATGCATTTTTTCAGCGACCTTTTAAGTTCCAGAACCAAGATCCAAGGCATATGCACTGTCAGCCAGCAGCTTGTTCATTAATTCACTGAGCTGAGTGAGTGCTGCAAAACAGAAAGCTGAGCCCTTTGTGGGCTTCTGTGAGATACATTGTACAAAACAAATGCAGTCACTTTCCACATCCTTAATACAGAAGTAATGCCATCGAAATGCCATTTTTTAGCTGATAACTTTTAAAAATCAGTCCAAAGGTAGAAACACAGGACTACATTTTGCTGAAGGTATTGTGGAGCAGAAAATCTAGCAGAATGACATTGGTCATACTGTATGAAAATAAACATCAGGGTTATTACTTAAACATAAAGGAGCTTTTCACTGTGAAACCAGTACACCATGTCTGTGCAGCCCTGCCAGAGGAATCCCCACCAGGTAGGAGCAGGGAGAGTGACAGAGAAATGGACAGGGAAGGACATCTCAATGAAATTGACTTTGTGAGACACATAAACAGAAAAATTTTCCCACCATGTAAATCTAACTATGTTGCAATATCTGGCAGCATACATCCTGCCAGTTTTAAAGGGAATTCTGATGTACTAGAGATATCATATACTTTGGTTTATAATATTAAAAACTTAACTTCACCAAAAATAATGAGGGCGTAAATCATACTTGGCCTACCTATCTGCAACCTACAAAATCCATATTCCTGTGAATTCTATTCCTATGAATTCTAGGAAGGAATGTACATCAAGGGGAAACATACAACTCAATCTCACACTGAAATGTTTCTCTTGCTAAAACAGCTGAGTTGCTGTTGGGAGAGAAGCTTTAACCTAAACAGAGGAAAACTTTTACAGGGATGTGTCAAATCAGCACATTTTCTACATTACTGTGTTCATAGCACTTCCCAGCCAGTGCCTGTAAATACAAACTCTGCTATACCTCCCACCAAGGCACCCACGCTGCAATTTGGGGTTATTAACTTCAGTTGCTGGTTATTCTTGACAAGTCAAACATCCTGTACAGTGATGGGCTACAAAGCTGAGCTTAGTTTAGTGTGTTTGAAGGGAGCTCAGACTCTGAAAGCTTGTGTGCACGTGAGTTCTTGTAACCTAAGAAGGCAAAGCTATTTCCTACCACAATGTGCTGGTTTTGGTTGGGGTAGAGTAAATTTTCTTCAAGGCGGCTAGTATGGGCTATATTTTGGGTTTGTGCTGAACACAGTGAAGAAAACTCTAGCTCATTTAAGTCACGACACACGTTTAAACATCTACTTCTCACTTGAATGAGAAGCTACAATCATAGATCTGGGCATTAAGGCATAGGTTTAGAAGACCCACAGCCCCTCCACTCACACGTTTCCTGCACTGTGCGTGCTTGGTGCCAGAGCTTAATATATACATGCATATTCCTCCACATAAAACCCCCACAAAATAATTGATTTTTTCACCAGTACCAGATGCGGGCCCCGGGCCGGGGCCGTTGCCGCCCTCCCGCCCTCAGACGGGCAACAAGGCTGGGGAAGGGTCTGGAGCAGAAGAGTGATGAGGAGCGGCTGAGGGAGCCGGGGTGGTTCGGCCTGAGAAAAGGAGGCTCAGGGGCACCTTCTGTCCCTCCACAACTCCCTGACAGGAGGATGCGGCCGTGAGGGGTCGGGGTCTGCTCCCGGCAACAAGGGACAGGATGAGAGGAAACGGCCTCAATCTGCGTCAGGGGAGGTTCAGGTTGGACATGAGGAGTAATTTCTCCACAGAAGGGTTCATCGGACATCGGAACAGGCTCCCCTGGGAGGTGATGGAGTCATCGTGCCGGGAGGTGTTTAAAGAAAGACCGAACGTGTCGCCGAGTTCACCGCCATATTCTGGATGACTCAGTGGTGTTGGGTCACAGGTTGGGCTCGACCACCTCAGAGTCTTTCCCTCCCTACCTGCAGCCGGCACCCCGCGGTTCTGAGGTTCAGGTGCGGAGCAGCCCCGCCCTGAGGGAGGGGCGCCCCGCGC
>VXBB01017623.1:594474-694547 GCA_013399915.1 Illadopsis cleaveri | reverse complement strand
AAAAAAAAAAAAAAAAAATAGAACTAGTCACTTGTTGCATGTCAAATGGTTATAAAGCCACTAAAGCAAAGTTTCAGAAGAATAAATAACAAGTTTTTACTTACTTCAAACTTGGTTTGACATTTTTGAAAGATAAATCCTGCATAAATTTTATTTTCCATCACTGTGTGCCAGAATGGAGCCAAGGTAATGACTGGCTGCAACTAATTGTTAGATACGCAGTTTTATTCAGGAAAATAAACTGAGCACCCAACATGTAGTATTTAAATAATATTAAAAGGAGTTAAGGTAGAGTTAAAGTACTCAATTTGATGACATCAGTCTGAAAGTATTTGTATTTTTTGGATGCTGAAAGCATTTCCTTGACTTTGGTCATTTGGCCAGTGTGGGATGCATGTTGTGCACAGGTACATGCAGTGAGTCATGACTTTCTGTGGGATCTGTGTTTGGGGAGGTGGGTGGAAAGCATGACCACGAGGCTGGAGTTCTTACCGCTCCCTGAAACTTTCTGTGTTCTTCTTAATACATTTCTGTGCATGTTCTTAATTAAAATCACACAGTGGTTTTGGCAGATGGAACCTTCTTGAAGTTTCGGCTGCAGAATTTGCTTGCTGTGTGAGGGTTGGTGCTGGGGAGGCTCCTTGCATATATTTCACTGCTAGAATGTTGGCTGTCTTTGTATGGACAGGTCTTTAGTGACATGGGCAAGTTTATAAAAATGATCTGCTAGAGTTTCACTTTCTCTGTTTAGCCATAGGATTTTTAATTAATTTTTTTTTTCTTTATACTGAGTTATCAGGTTATACTGAGCTAAAATTTTCTTTTATTTAGCAAAGTAAATGACACTGAGGGTTGATAATGGGTGTGCATTTAAAGTAGCATCTGCTGTGCAGTGTCTTTTCAGACAATGGTCTTGCCTGTTTCAATTTGCTCTTCCCTAACAAGTGACCAGCACTTTAAATGGTTAATGGCAAATATTTCCTTCAAGTCCCTGAAGGAATATAGGCTTTTCTGGAAGAGAAAAGGAAAATTAAAGCTACTTTTATAGACATGATTCCTTCCACAACTCTGAGTAACTGTGTACACTTGAAGTTTTAGTTTTGTTTTTATTTCTTTCTGTGACAAAAAAAAGAAAAGAACCTTCTTTCCTTTCAGTGACAGAATCGTGCAAAGCTACTTTGGATCTGCACTTGCTTATATAAGATGGACAATTAATGTCTCTTTTGAAAATGATGAACTTCTTAAATACATGTAGTTGCTGGTAGCTGTTGTCATCAAATTATTCTTGACTTAGGATTTGTAAATATAAGATGCATCCTTGAATGTGGCAATATAATTGAATTTAACTATACTGAGGTATATATTCTTCATCAAGAAATAACATATTAAAATGAAAACTTTGTGACATAAACTTTTCTCCCATTACTGTTGCTGTTCTTTCTAGTTTTATGCAAAACTACAGGAGAGAGTTTCCTGTAGCATGGGCACGCCTGTGACTTTGGAAAAGTTTAAAGGTGGCATCATTCTGTTCTCCTAAAGTTTTGATAGTTTGCTGTCATAGATATTATTGTAAACAATGTAATTCTGTTTTGTGAAAACTCAGGAAACATAGTGAAGACATTTTAAAGGGCATAGATCCAAGTGTGCAGATGAGATTTCAGTCTACTTCGTTTCATATTCAGAACTACCTTTGCTTTGTTAAAAACATGAAATCATAGAAATACTTGTTACAAAAACTTCTTGACAGTTTCCCGAAAATCTTTCTGATATACACACCTGTAAGAAATAAATAGTGTCTATTTACAGGAGAAAATTAAGTCTATCAGTTATGGACATTAGTGTTGTAATATAAAGGATATTTGAAGGAAAAGAAAAGACTTCAGTATAGCCCTTTTTAATAGAAAGATTGCATTTTTCTGGAGGAAAAACTATTCTGAGGCCTTCAGTCACACATCAGAGGCTTGCCAGAAAACCTGGAGATACAGGAGCTTTTCAAAGAAATACCTTAAAAGTGTTTCACAGTGGAAAGTGCACTTGGCATTCCATGAAGATGTCAGCACATCAGCAGCTGCATCAGCTGGGGATGCTGTACTAGGCTTTTAGTGCTTTCCCAGCCTTTGTCCCATGTAAAATCCTGCATTGCTCCAACAACCAAACTGTCCCAGGGAACGGCCACTCCATAAACTGGCTGGTGATTCACCCTTTTCTGGAAGGCTTGGAGTTAAATTTGGAAGAGAAATAGTCTTACCCTTTTTCCCTGGGGAAATAAAAAAATTACCAGTTGATGGAAACCTCTTCATCCTGTCGCAAGGACTTTTCTTCCATATGACTCAAATTTATGTCCTTGTGCTTCCCCACTGGGGCCGGTAACTGCTCCTCCCTCAGTGATACCAGAGTATTTAGGAAGGATTTGCATGTGGCTCTGTCTCTGCTCTGTCTGCCAAGCCTGAAGGCCTTTAAACTGTGTAATGAGTGTGTTGGTGACAGGTCTTGGAGGTGAGGAGAGATGTGGGCCACTGCACAGAATCGAAATCCGTGGATAGCCAGGCTTCAGACCCCTCAGTGCCCTGTTTTGTCGTGTGGTGACAGTGTAAAAATAACATGGTTCATCTGTGCCCTGGAAGAGTGTGGCTTGGAAATGGTGGTTTGGTGGCAGTAAGAAGTTCATTTAAAGCAGGGCTGTTGCTGAGCAGCCAATAGCCTGAAACTGAATTAAAACAAATTTGGGGCTACACCATCTCTGAAAGGATGAGACTTCCTTCTTGTTCCCAGTTCCCATCCTGCTGCTTCCTTTGCATAGTATCTAGCAATTACAAGGTGAGTCACATCAGTCCTGATCTGTCTGAAAGACCAAGTCATCAAAAATGAGCTGTGATCTCTAGAATGGAGAGAAGGGAGAGGACTGAGGAAGGGGTGGGACTGCCTCTTTAGGTGGCAGGGTACAATTAAATTATTTTCATGACTAACTTAAGCAATCCCCAGCAGGCACTTCCCTCCCTCAGCCTTAGCAAGATTGACTTGTGCCTGAGGCATTCCCGTTCAGGCCATTCTCTTGGTGGGTCTGAGACCAGGATGGTCCCTCTGGGCTTGGGAATCCCAGAGCTGTAAACACCTGGGGCCTGGGAAGGTCCTCAGCTGATGCATCTCATTATTACTTCTTCTGTTCTCTGGGACTTTTTTGTTGCAATGCCTTCAAGAATGTTGTCAGACCAGGTTGGTGGTGGAGTGGACATTGTGAGCACCCAGTCACTTCCCAGTTCCAGCAATAGAAAGTCCTCAAGCTGAGAGTTAATCAGCTGCTGGTAAGAACAGATCTATCATCATAACCATCCTGGTATCAGGACTTGGAGGGTTTGGATTTTGCATGAACTGAAGATCTGGTGATCTTGGATGAGGATGAGACCTAGTCAAAGTTAATCACTTCTCTTACAGGTTTTACCTGTAACACACATGTGCTGGGAGCCACTGGTCTGCCTGTGAAATGGCCCATTGTCCTTTCTCTGTCCCTCTTCCTGTCATGGGCACCTGGCTGCTGCCTGCCTTACTCCTCTCTGGGAGCCTGATGCAGCAAAAGCCTTTGCTGCAGTTGTTGGTATCTGAGTCCAGCTGACAACATTTGCAATGGCCCAAAGGGAGGAGGTCACCACTGGTCACCTGCTCTGGGCAGCACTTTTGGGAGCAGCTGTGCTGGAGAGAGAACATTGCAGTGAAATGTACACTGAGCAAGTCAGTCTGAAAGGGAAGGAAGCTGTTGTGTTGGTCGTACACCTTTTGTTGTGCTATTCTGCCACCTCCTCTGGTTTTAAAATGGTCATGGCTGGTTTTGAAAGTGCTGCCAGGCAGTGCCAGCAGAACTTCCATATGTGTGTTTGTCAGTAGGACTCATGGCTGTAGGAATCACAGCAATTAACAGTGTAAGCATTCCAGCAGTGGACTTTGCTGTGTGAGGAGTACAGTATATGCTTAAGGTTGTAGGACACTAAATACACCTTTGTAACTGCAAGGTTGCTGATTTTTGGAATAACTCTTACTTTGAAGCATGCTTGGAATAACAGGTAAGAGCACTTCCAGTGAATGGAGTTAACTGATAAATTATCACTTTTTAGATTAGTGGGATTTATACTTGAAGCTGACCAGTCCTATGGCTGGGAAAATTAGTGTGTTCATTTTTATGTTTCCCTGGAAAACAAATGTTGCTGTAGGAGTTGGCTCTGTTATTTGGCTAATATTAACCCAAGGGTTTTACAGGGATGGTTGATATGTCTGCTGTTTGTTCAAGCATGTAAAATCTGACATAGAAGTGTAATTGCAACCCAGAAAATAGGTATATGCTGCCTTATCTCTTCGTGTGTGGCTTAAAATTTGGATGCAACTGTGAAATTTACCAAAAGGAGTAAAAAATGACAGTGTAACCAAATTACCTGTATTTACAACACCAAGGAAACAAGCCCTACTTTAGTAATGTGGTTGGTGTTTTGATCTGGACTGTGAGTGGCTGTAGTTAATGGGCATGCTAAGGGTACTGAGCCAACACAGAGTGTTTTTTAACCAGCTCAACGATGGATGCCAGTAAGGTATGGATTTACCTGGTCTGTTACTCTGCTTTCCAAAGCAATAATTTAAAAAAAGTCTTCTGAAACTGCAGTCAGTGTAGAAGCTCCTGCTGAGACTAAGTTGTGGACAGTGTCCCCTTCTCTGTGGAACAGTTCCCCCATGCTCGTTGATGAACAGTTGTTTTTTCTTTCCTTGGCAGTGGTTTGAAGTAGCAGTTGTTTGAAATAGGAGCTTGAAAACAAGGCTACATAATTTTAATTTTGTTATGAAAAGGCTTTTAGAGCACAGTTTGTGAGTTCAGGAGTTCTGTAAATGCTCCTGTCACTTGTCTGGAATGTTAAGTATTGCAACGGTTACACATCGCTCGCTGCAGCTACAGCTCTGAAGTTTTCTCCAAAGAAGGAGTAGAGAAATTGAGGTGTGTAACAGCCAATTCTTGCCCAAAGCTCTGGTCTTTCCTCCCTTCTGTTTGAAAGAGAAGTAGCAATAGCAAATGTAGCTTGAAAACAGTGGATGGATAGCATAACTTACACACAGAATTCCTATTTTTGTAATTCCACAACTTGTAATGGAAAACTGTAAAGGCTCTTCAGAATTTTTTAGACAGAAAGTAATAGAAAGGTCTTTTCTCTCTCAATGACTCCCTGCAGCCATTGTTCCAGGAGTGCAGCCCTGTGTGCTCCATCTGTACTGCTCTGCAGTGCACAGTTGTGTGTTTTCCTCACAGCACAAGAACGGAGCAGACACTGCCCACACTGGCACAGGGATCCAGCCCACCTGGAGCTCCAGCCCACCTGCAGCCATGGGCAGAAGCCTTAGGTAAAAACCCAAACCCAAGGACTTCCCTCCTGCCCTGACTGCTTTCCCAACTTGCAGTTAGTTTTGCCTCAGAGGGGTTTCTGAGCCCTTTGTGCTCAGATATTTAACACCCGTTAGGAAATTTCTTTACCTTGTGCATGACCAGTCTCCCCATCTCCTCACAGAATATCCATTAAAAATATATCTCAATTTTTTTTTTAGAACTTGGCTCTATATTCATTTTCTGGTCTTTAGTTTTGGTACTGGGGAGATGATTAACAGCCACTCCCAGTCTACCTTCTCGATGCCATTCCAGATTTGACAGGCTTTTGTCATGTTCTCTGTGAGACATCTCATGGGAGCTGTTATATACCTTTGATCTTGTTTTTGCCCTTTCCTTGATCAGTTTAAGATCTGTAAGAAAATCTTTTTTTTTTTTCTTTTATGAGGTTGAGAGCAGAACTGCACATAGCAATTAAAGTGTGGGCAGATGGGCAAAAAATTGATTTGTTGAGTGTGATATTTGTGTTTTGTGGTTCATTCTCTATTCCTTTCTTTAATAATTTCTGGAATTGCTTTGCTTCTTTTCTTTTCCTTATTCCAAACACTGTACTGATAGTTTAATGAAGCTGTGAATCAGAATGCTGCAGTCTTGCTGAGCAGTATTGATACGCTGAGAGCACATTTATATTTGAAGCTGAGGTTGCTTTCCCCTGAGAGACAGATGTGTTTGTGTTTACCTATATTTAATTTTGCTTGCTGTTTTTATTGTCCAGTTAGTCTCATAAGGGTCTTTGTGATTCCATGGACTCTCCTGTTATCCTTGGTATCTTAAATTACCAGCTAGCATCAGCAAACTTTCAAGTCCCTAAAACTGATATCTTGATCTTAAGCAATAAAAGAAATGCACTATTTGCTCTGGGCTGCTGGAATCCAGTGGTTTATATATCATGTTTTTTGGAATTATTGAGCAAGAGACATGGTTGTAGAGTGCTTGTGCAGCTTGCAGGCTGAAAGTTATAAATGTAGAGAGCTGTGTCTCTTTCTGTATAGCTTATTTCATTTTCCAGATATGGAGCTTTTTGGTGTCTGTGCTGTCTTGTCTGCAGAGACTTGGGAAAGTTCTGTATCTGTATTTTACAGGGGGTTGATGAAGCTGTATTTTATAATCTCTTTGCTTTTCTGTCTTTTGGGACTGTAAGTGACCTGAAAATGTCATTCCTTAATTATTTGGGCAAAATTGTCAGCCTAAATATATCAAAACCAAAGAATTTGCACAAATAGAGAGTGAAAGTGTACTGACTCTGTTGCTCTTAGATGTGAGCAATTTCTTCTGTAACTTGGGTATTTGATTTTTGAAAAGTGCTCAGTATCCTCAGATTTGAGGGACCACTTGCTTCTATCTTTTTTATCTCTTAAAAGATAATTCTAGAATTATTTATGATTTTCTTAATAATTCACAATTTTTGTAGGTAGCACTGCTTAATGCCTCTCAAAAAATACTTTTGTTGCTTAACCCCCTATTGTCTTCCAGGCACAGGAAACTATATTCTGTACTCTTGTAACTGAGGTTTACTTTTGTGACAGCAATATTAGCATAAACAAGCATATGAAATAATGGATGAGATTAAAATAATCACAGGAAGGAATCATCCCCTCCCTGCCCTGCTCCAGTGCTCAGGGTTCTGAAGAGTAAAGCTGAAAGCATTACATGCTGGCTGGCTGGATGTATCATATCAGTTTACACTCAGGAGCAGAGCCATGCTATTGGGCAAAACAGTTTTAAATTATTATTTATGCAGTTGTGTTTGCAGCTGGTATAAAGTGCAGGACTGGTTTCACATGCCTCCAACAGAGCAGGGAGAGCACTCCTGAGCAAGGTTCTCCTGTTTCCTGGACCATGTGTGCTATGGAAAGAGACACGGCTGGGAAAGGATACAGGTTGGAGTGAATAGTTACAGTTTGCTTTAGGAATGCAATCTTTCTGTCTGATATTTTGGCATTGTTTGGGTTTTTTTCCATTTTGATTAATTGATACTGTTTGTGCTGTCATTAATCAAATGTTTGCCTGTAACATCTTGTGCCTGTTGATGAGTGTTTTCTTTAGTAGTGGCTTTTTCTTCCTTTTTTTTTTTCCTTTTTGAGGAGGAGGAAGTGTGTATAAAGGGAAAGGAAGTCTTCAGTAATTCCTTCTTTCTCCCTAGGGCAAATTAAAAAAACAGTTTTATATGCAGTATTTTCTTTTTAAAACAATAGTGAAATAATATTTTAGTTCTCATTTGAATTGTTAGTGCTGTGTGTTACTCTTCAGAAAGCTTCCTTTGGTTAGAGAGTGTTTTATTTCTTACTTTAAAATTTATTGTTACATTTTCTTGTTGGGCAGAGACAAGATTATTGTTTATTCTTAATACTGTGTATTCTTAAGGAATGTGGTGGTGTTCTTCAGAAGCATAAAAGTATTTTTTATCTGCCATACCTGCCTTTTGAGAAACTGGTGAGGCAGAGCTCTTTCTACTTCCAGTCACACAATATTGATGTCTTCTGTTTTCAGTGCTGTAACCCCATCTTCTTTTTCCTTCCTGGAGAAGACAGGAGGGGAGAAATTGGCACAGAGAGGCCATAAATTCCCTTCAGGAGTCTTAGTGAGCAGCTGCTTTTAGAACCTGTGATGCTAATTGATGTCTTGTTCTTACTTTGTGTGACCCGTTTGTGTGTTTTTCTCAGTATTTAAACTGTAATGACGTAAACTTTTTCCAGTGGGAAAATAACTACTAAAGCTTAGTTTCTCTGGAATTAAAACAGAAACAGTGGTCCCTAACCCTTCTTGTACTTTATGTATCCTTAAAGTTTCTGGAAATATGGGGCTACCTTTGAGTTTCAGAGAATCAAAAATAGTGGTCTTGTGTGTCAGATTTACAGATATTTTAAAGTAATGCTGTGATGGAACATGAGGATTATACTTAGCTGACATTGTTGAGCTTTGCAGTTGCTGTTCTTGAGGCAAGCACTGTGGCATGTTTTCAGGAACACTTGTCATGTGTGAGAAACATTTGAGTTCACAGAGTCTTGTGACTGCTGACCCCCTGAGATATATTGATACTGGTATAAATGGTTTGTTCTGTAAAAGGTAACCTCAGCCTGCATCTCTTTCTGAGGCCATCCATCCCATGGGTTGTGTTATTGTCTTACCTGCTGTAATAAACAGCTCCAACTGTGTTTACTGTGCATGCAAAGCTCATGTATGCTGTGTCTGGCTTTGCAAGGTGTGTCAGGGCTGATGAATGTGCTCTGCAGACCTGAAAGATGTGCATTGCAAGCAGCCAGTGCTGGCTGTCTCCATGCCAGCCAGAGCCACTGCTTTATCTACATTGCCAGGCAAGGTTGTCAGGCTTTGCCCAAATGTATCACAGTCAAATTTATCACAAATTTATCACTGCCAGTGCCCTAACCCTCCTTGGAGCCCTGGCCTTCTCTCTCTGTGAGCTGTCAAAAAGGGATGGTTCTGACTGGCTGGATTTATCACAGGTGTGTAGTTTTCCTTTGGGATAATTTTTTAAATGCAGTCAGCTTTGCTACAAACTGCACTCTGAAAATTCATCTGATTATTCCTCAAGCTTGCTATGAGCAATTTATTTATGTCTGTAGAACATCAAAAATACCATTCAATAGTAAAGATGTTGGTTTTACTAAAGAACTCTAACCTCTTTAGCATTTTCAGTTTTAGTTTTCAGTTGAATAAGATCAAAAGCACAAGTAAGTGTTTGACTCATGAACATGAAAAAGGCAAGAAACAGAAGTGTGGTAACTTAGATGGTAAGCAGTGTTACCATCTGCTTCTGGAATCTAGTAGGCAGTCATACCACTTAATATTATGTGTGTATAGCAAACATATTACCTTCATGGGGCTTTTCTGGTTTGGGTTTTGGTTTTTTAAGGAGTCTCTCATTTCAAATTGTCTCTCAGTTATTTAATCTTCTGTGAAGGCGTTCTGGTTACTTGTAGCTGTATGGAAGGACTGGTGCGTTTTTGACATTGTGATGGTGAAACTGCAACAGCAAACAAAGTTTTCTGTGTCTGTTCATGGCAGCTTTCAGAGCTAAAGGGAATCTGGAAGCTATAAACAAATATTTTCAGTGTCTTAAGATGAAGCTTCCTGTTGCTTCTGTTAACAGTACTTAGAGATCTGAGGAGGCAAAACTCCTCGAGTTTTACTGACTTTTATCAAAGTCAGAATTGAAATATACTTGTGTGCAGCTGAGGTGGTGCTCAGAAGGAAGGAGTGTGTGTGAGGGTATGGTGTTAACTTTGTTAGCTGAAATTATTTAGTTCTTCTGACCACTTTGTTATGTCAAATGTCTCATGCACTACGCAGTCATCAGTCTGCTTTTTGTGCCTTTGAAATGCTTCAGTTTTTAAGAGATGGAAATGACTGGACGTGTTTCATGTTTCCAATCAGCTGTGAGTTATTGGGCTCAGATAAACCTGATCACTTGCCTCCACCTGGAATCTGTAAGACTGAAAGTGAAGTGGAGGTGTTGTCCTCTTAATCTTTCATCCCATGACATCTGACTCAGGGGTGATGAAGGAAACAGCTGCCACCTCTCACTCTTGCAGGGGGAAAAGATCCTGGTGTGTCCAGTCTTTCTGGTAGCCCATGCTTCAAGTTATAGCTGTTCTGTGGCTGTTCTCCTGTTAGTCTGTGCTTCCTTGGAATTAGCTGTTGTTGTAACATCTCCAGTTTTCTGGTCTGTTGTGGCTGCTCCTGGTTGGGATAAAGTTAGCTTTGTTTTCTGGACTCTCCTCTGTGCTTGTGGGTGGAATGGCAGTGCTGGCAGTTGTCTGCTGGCAGAGGCAGCAGGCTGGCCAAGCTGCAGGAGTGGAACCCAGTGAGCTGCTTCTGGCTTCTTCTTGCAGATAATCCTCATAATCACAGAAATCATGTTAAATTTTGCAAGATTCCCTGTGTTTATTATTGTGATTTTTAATAATTGGTTTGCGGGAATCTGAATTTTTCATCTTCTTTGGATTTTTTGTAGAGTGAGTTTTTCTCCGCGGCTGCCGTTTCTCTCTCAGTGCTGCAGTTACCGAGCTGGTGGTAATCTTTTCTCTGATCCTGTGTTGTTGGTAGTTAGGCTGTTGCCTGAACACTCCCACAGTGTTTTCCTTCCCACAGCCAGAAATAAAGGACATTGCTCCCTAATAAGCCTTTCTTTTGCTGGCTAACGAGTGAACTCAGCAACATGGGTCACTTATAAAATATCCTCAGTTCAATGCCATTTGTGGAATGAGAACTTAAAAAAAAAAGATTATAATTTGGAGTGGAGCTGTAGGAAGTGCTTAGTCCTTAGCAAAAATCCCTTTTAAAAAAAGGCAAAAACCATTGGTCAGTCACATGCATTTTGTTTGGCTCTAATTTGAGGTCTTTGCTGCTCTTCTGGATTTCTGGTCTTAAATAGAACATTATTAAAAAAAGACATTGCTTTTCATCTGTATTTTATATTTAAAGCCTCTTTCTTTCTGCTTGTAGATTTGTTTGTAAATGCATCATAAACAGACAGCCCAGAATGAAGAAAGCAAGCAGGAGTGTTGGCTCAGTGCCCAAAGTGCCTGGAGTAAATAAAGCTCAAACAAGTGAAAAAGCCAAACCAGAAAACGGCTCCTCAGTGTCTGCAGTAACAAAACTCTCCAAAACCGGGACATCGGCATCTCTTTTGAAGGTAATAACCAGCAGAACATTCTGATTATTTGTATTTTTTACAATAAAGCTTTAAAAAGGGTAGAATTTCAAGGCTTGTCTTTAATGAAGCTTAGACTAGAGATTGCATGGGTAGCTGGAGGGAATCTGGGAGGTTCCAGAGCACTGGGCAGGGTGACAGGATCTTGTGTGTCATTCATGCTGTACTTTCATACTGCAGTATGAGATGGAGGGGAATGTGCTGTGCAGGACTTGGCTGTTCTGCAAAAGAAGCAGAGTGGAAGTTGTGTTCTGACAAATGTTGTTTGTTTGGTGTTATGCTTGAATGGTGTCAGTGACTGATAGGATTTGATAAGAGTTATTTACTAGTTCTGAAAAAAGAACTAATGAAGTATCTAACATGAGAACTTTTATGTGTCAGTGCAGCTGAATTCTTCTGGCTGTTTTGGCCTTTGCGTTGAAGTGCTGCTTGAGCTGAATTTTCACAAGTTGATTCTTGCTCCCAGAACAAGTTCAAAGGTAGAGGTTTTCTCTTACAGTAGCAAAATGGGGCAGTGTTTGTAGGAACATATGGCTTCCAACAAACAATCAGACACACTGAGGTGTGCTGGTGTGGGGTTTTCACCTGGGAGCAACCACATCTGAGTAGGATGGATGGAATGAGCCTGCCTGCTCTGTCTCCTTTTCCTGGCATGGAGACGTGCTGGATCCAGCTCCTTTTGCTCTCTGCAGCCCCGTGTGCAGTGCTGTGCTGCTGCTGCCCTGGAACAAATGAACAGAGCAAGGAACAGGGTGTCCAGCTGGGACCTGAACCACTGTCACTGACACACAGGAAGCCACAAAGGCCATTTAAGAAACTGACAAATAAAGATCCAAAATTAAAGAAGTGTAAGAGTTGAGGTCTCTGTAAGAGCACTGCAGGATTACTGAAGTCAAAAGGTGTATTCTCTTTCTCTTCTTCCTTTTCTTTTATGGAAGAATGGTTAATACTTTTGCTGATGAACTTGCAAGCCAGGTTTCAGGGAGGTTTTCTCTCAGTGCCCCTCCTTTCTTCCATCACCCAATGCATCTTGCAGTTTTCTGAGCTTTAAATAATCTTTTGATGCTTGTTGACACTACTTACTTTATATTTTTAGAAACCTCTCAAAGCAACTAAAGTCCTTTGTAGTTTACTTATCAAGTTTCTTATGTCATACCTCTCAGGGAGATAAAGGAGGAGGATGATCTAACAGTGAACAGATTTGACCCGGTATGCTTTCACAGTTTTACTTATATTAGTAACACTTCTGGCTGTGTTTTGGTGTGGGATTGGAATTCATGACAGTTTATGAGTTTGAGGCACAATGAAAATTTTCTCTTGATTACTAAGGCTTATCTCAGGTTCAACCAGGCTTACTCATACCATTGGATGTCTTTTACATGTTACAGTGCTGTTGTGCCAACTGTGTGACTTAATGGTACTGATGAATCTTCTTTGAGTGTTCTGTGTATAACAAAGTTGTTTGTGGGGTGTTTTTTGTTTACTGGTACTGGCAACTGACATAATTTCTGGCTTGAAAGAAGTGTCAGTAGAAGTTGCATTTTAAAAAAGATTTTTAATATCATTTTATATTTGATATTGTTGATGAAACATTTAGTATATTGTTTTCCTCATAGAGGCTGTAGAATATTCTCTTAGAGTTGATGAATTGGTGTGTGTTCTGAATTTCATTTAATATTCTTTGACAAAAAAAAAAAACTGGCATTAAATAACTTCATTGCAATGCTTACTAATTTATTCTGTCCTTTGGGTTGGATATTGAGTGAAAGGCCCCTATTAAAGAGCAGAAATACAGTGCTATAACAATCTTGATTCAGTCAGTAATAATGTTGCAAAATGGAAAATTATTTTGTAATTTTAGCATTCTCTTCATGATATAACTATAGGCCAGTGTTCAGCTTTGGGTGGGCTTCTTTAACTGCATTGCTCCATACATTTGTCCTTTTTTGTGGAGTTTTCAGAATGTGGGGACAATGAGCACAGGAAGAAACTGTGTGACCCACCCTTCTGTAGAGCTGAGCCTGTCCCGAGGTCTGTCTGTTCAGCTGCTTCCCAGTGCCCTTGCTTGGTTCCTTTTCTGTAGTTTCTGTCTCCCACTTTTCCCAGCACTTGTTCAGCACCCCACACACATTATTACTGCAGAAGTTTAACTGCCAGCCACTTTTAGTTTTTAATCTGTCAAAAAACACTCTACAAATAATATATTCTTATTTTTAAGATCATTATTTTTTGACTTCTTCAGCTAATGAGCTTGTGATCCTGCTAACACTCCCAGCTGTAATTAGCCAGCAGCTGTACTTCAGATGAATTGCAAAATCCAGTGTCCCTGAAAAGCCAGGACTCTGAGACTAATATTTGAATATTAAAAGTTAGAGTGTGTTTTCAGTATTCATATGTCTAGGTTTCTATTCTGTTTGCAAAATGCAGTAACTTAATTACAGATTGTTGTGAAGTTTGATGTTTGAAAAACTCAAATGCAGCAACAACAACCATCAAAGAAAATCTTTGGTAGGAATAATTATATATAAAGGGATTTGAATGAGATGCAGTAAATAGGATATACCTGTTGAGAAACTAAGATGAAATGAATTGTATAGGTCATTATTCAAGTTTTGTTGCACTGAAATAAAGTAGTGAGAAGAAAACAGAAAATGAATTGTATAATTATAAAGTGGGTTTTTATACAGCAAATCAAAATAAGTCTGGATGAGCATTTCTATTATGAGATTTTCTAATTTTTTTATGTTTTAATGTAAGAGTTTTAGTGCTAAGCAGGATGGCACAGTTCTTAGTAAATGGAAAAAAGTGGTTTGCTAAATATATGCCATTGCTTCTGCTTCAATTAAAAAGATATGCCACTGAAATACTTTGAATTTAAAAGTTCTGAACGGCTGCTGTTGTGGAACATTAAGAAGAGAGCTGCTGGTTTGTAATTTTTCCAAAGCTTTGCTAAATAGTTTTCTTTGCCAAGAGTATAATGTTACAGCTTTGAGAAACTGTTTACTAATTGGCTGCAGAGGAGGCAGTGCCTTCCAACCTAGACTAGAAATAGTTTATGGGTAAGTCAGAAGAAGAATGGCTGTCTTAAATTCCTTTGTTCAGCAAGGACTGCAGATGACTAATGTCTGAAAGTGTGTATTTTACTTAGCGTTTTTTTTTCTTCAAGCTGAGTCACATCTTGACCTATTTGGCTTGATAACATGTACTTGTACTCTAAGTGTCTAAAAGCTTAATCTAATTTCCCCAGTCTTTCAGCAGGGTGAAAATGCTGACAGCTCACAGCCTGTTTGAACTATCACGTTTGCAGGCGGGTGAGCAGATGCAGCAGCAAAGCAGAAAATCACTGTTCTGTGCCTTTTTGTAATACGTTAGTTTAGGCAACAGTAGCACAGAGTTGTTTCCCTCCCTCTGTACCCCCATGCCCTCAAAATTAGTTTAATTAGATACAAAAGCTGATTAGATCACAGGTAAGCCAGGGTTGTTGTAGACCAGTAGTTTGTGCTCAGCCCATCCTCCCCACGTGGGTTGAGTGGGCTTTTTGGCTTTTATAGCCCCCCGACTATTTTTGCTTTCCTATTTATATTTCCATTGCCTGTGCTTGTTTGCATGGCTGTGTGACATGGCAGATCAAGGGGCTGCTCTGACTCCTGGGAGGAAGGAGCCCTTGGAAAAGCCTTGTTTGCAGAGCAAACAACAATGGCATTTTCACAGCAGAAAAGCCAGCTTTAGATGCACAGCAGACTAGATCCTTGGAGTGATGCGTTTTCTTCCAGCCTTTTATTAACCTTCCTAGAAGGCTGCACCATTTCTGACACGATTCAATAAAAACATTCTTTTCCTAGAGGATTTTACCCTTAAAAATTTCTATCTGTAAATTGTCTATATTTCCATCAATTGCATGCAGAGCAAATATGTTCTTGTCCCAAAGCTCCCTTTTGTTTTGCAGCTGCTCTTTGTAAATGGCACAGATCCCATCCATGTTCTTTCCACAGTGCTGTGATCAATGTTCCTAGCTGTTCTGGAATTGGCACTTGCAAAAACAGACTGTAGAGAATAGAGTGACATGCAACTATTTTTTTATTTAAGCAAGTCTATCTTTAGTCTAAATGTATAGAATTTTTATGTCTGCAATATACTTTTTAACATGGATGTGTGTGGCAGCTGGCAGTTACAAACTTGCAGACATGATGGAAAGCAACTGGTTAACTTCTGTTGACTACCTTTGAGCTAGGATGTTGGAGGAGAGTTCAAATGTGTTGTCCAGCTGAAAAATACAGTTGCTCAAGGAATGCTGCTAGCACAGCTGTTTTCTTTTAATTTTTTTTTTTTTTTTGCTCATATAATGGGAAAAATGTTGAGCATATTTTGATTTTCACCATTTGAAAAATTGTATTTTAAAGAGTATAAAGTCTGCCAATTAATGCTTAAGAGCTTAGTATTTCTAGACTTTGCTTTATTCTGAAAGATGTATTCTCTGGTTGGGAGTCTGGTTGTTGAGAATCCTGTGCTTGCTGCCTTGTCACATTCCAGGAAGCTTTTGTGGCTAACAGTAGTTTCAGGAACAATCATATGAGGTTAGACAAAAAGTCCATCAAACAAATACCCCATCTCTTAAAATTCCTTAGAAAAGAGCTTGAAAGCAAGGCAATGATGTATGGTGAGGGTGGATTTTCCCCTGCTTCTGTCCCAGTTTCTAGTGATCTGTAGCTTAGTACTTTGAGCTAGAAATTGTATTTTGCTGACGTTGGATTGATTTTTGTTCTTCTTTGATCTGAGCTTTTTGTTATGAATTTCTCCACCAGAAAACATTTGATCATATTCGATTGAAGGATATTGTACTAACGTCCTGGTAATTGGTGGTTTAATTATCTAAGAATTGCCTTCATTTTTATGCATAACAAACTTTCAGTCAAACTTGAGAAGTTTTACACTATGATGTGTTACTGTGCTTTAATTGATTTTTTTTAATTATTATTTTTCTCCTTGGTACTGAAGGATTAAGAATTTTTGGGGGGGAGAGAGAAGACTCAGTTTCAATACTCATTGATATGTATGGAGTTGAAGTTCCATTTCAGTTTACCAGCTCTGCACAGTGCAGCGCACTTACACTTTTCAGCATTCTTGCATAGACACATGACTTGTCAAATACGTACTTCTTAAACTGAAGGAATCTTTAACAGTAGAAATGTTGGCTATGCAGACTTCTGGACCAGCTGTCTTAAAGTTGCTTCTTCCCTTTCTTTCAGACTAAGAGTAACGATGACCTCTTAGCAGGGATGGCTGGTGGCGGTGGAGTGACCATGACCAACGGTGTCAAGGCCAAGAAGAACTCTTGTGTATCAACAGCATCTTCAGCTCCAGGGACAACCATGAACAGTCTGGAAAACAAACCCAAAACTATTGCAGGTAAACGGATATGTTGATTCTTAAAGATGGAAGTTGGGGGGCTTTTTATTTTCATTTAATATATTGAGAATCCATGTTGCCTACTGAAGTGCTCATTCAAACCTTGGTCAAATCACACACCTTCTGAAATCCTTTCCTGTTTTTAATAATGTAATTGCTTTTTTGGAGGGTATTCCTTTTAGGTTTTTTGGTACTGACTATGCAACTCTTACATAAAATGAAATAATATAATTAATTTAGAGAATTATAGATTTTTTCCTAAAATTGTCTGTTTTAAAAATCCATGACACAAGCACTAAATCTCTAAGATGCCTTGTTACAGTGAACATTTTGGATGTTTTGTATTGCTTTATAGAAATAAAGTCAGAAGGCTTTCAGAAACTGTTCAGAAAAGTGAATAATTTAGTATGTTATTGATATGGATTGAAATAGGTCTTGCCTTCCATTGCTGTATTTTGGATTCAGTAATGCTTGCAAAGCAGTAAAGCATCTAGAAATAAAGGAATAATAACCTATCTTCATTTTTATGCAATGAGATGAAAATACAGAAAATGTGGAATGTTGGGTTAATGCTTACTTTCAATATTTTCTATGAAATGTATTTAGCAAGACTCAAGATCAACCAGTGTGTTGCTGATACAAGGCACACAGCCTCCTGTGACAAATACTGTATTTTAAATTCGTGTTCCTAACTCTCAAAAAACATACAGGTACAAGTTCCACAGCTAAGCGTAGCACTTCATCTGGAAATAAAGAGTCAAGCTCTTCCAGAGAGAGGATCCGGGATCGTTCCCGTTTGAGCCAGAGCAAGAAGCTGCCCCTGGCAGGGCAGGGGCCCGGGGACACGGTGCTGGCCAAGCGCTCCCGCAGCCGCACCAACCCCGAGTCCGACATCCGCATGAGCAAGTCCAAGTCAGACAACCAGATCAGTGACAAAGCTGCACTGGAGGCCAAGGTGAATGATCTTCTGACTTTAGCGAAAACTAAAGATGTGGAAATCTTGCATCTGAGAAATGAATTAAGGGACATGCGTGCTCAGCTGGGACTCAACGAAGATCATCTTGAGGGGGATGAAAAATCTGAAGAGAAAGAAGCCATTGTTGTCCATCAGCCAACTGATGTGGAGTCTACACTGCTGCAGTTACAGGAACAAAACACTGCCATCCGAGAAGAGCTCAACCAGCTGAAGAATGAGAATCGAATGTTAAAAGACAGACTAAATGCTTTGGGCTTTTCTTTGGAACAAAGGCTGGACAACTCTGAAAAGCTCTTTGGCTATCAGTCTTTGAGTCCAGAGATTACAGCTGGCAACCACAGCGATGGTGGGGGCACTCTGACATCTTCAGTGGAAGGTTCTGCTCCTGGATCAATGGAAGACTTGTTAAGCCAGGATGAAAACACTCTCATGGACAACCAACACAGTAATTCCATGGATAATTTAGACAGTGAGTGCAGTGAAGTTTATCAGCCCCTGACATCAAGCGATGATGCCTTAGATGCTCCATCCTCTTCAGAATCTGAAGGAGTACCAAGCATAGAAAGATCTAGGAAGGGAAGCAGTGGCAATGCAAGTGAAGTATCCGTAGCTTGTCTGACAGAACGGATACATCAGATGGAAGAGAATCAACACAGTACGGCTGAAGAGCTCCAAGCCACGCTTCAAGAGCTTGCAGACCTGCAACAAATAACACAAGAGCTGAACAGCGAGAATGAAAGACTTGGAGAGGAAAAAGTAATCCTGATGGAGTCTTTGTGCCAGCAGAGTGACAAGCTGGAGCACTTCAGCCGTCAGATCGAGTATTTCCGCTCCCTTTTGGATGAGCACCATATTTCCTATGTGATTGATGAGGACATGAAGAGCGGGCGCTACATGGAGCTGGAACAGCGGTACATGGAGCTGGCGGAGAACGCTCGCTTCGAGCGCGAGCAGCTGCTGGGGGTGCAGCAGCACTTGAGCAACACTTTGAAGATGGCAGAGCAAGACAACAAGGAGGCCCAAGAAATGATAGGGGCATTAAAAGAAAGGAATCACCACATGGAACGGATTATCGAGTCAGAGCAGAAAAGCAAAACAGCTCTGGCGGCCACCTTAGAGGAGTACAAAGCCACGGTAGCCAGTGACCAGATTGAGATGAACAGGCTGAAAGCTCAGCTGGAACATGAAAAGCAGAGGGTGGCCGAGTTGTATTCTATACACAACTCTGGAGATAAATCAGATATACAAGACCTGCTGGAGAGTGTCAGGCTGGATAAGGAAAAAGCAGAGACCTTGGCCAGTGGCCTGCAGGAGGAGCTGGCACACACCCGCAATGACGCCAATCGATTGCAAGATGCCATTGCTAAGGTAGTGCTTAAAACACCATTGCATTCTGACATCCCATGTACACAGTGACCTATTGGCCTCTGTAGTTCTTTCAGGAGTAAAAGATTAATTATGGGGTTAATTGGATTGCAGTAGTGTTAGGACTGATTATTTTCTCTTGACTTTTGCAATGAAAATGGTGTTAGCATCTGAAAAAAATATATGGATACACTGAGCTACAAGGTGACCCTTATGTTACTTTTCAAAAATATTTAAACTCCACAACTTATTTCAGTGGCCAAACTTAAGTAGTATTTAAGATACTGTGCTAATTTAGTTCTTAGATTGCACACCTTCTGCAGTTACACATCTTTACAAAGTCTTCTGCAAGACTTTATGTGCTGATTAGGTTTCAGATCAAAATATTTATTTCCAGTTCTATTTTGACCCAAATATTACTAATTTATGCGGTAGCTATGTCTAGTAAAAGTATTTACCGTAATTTAATATAAAAGCAAGAATCACACGATTTATTTAATAACTTTACATATGCATTTAAAGCTATATCTTCCTGAAGAGACAATATATGCCAGATTTAATGTGTGAACTATATATTAGCTGCAAATCAACATGTTAGTCGTGATCATGAGCCTGTTAGAATAAACCTTAATTTGGGGTGAAAAATACACAAAAATAATTTTAATAACTGAAGTTGTAGAGTGCTATTAGAATAAAAAACACTGAAACAGATAACATAAAGCGAGGTATTTTGTCTATGAAACTTGGTGCCTGCCAGCGTTGCCCACCTTAATCCACAACGTAATTTCTCTTGTTTTTTTGGCACCCTATTTTTGCTGTTGGGTTAATGTTCCTGTGCCTCTGATCCCAGCCTGTTACTTATATTACAGTTTTATGAGGCAGGATAAAAAACCTCTTCCCTGCTCCTGAAAGGGAGAAGTCAACCAATTCCACTTCTTCCCTTCCCTTCCCTTCCCTTCCCTTCCCTTCCCTTCCCTTCCCTTCCCTTTTGTTGTTTTTTCTTTTTTTTCAATTTAATAGTTTGACAGACTTTTCTAAGAACTGCTTCAACTCACTAACAAACCTCACACGCAAATGTGACACTTGCTTAAGGAAATCACTCATCACACAGGTCCAGCAAGCACTAAAATTGATGCATAAGAGACCAGGCTTTTTCTCTTTTGGCAAGAGAAAGGAAGGGTAAAGAGTTTTCCCCCACCCTGTCCCTTTTCCATGGCAGCTGGATGTTAAATTGGATCAGCTGCTCATGAAACCTCAGCCTGGATGCAATGGTGGTGTTACTTCACTTGTATGCAGGGCACTGCTCTTAGAGTAGCTGGGAATGCTCATATATCCAGCCTGGCAATAAAAAAAGTTTAACTTTGACCCAGGAAAAGAGTTGCACTAGTACAATGTATAGTCAAAGGCTTACATTTCCCCTGTATTTTTCTGGTTGTAGAAATAGATTGTAAGTGTGGGAGTTACAAAACTAAAAGTATGTTTAATATGCAGCTAAGATGTATTCTTCTTTAGGTTGAAGACGAATATCGAGTGTTCCAAGAAGAAGCCAAGAAACAAATTGAGGATCTCAATGTGACTCTAGAAAAGCTTCGGACAGAACTAGATGAAAAAGAGACTGAGAGGAGTGACATGAAAGAAACCATCTTTGAGTTGGAGGATGAGGTAGAGCAGCACCGTGCTGTGAAGCTTCATGACAATCTTATCATATCTGATTTGGAGAGTAAGTATTATGCATTTCTCTTGAGAGAAAGGATAATGTAAGAAAAGCTCAAGTAGAACACTGTAATATTGAAAATATTTCCACTTGTCTTTTGTATGTCTGAATTCAAGTCAGACTAGGTTTTGCAGAATCCTTCCACACTAGGGGAAGAAAAAAAATCAAGTTGGCTTAGCTTTTCCAGACCCATGTGGTAACTGGTGTGGGAATAAAAACCTGTGAATAGAGAGCAAATATGAAACCTACTAATACTGTTTTCAAGTTCTTCAAAGTAGGAAAACATGTAGTAGAAAACATGTTTACTGTGTACCTGTCTAGCTCTCTATGCCTTAGTTCCCTCTCTGATCTTGGAGACCTGCTCAGACATTCCTACCACGGGCTGGAATTCTGCAATTAGTCTCCATCTAAATAAGAACACAGGGAGCTCTCCTCTGGCAAGCTGGATTTGCACAGTGCTACTTAGGGAATTCAAATATCTGTTAGTCTTCTATGTTATTCAAAGATGAAACAAGCTAACAAAAAACCAAAGCATGATTCCTTCTAACAACAAGGGAAATATTCATAGAAAGGGTTTTAAATTGGTCTGCTATCCAGAAAAGTTAGTGTCTTAAGCAAGCTAAATGGTTTATTCAAGCTCAGTATCTTCAGACATGGCTGTGAGTGTTGTTTCCCTGAGCAACCCTTCTTTATTTACCTTGAAAGGCAATCACTGCTTCTCTTTACAAAATAGTTTTAAGTTTTTATTCTGATTTTTTCCCCTTTCTGTGCTAAAATACAGTCATTTTGGAGCAAAGCTCAAAAAGGTTGAACAGTTTTCTACTTGTTTTGTTTTGTCCCTTTACTGAAATACACTCATGCAGGGAACAGCATTGTAGTCAGGTAGGTATTTAGGAATCTGCCTAGCAATACCTGATTACAAGTCAGCTCTGACTTTTAGATGCTTCTGCTTTGTGGGTACAAACCAGCTGTCAGATATTTAATTTTCTCTCAGACAAACCTCTGCCAGGGAAGAAGTTCTCAACCAAAATTGCAACAGTCTTGGTTATTCATTGGTCTTGAAATAGTTTGGAAAATTCATCTGGAGCAGCCAGTGTCCTGACGTGATCCTTTGGGGGGAAGCAAACTATTGTTTTAGTTGTATGCTGGAAGGAGAGTGGCATCTAGTGGCAGTAAGAAAGGATGACACCCGAAGATTTGTAGAAACTCTTAGAAGTGTATTTTTTCTGACAGCTTGAAAACTCTGTTCGTTGTGGGTTCATAGTTAAACCTCTTACAGGAGTTTTTTTGTGGTAGTCTAAGTGCTGACAGCATAGAACATTGGGAAAAACCTGGGACTTCGAGGTAGTACTTACAACATTTAAAAGACAGAATTCTAAACACAAAATGGAAAATTATAACTTAAAGATTTTACTAGAGACAGACTTTACACTTAGGAGAAAGATGCCTCATAGATGAGGTGTTGAGTGTTCATTCAATTTAATGATTAATCAACACAAATAGTAATGTAGGAATGGGAAACACTCCAAGCCCTGGTACTTAGGGCATGCTTCACTGTAGGCTTTTCAAACACCAAAAAGAGGCACAAGGAACCTACAATGGAACATTTTGCACAGTAATCTGGGTATTGAACTGTCACATTTTAGCTGTTAATGTGTCTGCCTGCAGAAACAGGGGTCTCTTTGATGTGTGCAGCAGGATGCTAATTGCATTGATGGAAAACACACAGTATGTTCCTGACATCCATCCAGATGTGGTGAGAGCTGCAGTCACTGCAGTGAGCTCCTTACTGCTGGGATGGGGAGTTTGAGGCATAGTGCTTAAAGGGCCTGGAGGGCAAACCTAATGAGGAGCAGCTGGGGGCACTTGTTTTGTTCAGCCTGGAGGAGGCTGAGAGGAGACTTCATTGTGGTTTTCAATCTCTGCTCTGTGACTGGTGACAGGGCTTGAGGAAATGGCTGGAGCTAAGTCAGGGGAGGTTTAGGCTGGATACCAGGAGAAGGTTCTTCACCCAGGGGGTGGTTGGGCACTGGAATAGGCTCCCCAAGACAGTGATCACAGCCCCAAGGCTGCCAGAGCTCAAGGAGTGTTTGGACAATGCTCTCAGGCACAGAGTGGGATTGTTTGGGTGACCTGTGCAGGGCCAGGATTTGGACTCGATGGTCCTGATAGATTCCTTCCAACTGAGGATGCTCTATGATTCTATTGCATATGAAAAGTCTAATAAATATTAAAATAATCTGTATATTTTATGTATAAAAATATTCCCTGCTGTGCTGAGCTGAAAGGGGCAGTGGGAAGGGAAGGACAGTGGAGAAGGCTGACACTGCACTAGATGGCGTGTTCCCTCTGGGTTTCACTTCTGACTCCCAAAAACTTGCAGTAGTCAGGTGGCCCAGCTGTCACATTAGTCATCCACAGTAACTAAGGGGGGAAAAGAAACCCTTTTTTCTCCCAAGCAGTTAATAAGAGTTTGTGGGGAATTTTTTCCAGAAAAGTTTGACTCCTGATGTGCAGAAAATATGTTATGTGTAGATTAGCTTACCACTTCTCAGAGGTTTCTCCTGGAGCACAAAAATCATCATTGCTTGTTCTCTTAGCACAGGTGCATGTAGGTTCTCCTAGTCTGTAACTATGTAAGTCAGTAAATTTTTAGGATAAGGGTAGGTGAGCTAGAAGGTGGATATATTTAATGTTCAGTGAATAGTTCTTTTATGGATCTGACAGTGTTAGTTTTAATTCTGCTATATCTCATTTGAAAAGAATCTTGACAGCAGTTATGAAATGAAATGTTTACATTACCATATTTAGGCATTTTCTAACAAAGTGTTGGAAAAGTCAATAGGATGTTCATTTCTTGTACTTTTTTTTAATGTTTTTAGCACTTTTTTTTTTTTTTGCTAATGGTGGACCCTTAAAAAGTCACTTTTCTTCCTGTATAGACATATTGCCTGACATGATGAGCTCAAAAGGAAGATTGGTCTACAAATTGCCTGAGCTTTGGTATTTGTACCCAGTGCCTCTTCCTTACAGAAGAAAGCTGTAGTTCTTATACTACTCTGTGTATTTGTGATTGTGCTGGGATAGCCATTTCTGTGCTGAAGAATCAAAATGCTCTCCCAGTATAAGGCAAGCCTGTGTAACCAGTACAAAAATTGTGGGAGTGTCCGTTGTGGAATTGCCTGTGTCATAATTACTTGATTTAATGTCCCATCCTAGGAATTGGCATGTCATTTTTTCTGAAACTACTACATGTGTCTGAATATTTTTGGTTTTTTTTTCCCTTATTTTTCCCCAGAAACTATTGAAATTAACCAATTCAATGTTGATACTCATTTTTATTTCACAGTGATAAATTTTAACTGCTAGTTATATTATAATTAGTAAAAATTGCAGATGCAGAACATTGTGATACCTTTTCTCTGGTAGCCTTACAAAACTGTTCCTCCCACCCCCAGCCTGAGTTGTAAAGGTTTTCTTTACCATTTGTAGTCTGCATGTCCCAAAATCTTTTTTTTTCTGCCTCTTAGGTAGAGGCAAGGCCTTGTCAAAGTGTGGCTTAAATCAATATCATTTTGTGAAATGTAGATGTAATTGGATCCTGCAGTAAAACACGAGCTAGCTGATTTGCCATTTCTGATTATCCTATTCATTCATCAGAGATGTCTCCTTGTTCTTCATTTACCCTAATGTGTTAATTTTATCTAAGTCTTCTTTGTTGTCTATGATCCTTAAAAGAAGGAGACTGGATAATGGTAGAAGTATCTGTCCTACCATACTGAAAATTCAGGCACGTGGAGGTGGGAAGGGTTTGTGTGTGTTAAAGAAGAGTGTGGAGTTTGCAAGGATGCAGAAAGGAAAGGTGCCACATGGCAGCCTCTATCTATTTTGACTACTTGAATTTTCTGGCTGTAGTTGATGGAAGAGGTGAAATCACTTATATTAGTCATAATTTCTCACTGCATTTCAAATTCAGTTGCAATTTGGTGGGGAGTGTTTTCAATCTCCTTGGTTGATTGGGGAGGAGAGAGAGCAGTGTTTCCAACAACTGCTGTAAACTGCTCTGTATTATTTATGGTACCTGCAGAATATTCAGACCATTGTGTTTTACTTCAAAGCATAAATACACTAAAATTTAATGGTGCGTTTCATAACTCACAGAAGCTCAAAACAATGGCACTACACAGGCTTTAACTGTGGGTGCATTTATGGTTTCTGGTTTGTGGTTATTTTTAGATAGCTTGCTTTTAGTAGTACTGCAAATTTTGTTTTTGAAAACATTTTTTCTTTGAACTGTTTTAAAAGTAAAAATGAACATCAACTTGATTTGTTCCAAAATGTATTTAAAGGAAAAGGAGGGGGAGCAAAGTTTTATAACTTTGGCCTAAAGCTGGCCTCTTAGTTCTGAATTTAGCTCAAACAAGTTGTGTATAAAGAGACAAGCTAAAAATTGGAGGGCTTTACTGAAGTATCATAGTAGCATGAGATTTGAGTAGCCCACCCTGTAGGCTTATCTTCAAAGCTTAAAGATCAGCTGGGTGCAACTTAAAATGGGCAGTCTTGCAAGGAGGAGATAAATACAGAAGTATCTGTCTATTTTTAATCTTCCAACTTTGCCAAGTTTGAAAGGTTATCATGTTTTCAGGCCAGCTGAGGTTTATATGGTCCTTGTAAAGAAATTAAGTGTGACTTAAAACGTGCTTGTACTTGGGGCTATGGAGGAAGGTTTTGTGTATTGAACAGCCTAAATGTATTAGGCACCTTCAGTCATGTTGTGGAGAGAGCATTGCTAATATACAGGAAAAATATTTGTTTCCAGCAGGTATTGGGATAATGAATCTGAGCAACAAAATGCATTTAGTCAGTTTCTCCATAATTTTTAAAGTTTTTACAGTCACACGAACGCTACAGAAATAAAAGATCCTAGAATCCAAGGATCAGTGAAGTGACACACTGATTAGAAATTTGTGCCGTGTTCTTCTTTATTAGTTGATTAGTTTTAAGAATGGAGGAATCAATTACATTGTCCTTGTGTATTGAATAAAGTCACAAATGAATAATAATTGCAGTAGCCAGTCTGTCAGACGCCACACAGGAGCGGCTGGTGATCGAGCTGTGCACCCTTTTGTGTCACTGCTGACAGATTTAGGGGAACATCTCTCTCATAACACCAGCTCACAGACTGTTTGGCCTTTTGCTGTAAATATAGTTTGCTTTGACCTCAAATAGTAGCTTGATAGAAAAGAATGTCAGATTCTTGGGGGCATGAGTTCAGTTTTATCCCTGTGGAAGGCACTGCTGTGAGTGTTATATCAGCTGCTTTGTGGCAGGATTTAAACTGTGAATCAAAAGGCTTCATGTAGCTGCAGCTTATGTTTGAGGAGGGAAAACCCCCAGACATCGATGCCTTTAGGATCCTTTCATGTTAAATTGCCTACCTTGTTTACTTGCTCTTTGTTATTGCTTTGTTGCTTTAGTATTGTGATTTGAGATTTGTATAAGAATTGAGTTTGCTTATGCTGCTCCCATTACCAGTCACAGAGGAGTGTGTACCTATGAACACCCTCTGGCAAATTATTCCTTTTCATCAGATGTCTTTGGTTATAGAAATGTCTTCTCTGAGTAAGTCTTCAAAAACATTTGCAGGTCTTTTCACTTACTCATTTTTAAGTAAATAAATCCCTGACTAAGATCTTACAGGGAATTTCACTTTTTTCCCAGATACAGTTAAAAAGCTTCAGGATCAAAAGCATGACATGGAAAGAGAGATCAAGAATCTTCACAGGAGACTCCGGGTAGGTAACAACCAAAAATGTCAATAAATTGTAAGCTTAGAATGTTCTAAGACCAACATATGAAATTGTGAAAAGATAATATTAGATACAATGCCAATAAAATAATTGTTTCTGAAAGACAGGCATCATGGGAATATATTTACTAACCTACAGACACTACACAATGCAAACAATTTCTCAGTGTCACAAAGATATGATGTTGACCTGAGGAGAAAATGTTCCTGTGTATTTTGATGTGGAGCTTAATATGAAATATTTTTCTCCTCCACTTTGAACATTTTATTTGTCTCCAGAAAAGAAAATCATGACTTTCAAAGTCTAGTTACTTCCAGCAAAACCTCTTCAATTTAACTTGTGAGCTAGGTCGTGCCTAACACTGGACAAGTGCCTCTGTCATTCCTGTAAATCGTTTGCTTTAACAGCATAGGAAAACTATGAATAATAAGGATAACTTTTTATTTTTAACTTCCAAATTGATGCTTCCAGGAGGAGTCAGCAGAATGGCGCCAGTTCCAGGCAGACCTGCAGACTGCAGTGGTTATAGCCAACGATATCAAGTCCGAGGCGCAGGAGGAGATCGGGGACCTGAAGCGCAGATTGCACGAGGCGCAGGAGAAAAACGAGAAGCTCACGAAGGAGCTGGAGGAGATAAAGTCACGCAAGTATGTGAACGACAACAGGGATATCTGGTCTCTTTTGCAGTTTTGGAAATCCAGTTTCTTAATTATTGAGGCTCCAGAAGTTAGTAAATCCTCTCACTGTGAGGATCCGTATTTCAGCCAACTACTTTATGCCGCTTTCAGCAGTCAAAGTGGGTATGCTTACCCCAGCAATATTTGTTTCTTTGTACTCTGTACTTAACCCCACCCAGGGTTTACAAAACCAGGTTGAAGTGCAGGATTTTTCCAGTTTAACAGTTAAAAATGATTTTGCTTCCCACAGTGTGAAAAAAAGGCAGTGTTGGCTTTTCTGTACCATCGTTAATGTTTCTTGTTAGCAGCCAAGGCTTTTGGTGTGGTTAAAAACACAGCTGCGTTTTTACCTGAGAAGAAACCTTAATCTAGTTCTGCATATAACTTACACTGTTTTCTTTCCACTGACAATTAGACATGCTTTCTATATAAAACAAAAATAATCCAAATTGTGATGTATTGTGGCTTGAATTAGGTGCTCCAGATATTTAGAAACTGAGTTATATGTCTTTCAGAAGCATTAAAGTCCTCAAATAGGAACATCTTGGACAGCACCATTTGAATTCTGACTATATTGTCTCTAGGGGTCAGATATGTATATAGCTTACAGTAATGATGCTTGTGATGTGTATATATAAAACAATTGTTTTCTGCATGGATGGGAATTTGATAGATTTTACATTACATTTAGCCCAGCATCTGGTAGGATAGGAGATAGCACAGGCCGTGAAACTTGGGGAAAAGCTGATGCTGTCTAAAGATGTATACCAGAAATGTATTCTTACCTCCTTAGTATTGAATTGTTTTCCATTTATTCAGATGGAAAAAAGTTCTCCCCTCTGAGATGATTATTTTCGTGTGGAATGATGAAGTCCTTAAGTCTCAATTTTTCCATCCATGTGTGTGTGTGAGGATAGGAGCAGGAATTAAGCCTTATATCAAGTATTGTTTTGATAGACTTTTTTACCAGATGCTGAGCTCTGTTGCTGACAAATAGTAAGAAGTTACAGTGATAATTTGGGTTGATAACCTATTTCTGAGTTACAGTTGAAGGAAAACTAGGTTAATGTAAAGACCCATTTGGACCACAGATTTTAATTCAACTTCAATTTGTGTTAATTTTTTTAAGATTTGCATGTTAAAATGTTTTTAAATGCCCTAAATGAGCAGCACATTGACTCCAGGCAGGAAGAAGAGCGCGGTCGAGTGTACAATTACATGAATGCAGTAGAGAGAGATCTGGCAGCTCTGAGACAAGGAATGGGCCTGAGTCGCAGATCCTCCACCTCCTCAGAGCCAACTCCCACTGTGAAAACGCTCATCAAGTCCTTTGACAGTGCCTCCTCCCAAGGTGAGTCCAGCAGCACAGGCGGCCCCTCTGCCGTGTCACCTGCTCATCTCTGGTGGCTCAGCTCACTCACAGGCAAACTGCTTTATCCTGTCATGACCTCCAAGTGATGGCTGAAACAAACCAACCCAAACTGCATTGCAGAACAGATTGTTCACTGCAGTTAAGTGCAAGCATCCTTTTTTTGTCTTTATTTTTCTCTTTGCTGTCGCATTGCCAGTGACTCATATGCTGGATGCTTTGATTCAGTGCTCCTGTATATTAGAAATACATAAACACATATGACACACATAATTATAGCTGGGAGCACAGCTGATTTCAGCCTGATTATTAAAATGTGAACTTAATGTACCAAATTAAACATTTTAAAAGCCGTGTAATAGCTAGAGCTGAGTTTATTTCTTTTAATAACTTGTGTCTTCTATTCAGAGTTCTGGTGACAGTTAAAAGTAAGATCCAGCCAGTTTCACCTATTGAAAGATATAGGAGATATTTTCTGAAATGAAAGGAGTCTCACCCTTGAGACAGTGGACTTTACTATAATTCTGATTGTGGGAAGAAGTGGTGTTCTTCTCTGTAGGTGATCAGAATAAGGGGTACAAGTAATTATTCTGAAATGAGAAACAAACACTTGGCTTTCACCTTTAACTGCATATGAGACCTTGTATGGATTAAAATATTTCCCTTGCCAGGTCTTTGAATTTTGGCTTTTGTGTCCAACAAAGTCACTGAAAGTCTCATGTAAAAAGACTTGGTCTGAGGCAGACTAAGTTAGCAGAGACAGTAAAGTATTGTGCACAGCAAAGCTGCTTTTCACTGCTTAGAACCAGGAAGTTTAAGATACATCTCTGTTATTTAACCATTCTGTAAATGCGTCTATTTCCATACTTGTTCATTTTGTTCAGAGGCATTTACAGGTTTTTACTTTTCCAGTGTTAATTTAGAAGGTTTTTTTAGTGTGTTACCGAAGGAAGGTGCTTTCTTGCCAGTTAGTTTAGTTAAATAATAAATCCCCTCTCCCTTCTTTGGAATCTTTTATTTCAAGCTAGTATCTCCCTTCTACCTCAGCATTCATGTCCAATCATGTTGTTAAATCATCAGATCACTGATGCACCAATTTAGAATTTTTCTATTTTCATACATTTCTAAAAATGTTACTTGTTTAATCCCAAAATTTAAGGTATATAATAATCTGCTCCCTGTGGACTTTGATTAGAAACTAGAAGGAGAAGCAGGTGATATAGTTTATCTTTCTTGTGTTACTGGCAGAGCCGGGAGCCTGCTGCTATGTCTTTAATTGTCTGAAGATCAGAGAACTAGTAATGCCATGATTTACATCTGCCAAGGTAATAGTATCCTGCACCTTAGCCTTGTCCACCCCCAGCAAGCTCAGGCTTTTACCATGGATGATAGAAAGACAGCAAATGAAGGTAATTGCAGGGGAGTAAATGTGTAGGCATACTTTCAAATGACTTTTCAGTCAATTGCTAATTGAAATTCTGAGAGTGTGATCTGGTAAAACTAGTAATGTGAAGTACAGGGTGAAGGTTGGCTTTAGCAGTCTCCTGTTGCACTGCACAACAGCATCATGCTCACGATGGCTTCCTTTCCATGTTCCTCCTAGTTCCAAGCCCTGCTGCTGCCACAATTCCTCGCACTCCCCTGAGCCCAAGTCCCATGAAAACCCCCCCAGCTGCTGCTGTATCCCCTATGCAGGTGGGTGTTTTATGACTGCACTTAATCCTTCTCTGTGAAGAAGACTGTGAAACTATTGGTGGTAACATACAAATATTGGCTGACTTGCTGGGTAAATAATGAGAAAATGTTGCCTTGAGTAAGTAATTACTGAAGTGTTCAGTCTAACAAGTTTTTCACTGAGAGGCACGTTGGAAATCTGAAAGTTCTTGTTAAATATTCGCAACCATTGCCATTCCTGTGCTATTAAAAAGCATGAGAGGAAGACTTTATTTGCATTCCTTAGTTTTAGAGTTGCTGTTTGTCAGTTCTTAGTCCTGTGCCTGGCAGGGAAACAGCAGTAATCCCCTTTGGCAGTGGACTAAGGTCTGTATAGAATATGTCAGCAGTCATCAGGGTAAATGTATCTTTCAATGCAGGCCTGACAAGGGGGGATTGAAATAATTGCAAATTTCTGATCTTTGTTCGTTTTGCACTGACAGAGTCTGGCCAGTGGGTGATGGTCCTGTGTGTTCTGTGCTGTCCCCTCTGAAGCTTTGTCCTTTTGCTCAGCTGCAGCAGCAGCCTGAGTGCACTGAGATGGCATTGTCTGGACTCTGATGTTCAGCTTTGTAGATCTTTGCTGGTTTGATTATCTCACTTGCTGTGTGAAGTGAGATTTTGGCCAACAAGTTTAAGGGCAAAGCAGATGGGACCAGATTCATAAAGAAAAATCAAAGAATGTACTTTGTTTTACTCCTTTAATATCCATAATTCTCCTGTTGCCTTCAAGATATTGCTATCCAAAAGTTCCAAAACTTGATTTTCACTGTAGGTCAATGTAATGATTTGGTAATACATCCTCTCTGCCTGAACTGAGGACTCTATAGCCATATTAGCTTTTAGTCCTCAAGGAACAATACCTGGAACAGACTGACTGTTCTCCTGTTCTCAGACTAGTGCAGCTTTTATTCATTTAAGAGTGAATTTTATGAAACAAATAGATAGCCTTAAAGCAAAGAGAAAGAATTAAATGGTTTTTTGGGAGAGCTTCTGCTACTTCTTGTGGTTCAGTCACTCTTGACAGCAGTTTTCTAAATTAGTCAAATGTGATGAGTTCGCTGACAGATGCTTTGTTCCTATTGATCTGTCTTTATATTTCTGTTTATTTCTGCACTCTTGTAGGAGGAGGCAGACTTAATTTCATGTTCCAAAGGGCTGAACCAGACCTTTGGCAGACAGAAGACTTTTTGGTGAAGCCTAAGGCTTATCTCACTTTATTTACCTGTAAATTAACCATGAACCAAAGTAATCTCTTAGAATACTGCAAAGCTGCTCAGGTTTACAGCTCTTGTTTGATGTTCTTGATCTGCCAGAATTACTTGAATTTTGAATTCAACTTCTGGTATAAACCCAAGTCATTAACAGCTGGATACTCATTAGTAGAAAACGTTGCCTGAAAAACAAAGGGGAGGGTGTGTAAATGAAAACAGCTTCTATTGTCTTTCTGAAGATAGGTGGTTTTCTTCAAAGTGCTTGTAATTATCCAGAAGGCAATTGGGTTTCATGACCTCAGTTATGTGAATATTTTCTGCTCAAGAGAGAAGGGGGTTGAGTTTTATTTTCATATTGCTGCCTCATTTTCTACTGTTGTGTTCTATGTATTTTTTTCGAAACATCTTTTTGTTTCTGCTCTCTTGCAATTAAAAAGCAAGATTTTAATAAGTAATCACAATGTGAGCTGACCTATTGGCTCCCACCTTATAGAAGTCATTTATGGTTTAAGGTCTTTGAGGAAAGGTGGATCTCTGTATGGGTGTTGCAGTGTTTATTATCATTAATCTTGGTTGCTTTTAAATGCTGTCATGGGGGAAATATTTACATGGGCACCTACTGAGAAACTGGCACAGTGTTGATACTTCCATAAGATGGATTGTTTGTAAAAACATTGTCCAATTACAGATGCATCAACCATGTGCTTTGTCTTTGGACTGTGTCGTGAATTTCCTCAGTCTTGAAGAGTTTTTGTTCACTTGGTTTGTTTTTCTTTACAGCTGTGTGTGTATGTATAATGAGACAGATTCTTGGATGTATTTTGCAACTCAAAACAAACAAACAAAACCCTTTCTGGCTTCAGGTCCAAGCCTGCAGTGGAACATAGCTGTGTTTTACTGTGGCTCTTAGCAGTACTGCAGAACAATTTAGGAAGAGAGGTATGAAGAGAATGCTCTTCAGAATGTGAAAACAGCCCCGCTGGGTTAGCCCAAAGCTTAGCTGGTCTGGTATGCCACTGGGAGTGACCAAAGCAGATGCCTAGGGAGGAATATAAGGACAAGGGAGTATGTTTGCTGCTATCCCTGGGTACTTTCTTCTTCTGTTTTGTAGCTGGAGGACTCTCTGAAACAGACATGGTTTGAGATTTACAAGTTACCATTGAATGTCCTAGTTTGCTTTGAGCATATAAACTTCCAGGGTCCAAGCAATTTAGTGTCAAAAACTTCCTATATCTTAACTAGCCAATACTGAAAAACTGTGTTTGTTCTGCAATTGCCATGTGTAGGTGCACTGGCATGAAGGGCAGAGTGATCAGGAAGAGGTACCTTCCTCCAGTGGTGATGGTCATGTTTCCTTCCACAGCTGACAGCAGATACAGGGATGATGAGTCAGAAGCCAAATATTTGGAGTTTAAGCAATTAGTTCATCCTTCCATAGTTCTGTTTCAAATTTAAAGCATCTCCCAGACACCTGTGCACTGCTGCAGAGATGAAGGCAGGTAAAAATAGATAAATATCAGTTGGTCCATGTTCCTCTGGTTTGCAGTGCATCAGTCACTGTGTTACTGCTGTGAGCTACAGAATAAGGCACTGAGCAGTGCAAGGGAGCCCTGTCTGCAGTGCCAACAGGAGCAAAGACACAACCAGTTTGTTTTATTGCAAAGAGCCCAAAATGCAGCAAGTTCTCAGCTGAGTGATACAGCTACTTTCTGACAATGTCCCTAAAGGATGTTTGTTTTTGAGGGATGAAGGTATAGGGTTATCCAGCTCTGAACATACCTGTGTTTCTTGGCTGAAGCTCTGTACTCCCCTGTCTCTGTAGTGCCAGTCCCAAAGCTAGCCAAAATTAAATCTTTCTATTTTAGCCTCATTATCTATTTTTGCTGTTTCCTGGGGTGGAGAGATGCCATGAAATGGCTCACTTTGGTACAGTTCTTGTCCTTTAGTTAGGAAATGTTTGGTCATTTTTTAGGTAGGTGATGGAAGTGTGAAATAACACACAATTCTGGATTTGTCTGTCTTGCCTACATAATTTGGCATGAGGAACACCTGACCTTTAGTATTTTATTAAGATAAGACTCATTTAACCTTGAGCCAGATGGAGACCTGAAAGAGGTTTCAGGATAAACACATTAGTAGACTGATTATGATTAAATATTGGAATCTAATAGAAAGGACAGGGCGAATAAAGAATGAACTGTAATTTGCAACAGGCTCTTTGAAATGATTAATTTGGAATAATTGTGGGTGATCCTCCATGAGTCTTCAGCAACTGAATCTGTTTCAGTAACTATAAGGGTAATTACTGCTTTGTACAGTTTACTGTGTGAGACTAAAATGCTTATTTTAGTTCTATTCAGTGCTTACTGAATTGTGTGTACAAGTCTTAACACAGCTGTGATCATGTGCTTGCTAAAAGCCATATATTGCTAAATGTTTATATAAAACTTGAAAACAAAATGCTCAATTCATAGCTCTTTAGAGGAGAACAAAAATGAAAGTGACCTGAGAAGACAAAAAAAAAAAAATCATATTTGTGTTTCATTACATCTTTGACAAATAATAAAACGTTCCTCTCCATTTGTTCCCAGAGCATCTCAGTTAAATATGTGGGGACAAAAGCTCTTGACATTCTGAATAAGCCCCATTTTTTCAGTAGTGTTTTTCTTAGCAAAGAGTGCTTTGGGTCACTATATCCATTCTCCCAGCTTTCCAGGAAGAGGCACAAAGCTGTAAAGGCTTATGTTAATAACACAAGTCATGTACTAAAACCTTGGCTTTATATAGGGGGTTCTGTTGTTATTTAAATCAACACATCAAGTTTAACCAGAACAGGTTTGTTCAAACAAAATATAAATGAGGGTGAGAATTAATACAGAAACTGCAAGAGCATTCACAGCCTTAGTTTTCAACATTGGTCTGAGGAGCAGGTCTCAGTTTAAAGAAGTAAATGTTACAGGATCAAAGCAAAAGTAAAAGGTTTTAAGGTAAAGAAGGAAAAACCTTAAAAGATTCCTTTATTTTTGTAGTTCTTTTAAATTAGTAATAATGTCATATCTGGATTTCTAAAGCTGATTCCGCATTCCCGCATTTGTTTTTTTACCTTCCAGTTATGTCTGACACAAGTATTTTTCCTTTTCAGAGGCATTCCATAAGTGGGCCAATCTCAGCTTCAAAACCCCTTACTACACTGACAGACAAAAGACCAAGCTATGCAGAAATTCCTGTTCAAGGTACTGATTCAAGTTCATTTAAACTTTGGTTTTAGCACTGGTATTAGTTTTGTAAAAAATTATTTGGTATCCAAAGCATGATCATGTTACATACTTTTTATTATCAAAGTGTCTTAACAGAGTCATAGACTATCTCATATTTAAGTTCTTTTTACTTGTGTTTCACCACATGTGGTGCTATAACATAAAGATGCTTTTTTGAATTTCCAACAGAACCACAATTGCATGCTGGTAACTTGGTATTATTCTGACAAGTTTTAGTGTGTGCATAAACTAAGATCACTTGTAAAGTCAAAATAAGATAATTTCAGGGACGTATCTTGCAGCTGTCCCAGATATTAAAAAACCCCACCTCTGGGGTTACAGTAGTTGTGTGGTTGTGGGTTTTCTAACCCCCCAGAATGAAACAAGGATGATGGTTGACATTGCATTGCATGTGAATAATAAAATAAACTTATTAAGTATTGAACTTTCAGGAGCCAGATGAAAAATTGAATGGAATTGAGTGTTCATTTATCTATTTCCCAATATTCCCCTGTTCTGTGAACTTTGTTTTGTCTCTCAAAACACTGTTCACAATGTGCTCTTCCTGTGAGAATGAATGGCTATCATGTGTTGGGTGTAGCTCTCTGATTTATGCCTGCTTTAGGGGTTTTTTGTGTGTAGATGTTTCTCAAGATAATCCCCATATGACTCCAGGCTGAATATTTCCTCTCAATTTGGTATTCCTGAGGTCTGATGTTTTCTAAAGGGTTGGGTTTTTTTTTTCTGTAGCACTTCATAATAGTCTGTATGTGCCAGATTTCCTTCTTGCTTTTGTTGAATCCAAATTGAGGCTCTTTGTACAATGCAGCTGCAGTTTTAATTTTAGAAACTTTGATATTTTTAGGAATATTGAAATGCCTTTCCAAGAAGATAATATAGGATTCTTTAATTGTTACAGAGTTCAGGGGTAGACATAAGCTTAAACACAAAATGAGTGGTATGTTTCACATGGCTTTTGTGGTTTTTTTCAAATCAGTGAATGCAGGAGCAGGACTGTGTTCCAGTAGTGAGGGTGCCAGACAGAATTCCTGTTTACAGCCATACAGATATATTTTTAATGTGTCCCTCCAGCAATGTATGTTTCTTATGTCACATTTTCAACTAATAAATGGGGTTTCACTTTTCTTAATCCTTGTTTCCATGAGGTTTTATATTCAAATGACTGTCTTCTAAGTGTTTCTACATAGGAGGATGTAAACTTTCTTTTTCTTTGCAGTTTGCACGTGAAGGAATATTTTGTAATAGGAAACAGCTTTGATTTGTTGCTATAGAAAATTAATTTTGTTGTATTTTTTTTTTTTACTCATTGGTGTTGGGCAGAACTAATCTTGCAATACAATATGTAAAGGCACCTTTTAGATTCTACTGCGTGGAGGAAGAAAGAAAAAATGTGTAGTTTTATTTAATAATAAAATGAAAAAAAAAACGCTCCAAAGCCCAAAAATGTCAATCCAACAAACCAGAGAGGAGGGAAAAAAAAATCACCTGAGGGACAAAGCAATCTGCTTTACCATTGAACATTGTGAAGGACACATTGAGTGGTTTTGGCCACGTGCTGAATGGGGGTTCCTTTCTCAGCCTTTTGGTTTAAGAATTATTTTTATGACCAGGGCAACTGGATTAGCAAGAGGCTTTAGGGCAAAAGGATTAAGGTGCTCATGGTGTGTTCCAAGTGCACTTCATTGGCAATTTTAGGGCTTCTCTGTCTTCTAGGTAAAATCAATTGCCCTCCCTAAAACAGCCAAACTCAGGCACTGGTGGGCAACATTCCTGACTCAGACTGAATGTCTCACATTTGACTGGAATCCCCAGCAGTGATGACCTCCCTCCTTTTCCCTTGTGCAGAGCATTTGTTGAGAACATCCTCCACCAGCCGGCCGGCGTCTCTGCCCAGAGTCCCTGCCATGGAAAGTGCCAAATCCATTTCAGGTAACACCACGGGCTTTAGGGGATCAGGAAAATTAGGAACTCTCATTTCAGACACCTACTTACAGGTCTGCTTTGTGACTGACATAACCCATAAATATTATTCAGTAGTGCTGATGGTAGTTGCTGGACATTTGATGTTAACTTTGCATTAAAAAAACAACCCAGACTTGCTAAATACAAGTTTATGCAGGGTGTTGGTTTACTATCAAGCTGTATATACTGATGTCTCAGTAACAGCAGGGGCTTCTAAAACCAAATCTTTACGAATTATAGCACAAATAGTGTGATACTGTGAAAATGATGCTTTGTATAATCTAGGCAGAATTGATTTTAGAGAAATTTTTTTAAAAAAAACCCCACCTGTATTTGAGTAAATGCTTACAAGTTTTAGATAGTTTTTGTTTGTCTTAAGAACCCAAACTTCTTGTGTCTGGTATATATAAATTAAGGTACTTGCCCCTAGGTCCTTAGAAAATAAGTCTCTGATTTATGTAAAGAGTTGAATCTTTGATTTGCACAAACATGAACAGTGGTGACTATTTAAGTACAAAGGCAAACCTCATCCTTTTAACTGGAAACTCTTCCATGTAGAGAACATGTAACAATTCCAAATTTGGTTTTACAGAGTACAATGCTTGTGCTTTCATTTGAAAGAAAAATCATTTCCTTTGATAAAATGAAGCAAGCTCTGTGGAATGTGGCTGACTGGGCTCAGGTCAATGTTTGATATTATTGTTGATGATATTTAATTAATGTCCAGAGCATCACATACATGCCAATTCTTCATTAAAATTAAATGGAAATAAAACAGCTGTCATCTCTAAACTGATGTGGTTTTCTTTTTCCTTAACTACTTGAAGCTTTGCAGTGTAACTATATGGACTAGAGGAAGATAAATGCTTTGATGTTCAAATTCTTTCTCATTCATCAAATCCTTCAATTGGAAATAGTGATATTCCATTAAGAGACATCCATCAAACTTTCATTGCTTCAAAATACAGGCTTGATCATAAATGTTTCTAGTGCAGTGTAAATCCTTCATATTTCCAAAGTGGAAAGTATCAAGAAGAGTGTTGACACCTACTGTTAGATCCAGGTTTCTGTGCTTGGCTCCTGAACTGATGCTTGTCTGAGAGCAAGTTTGAAAGTTTTTATGTTTGCAAATGATCAATGCATGGGCAATTCCCCCCTTAGTGTCTCGAAGAAGTAGTGAAGAAATCAAGCGAGACATCAGTGCACCTGATGGAGCATCCCCAGCATCCCTCATGGCAATGGGTACCACCTCACCACAGCTGTCCCTCTCATCTTCTCCTACAGCATCAGTCACCCCTACAACCAGAAGCAGAATAAGGTAAAAATCCTTTATTGGGGTTAATTCCACAGCTGTCTGTCTGCACACCTCTAAGTATATAATATTGGTGCTGAGACTGCAGACCCCACACAGTAATGGTCTTCAGTAATCTGTTGGAGCTTCAGAAAGGTTTTTCTGCAGCTCAGTATTTGTTTTAAAAGTTAGACTAAAAGTTAAGACTTTCTCATAAGCTTTTTAAAGCTTATGAGTTAAAGAAAAGCAAGCTAAGTCATGTCACTAAATATTAATACCAATTCAAAATACCACGAAGCCAAATTCAGGGGGTGAGCTTGCAGCACATGGAGCAGATCATGCAGACTGGCTTGGACCCAGGGAGACCATGATAAACCTTAACTTCTGTAATCCTAGTTGAAGACAAAAAGCAGCATGCCCAGGTCTTAATCCCAGACCCTGGCAAGTCTTTCTAATAACCATGAGTGAATGGGCCTGGGTTTTTTTGTCCCACAGATGGAGTCATAGTGCAAGTCTGAGCAACAAATAGCCAGACAACCTCCTTTGATTAGTAGGGACAAAAGATAAGTCTGTGGTAAATTTAAAACTTTTCCTCTCTGTTGTGTTATCAGTCAGAGGACTTCAAAGTATTTAATCCTCATGTTATCCAAGTGAAGTATGTCCTCAGCTCTGCTTCAGAGATTGGGAAATTTGCAGACAAAGGTTAAATAACTCTGTCAAGACCATTTCTCACAGAGCTTCCTGACAAAGCTTTTGTACAGCAGAAGTATTTAAACCCTTTAATGTTCAGAGACACTTGCAATATGTATAAAATTCTAAGATATTCACAGCTGTGGGTGCTTTTGAAAGTGATTTTCCTGAAATCAGCTGAGACAGGCCTCAGTGCTGCCCTTTTATTGTGCAGAAATTAAACTGAGTTTAACTGTGGATACTTTACGACCAGCAATTAATGAGTATGTTAGCACCTAAATTTAAACTGAGTACATGCAGAAATAAGTTTTAAAAAAACCCTGAAACACCTGTCTATGGAGTTTGAACTGGTATCATTGAGTTGTATTGGTGTCAGTCTGCAGACTGGAGCACATAGTGTGAAACTGTACAGTTATAATTATGAAATCCAGGGTGAAACTGTACAGTTATAATTATGAAATCATTACTGTGCTGCCCAACCACTGCCTGCAATGTTCAGTACCACAAAAGACTTAATGGGTTGTGCAGCAGTGGGTGTGGGGTGATGAGTGTGGCCTTCAGAGCCACTCTGAGTGTCACTGCTGGAGTTCAGTTTGTTACATGATCAGATTGCTCTGTTTTCCCCCTACCTTTTTCTGAAAGTTATTGGAAGATAAACAGTTATTGGTGTTGTTCACTAGAACAAATACTTGCAGTTTACTGTTCCCTGTTCTAGTTGAAACTTAGTTGGCTCTTTGATTTGGAATGCAGTTGACCTAATATGTGAACATGTAAGATTTGTATGTCAAGCCATTTCTCATTGTCTCCATACAACTTAATGCTAATTTATTTTCCTCAGCAGTTTTTTCATAACTGTGAGAACCTGATATAAACCATGTGCTCTTGCTGGAATTTGAGAACAGGCTGTACAGCTCCCTCATGGCTAAACAGTATGTTTAGCGTAAAGACAGAGGGATATTTTTATTTGAGTTCTATTGTTGCCCCAGATCTCTGTTCTTCAGTTCTCATACTGTTGCATAACCCTCATTATAGATTGAATATGCAATCCCATTGTTACTTGTTTCAATCACAAAAGGAAAAAAATGCACCAGTGTAAGTTGTTGATATTTGTACTGATTTAAAAACTGAATTGTTTGTACTGATTTAAAAACTTGAACCATCATTCTGGCTGTGTGGTGCTTGTGAAGTTTAGGTCCAGTGGCCTATTCAGATAATTTATTTCATATATTAAATACACAATAATTGACTTCCTTGTCATGTTAAATCAAGATGAGCAGTTAGGTTAGAAGGCTCAGCATCAAAGATAGCAGGTACTGTTTCGTGCTTACTGTCCTGCTGGGCATAAATTTTCATGGATATTTCAACTATTATCTCTAAGTAAGTTCAAGATCCTGCCCATCCATATGTTGGCCAAGCCAATTGCAATACATGTACTTAAGATCAGTGCCTTAAAACATTTCCTTGTCTGTTGGGCCAGTTCTCTTTTATGCATCGACCAAGAGATGCTGGTACATGGAATAGTCTCTGGTGTTCTGTTCATAGCACACACACAGGAAGAAATCCACATTCCATGGATACTTTCTTTTCCCTTGGCAGGAGCTGGAGAGTTCCTACCTGTAGATCTGCAGCAGAGAATCCAATGATGATATAATGTGTTTCCACATTCCACCTCTCTTTCCAGTCACCATATGGCCTGTAAAGAACAAAGAGTTGAAGATTTGAGAGTGAATGTATACAATCCCTATGTCTTTTGGGGAATATTCAGAAAGAGTAACTTAGGGTGTCATCTCTGTGAATGTTGTCAAAACTTTGCTTACATCTGACAGACTCTTTAAAAATGGCAGATTGGGAAGTCTTTGCAGTTAACTGATAGCTATCTTATTTGAATTTTCCAAATGGAGATTGTTAAAAACAAGAACAACTGCTGGCACACTTCATGTGTGGTAACTAATATCCATAATGGTGTAGTATTTGCTCTTTCTGTCAAAGACTGTCATAATATCTGTAGAAATACTGGATCATGTAACCAGGTCACTATAGAAGTATTAGCGTCTATAATATATATAAATTTTTTTAATCTAATAATTCATTTCTGAAGCCAGGTAAAGAGATGCTTGTAATGTAAGGCTCGTGAAAAAATGGCCAACTTAGTTACATTGTTCTTTTTCTTCTCCGATCTTTTCTTAAGGAAAAAATTACTTAAGATAGCTTGACAAACTGGAATTGAAATTAATTGACTGCTTTTATTGTGCTAATACATCAAATGGCAGATCAGCCTACATAGATCTCCCCCTTCTTTTTTGAGAACTCCAGGTCTCAGGCAAACGTTCTGTTAATAACACCGTGCTGCTCATATGCAAACTTGTTGTTTCAAGGTGACACTTGTAATCAGCCATAAGATGCAAAAGAGATAGCATCAGTTTATTTTCTTTCTAAATACGAAATAAAGTCACTTGAGTTAGCTTAATGGTTCAGTCTGGAACATACTATGCTATACTCTTAGAAAGACATATTATTGAGGTGGAAAAATCTAGTAAAAAAAAGCTTGAAGGAAAAAGAAGGATGACTTGCCAATGAAAGAATTACTCCTAACTAACTCAAAAGTCTTTTTCAGGTATTCCTGTGTGTTCTGTTTCTCAGTCAGAAGTGCTCTATCCTGCTACTTTCAGCGTGCCAAGAATTTGTCCTTCTGTTTAAGCCTTTATAAATACCTGTTTCTGTTGTGTTATGAGCTCTTCTGGCCTTGTTCCTAGGGAAGAGAGGAAAGATCCCTTGTCTGCCCTGGCAAGAGAATATGGAGGCTCCAAGAGGAACGCCCTGCTGAAGTGGTGCCAGAAGAAAACAGAGGGCTACCAGGTACCTGCAGAGCTGCCTAAGGCCATAGTCAGTGGCTGCCAGGCACTGGAGCCTGCTCATGGCACAAGCCAGGCTGCTGCACACCTGACTGCATAGACTGAGTGCCCTGGCATGTCCTGTACCCTCCCCTTGGAACGTGTGCTCCCAGTGCTGCTCCAGCACCAGCAGCTCCTCTGGCACTTTGCTGCACAGCTTTTTCTTAAAGGGGCAGCTGCCCTCCCAATGAGGCACTTGAAATCAGCCTTTCACAGGTTGCACTTTTGAAACTGAAGCTTTATCAGCTTCATGTTTGAATTAATGTTTCCCAAATGCAGTTAGGGTACCGTTTCTCAGATTTCAGAGATTTATTTTTTTATAGGTAATTATCATAGGGGTTTTCTTTGGATCCTTGAATGCACTCCCATTTAGCCTCTTAGGGACACTTTGTTTTGTGAAGGTGGCATTGTCTTGCGTTTTGCACTTGGCTTTCCACTGTGGTTGCAGACTTTTTTTTTTTTCACTTGGTCCAAATGCTACCAGAAGCCAAAAGAACTAACAAGATAACTGTCCAGAGTTCTCCTGATTACATTATTTTTTCAAAAGAATAGTGGCTTCAGCAAACTAAACCAGGATGTTAATAGTCTGACCGTGATGTATTTGTTTGGTTAACTTGTATTGAAAGTGTTTGGAGTTCCCAACACAATCCTCAGTTTAAGAACTTTACTCTTTCCATGACTTGAGCCTCACAATGCAGGAGGAAGTTGAGAGGCTCATAACAGGATGGTCACCCATCCATAGGAAAAGTCCTCCTCCAGCACAATGGACAGGCTGTGATATAAAGCCCTCCCCCTCTTCCTGTGGCACGTCTGGTACTCTGCTGTGCTATTTCTGAGGATAAGCAGCTTTGTGGAAAGAGCCTTTCTCCTTCCCCACGTTTTAAAAAAGGCAGGATGTTATATTTCTTTATATATCCTCAAACTAAGTGCAAAAATATTTTCCCATATTGTCTTGAGATGAAAGATGAATTTGACAGCTTCGTTAATCTGGTTAGGAAAAGTGATAGAAATTATTCCAAACTTTTCACTCTGTAGTTGTGTGCACATTCTTCATATGCTTCTGATTCTACAGATTGCTGCTTATAATTCCTTGAGTTTTATAAACACTGGTAAAAGGGCAGGTTTTGAGACTTTCTGTACTTGCTTCAGAACCTGCAGCATGGTACTGAGAAAGCAGAGAGCATCTGCAGAGCCACTGCAATGCCTTCATTGAAACTGTAAGATAGTATCAGGAGGTTATATTAAGTAGTTCTGGGAGAAGAATGGGTTTGCTTTAGGCACACTCATTTTTCATTTCTTTGTTGTACAGAATTTGATTATTTTCAGCATGCCCTGGAATTCAGTTCTGGTTGAACACCGTGTTGGTGGTGTTCTAATGTTTTAAATATACCCAGGACTGTGTTCATTGTGAACAGTGCTTATCCAGATTTTTGGCATCTCAATGTTATCAATAACAGATAAGGATCTTTTTCTGTTTTTATTTTCCATGAATCTCTGCTTCATTTTAATTTTATTTTAAAACTATGTGTGTTCAAAACTGACAAGCAGTAAACAAGCATCAGGAGAATGAACATGTCCCTTCCTCATTCAGTGTTGCTGAAGGTATTCAGCTCTTCTTCCTTCCCTGTCATCCAAGCATGGACAGGAGCCTCTTTTCCTCCAGCTCTTCCTGGTGTCTCACACTGTGCCACAGCTCCCTTTTCTCCCCAGCATTTCCTATCATTAGAACGTCTCCTTTTCCTCTGTACCACTGTTGTTGTGTTTGCTTTAGCACCTGGGTGAGAGCCAGCACAAGCTTTCTGAGCTGCAGGTCCATGCTGGCTGCCCAGCCCTCCTCTGTCTCTGAGCTGCTGCAGGAGCCTCCCAGTACAAAAGTCCTAAATATCCCAACCTTTTCCTCTAGGAAGAGCAGCAGGTCACCTTCTATCCAGTCACCAATTTCTATCCAATATTAGCTGTAAATATGGCAGGCTAAAGGAAAGATACTTGCAAATTGAGTCTGTAACAAATTCTAAAATGACCTGGAAGATTGTAACCATCATTTGGAAACAAGCAAAAGAAAAGAAAGGATTACAAGCCTTTTGTTTTAGAATAATTTTGTCTTAATTTGGTCCTATTCCTATTAAACTACCAATACTTACTATTTTTCTAGATGTGTTTCCTCTCTTCATCCATTGCCAGCAGTAATCACTTTTTTTATCTTGTTTTCACCCTCTCACCTGGAGGTGATGTCTCACAGCTGTAGGTCTTTATGCATAAATGCATGAAAGGTATTTATAGAAAATTATTTCTGCTGTTGGTGTTTCAGAGGGAAGATGGAACCCTGCACATTGAGTTAAAGCTCCATTTCTAACAGAGACATCTTTGCTCCTGGCATTGTTTTGCCTTTCATCTCTGCTGGATATTTTGCACTGGATAGTGGAAAGTAGCTAATAAATACTAACAAATAGTAATCACACAAGTAACCAGACGCAAATCTTAAATTCTAAAATTTTTTTGAAGGTGTACAAAGTTGTAGGTGTGAGCTGCCAGTGGTTCAGCCTGTTAAGCACCAGGTGTGGTGGAGTTGATTTATCCTAATCAACAACAGCAAATCCTAAAGAAGAAAAAAACCAAAAAACCACACCAGTCTGTCCTGTTGAAAGAGAGAAGGTTTCCTTTACTCACAAGATATTTGTAGAGAATACAGCAGTACAGAATTGTCTGGTACCACTGGTATGAGGTTTTTGTCTGCTCAAGTAAAATGGAAGAGAAATAACTCCTGCTTTCCTATCCCTTCTAGAAAATTGCTTTCAAGCTTTTGATTAAAAATCTTAAGTACTTATTTCTGCTTTAGAAGCTTGAAACTTTGTGAATGCTAAATAATTCAAATGAGATAGTGTGGTGAAGCTCTCATAATTTCACTCCATTAAAGTGGAATAAACCCCGTTAAAACCCCTGCAAATTACTTCATTGTACAATTTTCTGATTTATTCAAGCGAATTTGGAGGGGAATAAATGAATAGTCACCTTTAAATGCAGTTAATATTTAACTGTGTTCCAAATATTTTTTCAAGACCTCAGTAAAAAATTCAGGTTGATACAGCCAATGAAAATAAGAGAAATTACTGGTGTAAAAACCTGAATGATTTCATCTCTTACTATACTCCAGTCTGTCCTGTTGTGCCTGAATGTTGTTTGCAGGCGGGATTTCTCCTTGGAGCTCAGGTTTGGAGAATGGTGATCTGCAGAAGGTCAATGCAGCACTAGCAGAGGCAGGTTCTGTATTAACTTCCACCCAGAGCCTGTTCAGTCTTGACACAATTTCACACACAAAGTTACTGAGCTGCTTTTTGTTCTAGGCTGAACAGATCTCTGAGCTGTGAGAGAGGAGAGCTGCTCTCAAGATAAGCATTTAGATAAAAGAGGAGCAGATCACCTTTAGTTTTCAGATCAACAGGCACAAAATAGTTGAAATTTCATCGTGTGTTAGCTTTGCTCAGGATCTGACACTGCTGCAGAGTACAGAGCCAAGTGCTGCATTTTTCAGAGGAGAGAATCCTCCTGGCTCCTCTAAAATATGTACAGTGTCATAAAACTGTCACAAATTCCAGATATCTTCAAAGCATAAAGTAATCCCATCCAGCTGTTCTGGAGCATTTACCCTGGCTGGAGCACAGCTACTTTCATTTTGAGTACACAGCTAATAAAAGTCCCAAAAAGGATGTGAGCATGCATGTTTCATGTTAAAAGAGGACCAACAAACAGGATACACACATCCTTACCCATTCTTATCTCCAGCAGTATTGCAATTTATTTTCCATTTTTGTCAGCATTCTGAGAGATAATTCACTTCCAGAAGTCTGACACTGAAAAAGCCATTGTCATAAAATAGGAACAAAAATAGACTAATTTTTTTTTTTAACTTTCTTTAAGCTTTACACACTTCCTGGGTACAGATACACTTAGTGTAGCCCTGTAGTTGCTGTCCTCTATTTCATGCAATGCTGCTTTCTGAAAAGACTTTTGCTGCAAAGATCTAAGTTTTACCTCCTGTATAGATCAAAGCTACATGTCTTACAAAAAATTTAATCCTGTGCTCAATGCACCTTGAAAATCAAACAATGCTCTCATTTGTGCTTGAGCAATAAGTGTAGAATAACAAAACTAGAAGAAAAAAATGGCTCAGGTTGCTTTTTTAAAAAACTTACCAACACTAAGCTTGGTCATATTCCATTCAAAGTACTATATTGATTTTTAAAATGCCCAAAAAAAGGACATGACTGTGCTTATGTAAGCCTGTGTTCACATACTGGCTGCAGGGTGTGCGTTCTGTGCTGTCTGGTTGATTCATCAGAGCAGTCAGGATGCCAAAACACTTCTCTCCTTGGTTTAAGCTGTTGCTTTAGCCAAAAATTGTTGAGTTATGGAAGGACATGCTTCCTTTTTGTGTTTGGATTGGATTGTGATACAAGAGAAATGTCAACTTGTTAGACTTAATTATGGCAAAATTTGGAATAAATTATGAAGCTGTCTGTACCTCTTAAGTACATTAATGTCTGAAGCTATGACTGGATTTTGTGAGAATGACTGCTTCTTTTATGGTTCTTCTCTGTGCCCAAACTGAAAAATAACATGTGTTTGGTATGGAAAGAAACATTACCAGTCAGTGTTTCAGGGTTTTGATGGTCTATATTTGCCATTTACTGCCTTTCCAGAAGCTGGGATTGAAAAGGCAGTAGCTACTAAGTCTTTTCCAGAAATACTTTTATGTCTTTCATGTCCTCACCTTCAGCCACGGCTTTATTCCATGATTTGAGGAGTCAGTGAATCCTGATTCAATGGAGCATGGATATCAGTTCATTTGTAGTTTTGTAGTCTTCTATAATGGATACTCTTTTCTTTTGTGGATGTATCTTTAAAGGCTTTTTAAAGCATTTTACTAGTAATTTTCTGCCCTGGGAAGAAGTCTGCCAAGGTCTGTACACTTATACTTCAGATCTTGTTTTAAGGCTTTAAGATATTATAGCACAGAATCATATTAATGGTTTTGCTTTCTCAAGCCACTTATTTAATTAACTAATACAACACAGACATAGACACATGTTTTTATTTTCTTCATGTCCTGGCTCTTTTGAGAGCCAAACCAAGTTTGGATATGGGAATCTCTCCCCCTTGTGCAGAACAAGGAATGGAGAAATAGCTGCTGTGCAGGATGTCCATAGTTCAGGGAGATTGAAGCTGGGGATGTGTCTAAAAAAGTGGTTAAAATGACTTTGTTCTTAATTTGTAACTGCAAGTTACAAACCATGTTTTCTGTAGTTGGGTTTCTTGAAGTTTGTAGGGTTTTTTAGCTGTGGAAGTTTTCTGGGGGGATAAAAAAAAGTAAGGAGTTACTGGGTTATAATAGTTAACATCTATTTCTTGGGTTTTTTTAAAAAATAAGTATTCTCACTGACTGTAGAAGACTCTCTTATTAATTTAGAATTATTGCAAAAAGCAATAGGAGAAAATTTTAATATTAGCAGTATGCTGGTCAAAACCACTTTAAAATGGTGAATTTTAGAAAAGCCATTGGTTTGCAGAAATCTTAGATTGATGTTATGCAGAGGCCAGTCTGTTAAGCAGTGTAGAAAGTTTCATGGGGAATACTGGTCTTAGTCTTTTTTTCTATATGAGCTCAAGGGAATCCTCATTTTGTAGTGGCTGCTCCTGCTGTGCAGTTTCCAGTTCAACAGGGGCTGGAGTCAAGCTTGAAATGCTTCTTGGTTGTGGATCTACCAGGTTGTTCTATTATCATCTATTTTTCACTTTGTATGTTCTGTCTCCAGAAAGTCTTACAAATTTTTAACCAGGAGTTGTTTACTCCTAGTTGGAAAGTGTCTTCCACAGATCTTTTCATGGCAATGGTCTGTTGCTTAATTTTTGTTAGAATTGCCTTTTTAAAAGCCATCTACCTTAAGTACTAGAGGTGGCTTCACTCCTATCCTACCTATTAGTCATTAATAGACAATGATAAATCCCCTTCTAGTTCATTTATCTCCAGAAAAGCTTATTCCTCATGTGACAATTTATCTGAAAATATGTCCTTCCATTGCTTTAATACTTTGTGGTCTGAAATGTCTTGAAGAATAATTCTAGATTAGATTCCAGCAGAATTCTCTTAATAGAGCCAATTACTTAATAAAAGCAGTAACAAAGAAGAAATTATTTCAGAGATTTTAGGCTGACGTTCTGTTTACCATCAATTCTTTGAGAAATAAGAGCTTAATGCAAGATTGATTTCATTATACTGACCAAGCTTTTTCAAAAAAACCACAAGTAGTTAAAAGCATTTAGGAAATAAAATTTGCTGTATTTAAATGTGCCAGTTATGTGCTCAAAGCCCTACATGAAAAATTAAATTTTCAGTTTAAATGACAATCTGTCCCATTTCTAGATTTGTTTTTACGGTCTGACCAATATTATACTTCTTTTAGTCTGAGAGGTAATAATAATTCATAATGCTTAGAGCAATTGGAAACAGAAACCAGTCCCTTTTAATAGTTTCCTTCCGTTGTATTTAATTCAGCTTCTCTGGATACATTAAAATTCTTGGATGATGGGTTTGTTTTCTGCTTGTTGTCTTAATAATAAAAGCTGGACCCTACAAGATGATTTAGAAAAAATGGGGTGTTCTCAGTTTGGTTTTGTTTGAGAACCAACCAAACTTGTAGGTGTACATTAAGTTGCCCTTTTCCCAAAAAAATTTATATTAAAAATTCAACATTACTAATACTTAAAGTGAAGTTTTTAGTTTGTACAATTGTAGTGTTTAAGGGAAGATGACTTTTGCTTGTTGTAATTTCACTGTGGCAATGCCACTGTACATCTCTCTCCTCCCCATCCCACATCACTTGGTCATCTCAGGGGAAGAGGGAGAACATTGCAGCCAAGAGGTGAAAACCAGATTTGAGCTTTTCTTCCTCAGTGGATTGTATAGCAAAGCAAACATGATCATTCACACCTGATTTTTATAGCCAGCTTGCCACACACACTTAATGAGAAAAAGCCCCTTTCCCTACTTTTATCCATCTTACTGACACAAATGTGAGCCTGAGGCCTTATTGGGTACAGGATGGGAGGAAAGAACTTTCCAAAAAGTGACTTCTGTAAATGGACACATGTAGAAATTTATTGGCTTTAACAATCTGACATTTTCCCCTTTCTTTTTTCTTAAAACCTCATACTATGTGTTGCATATGTTTCCTTAATTTAAGTAACACTGAGAAAGTTTTAACCAGGCATTAATTTAAATCCAATTTCCTGTCTCTCTTGAGGAGAAAAGAGCTTCTATTTTTTTTTTTTTTTCTCCCTTCATTTTTTTCCCTTTCCCTTTTGCTTTTTCCCAGCCTGTGGCTGGAGGAAGCTTGTGCAGAGCTGTTCCCACAGCCCGGGGGTCTCCAGCGCCGTTTCCGTGTGCGGCGCTGTGAGCCCCGGCACGTACACTGGGACCACTTCACAGCAAAAGTGCTAAAGCTGAGCAGGAAACCAAGATTTCCCTCACATTCTTCTAGAAATTGCCCAGAGTTTTGTTTTTTCCCCTCTGTCGGAGGAGATTGTGGTTGTTGTTCATTTGAAGTCCAAGTGCCCTGGACTGCCTGGCACAGAACTCTGGCTCTGGGTGGAGTTTTCTGCCTTAGGAATAACCAGTTTTAGTGTCTTGTCCAAGACAGCTGATGAGGATGATGACTAAATTGCTGTCAAGTGAAAGGTTGGCTCAGGTGATTGGGATCCTGCACTTCTGTGACTGGAGGTTTTAGTTCCTGCAGTAAACTAAGTAAGCTTCTGCTTGAGCCTGGTTAAGCGAGTTAGATATTAAAGCATATTTTTATTTCTCCATGAAAGTGTAAAAGATATATGATTGATTGTTGTTACTGGTTGTTTCCTAATTAAAGTTTAAACTGACTGCTATCCACTTAGCCTCTCTAACATTGTTTGACTGCCAAGAGCCAAATATACAGTCATTTAAAAGGTCACTGAGGCATCTTGTTCATAACTCTTTTGGACTGGGCTGACTCTACAATAATTTATACAGTCTCAGGAGATGCATTTACCAGTGCCACTGAGTTTCCTACGGGAACTAAAAGATCAAGAGTGCAAGACAGCAATTTTCAATTTCAGTTTCAATCCCAAAGATTCCCTTCTACTGTCAGCACTAAATCTGCTGGAACATCTCTATTTCCAAATGAAAGTTAACTTTTGTTTGTGATCTTGTTCCCATCAGTTTCTATAGAGAAATGGTTTGTTTAGAAGAAAAAATACTTTTTCTCATAATTGAGAAATTTTGTCTGGATATGAATGTAGTAGAAGCAGAAAATAGAATGAACATGAACAGAGATAGGAGCACATTGTGTGATCAGGGATTTGGGGTACAAGTCTTTGACTCCTTTGCTTTTCTGTCTTGGGTATACAGTTGCACCAAATCCAGCCTTGTCTAGCACAACATTTTACAGCTTTGAACTCTAAATGTATCATACATTTTGCACTTTTTCTTGAGGGAGGACTTAATATTACCTGAAATGAATATATAAAATAACTGACTTTCTTACCACTGCATTAGTAGTGCAGTTCTTACCACAGCACTTTGGTATTGGGCTGTCCCTTTCTCTGCCAATTTCTTGAAGGTGTTAAAAAGAACTATTGATGAATTGGTAGCGTGTAATAATTGTTAGATTACAATTTTAATATTGCTTTTATTTTTTTTTCTCTTCAAGAATATTGACATCACAAACTTCAGCAGCAGCTGGAATGATGGTCTGGCTTTTTGTGCAGTTCTCCACACTTACCTCCCAGCCCATATTCCCTATCAAGAACTGAACAGCCAGGACAAGGTAAGGCATTAAAAATCCCATTCCCAGGACTGCAATGCTTCAGTTAATATGAGTTAATAAAGACCAATGAACTAATTTGAGTTCTAAAAATCCCAGTGTTACTAGGATTTCTAAATCATCTCTGTGTGTTCTGGTCTGCCACACTTCCTACCTGCTAGTTAGCCCAGGATGTACAATTAATGATAATAGATCCTAAAAATGAAAGATTATTTCATTAATGCACTAAGAGATTTTTTTTATTTATGCTTCTTAGAGAATAAATAATCTTTTCTTTAGTATTTTATAACTGAGTTGGTCTTCACTGACAATGATATTCAGCATTATCTTCTGAACAGACGATTAATAAAAATTTTTATAAATTTTTGGATGATATTAAAACACAATTGTTCCTATGACTCTTAAATTACTGTAGTCAAATTATAGACTCCATTTGAAGCAAAAGTAGTAGCATTATTATGAACATTCTTAAGACCATTTTGTTATGTTAGAAATAGTATTTCCATGTTTTCTAACATATTTTCATATCTCATGCAGAGAAGAAATTTCACTTTGGCTTTTCAAGCAGCTGAAAGTGTTGGCATCAAATCTACTCTGGTAAGATTTAAATGCATATTGAATGAATTATGACCCATTTATAAAAATCAAAATTACTCTATTTTGTAGACTAGAAAGATTTGGATGTTTATACTTAAAAATAGCAGCAGATGAGCTCAGCTAGAGATTACTACAGTAAATAATGTCTGAAATACAGATCGGTTAAGCTTTAAAAGGAAGGTTCACCAACTCTCCCACTATGAAAATAAATATCAATAACATCAATGAATTTGTTTGAGGATAATTTGAGAATACAATTTTCAAGAATCCATTAAATCTGTCCTGTCTCTGACCTACTTTTAAATTATTTGGGATTTTTTTGAACTCTGGAGCTACAAATCAAGCAATGTAATTTGTTCCTTTTTCTCAGTGTAATATGAGAGCTGAGATTTGCCTCTTAAGTTTAGACTTTTAATTTGTCATCATTGCAAATAGTTGTAAGGTTTTTTCAGTGATTGTTTAAAAGTTATCTTACACAAATTTTAGAGTAAAAGAATTAGTTTTCTATAGTAGAGTGTTTACTAGAACAGGAGTATTTCTGAAGGTGTGCAATTGGGAGTGACCACAAAAGCTCAGCTGAAATGGCCATTATGAGAAATGAGATTTAAGTGATACTTTTGCAACCTAAACTCTAACAAAGCTGCCATAGTTAGCAACTAACAGTACAACAGAGTTTTTAAAAATAACACTTTGCTTGATCCTTATCAGTGCTTTTAGCCCCCCAGCATTGTGTTTGCTGACAATGGCAGTGCAGCTCCTGGGCTTTCATACTTTGACTTTGGCACCAATTTGAGATGTGGAAGTTTCTTACTAAGGGCTGATGTAAGAATGAGATTGTGGAAAATAACTGCAGAAATTCTTGCATAACTCAGCCTTAGTCCAAATGTCTGCACTTCCCTTTTGTGATGCACTTGGTTACAGATACTCTAAACAGGCAAATGGAATGGAATTCAATGTGAATTGTATCCATCTTAAGAAGTTAGTAACTGTTTGCATACCTACATGCACACTGTGTGTCATTTGTAGGTTTGTGGATTTTTCTCTCATCCATATTACATGAGCAAGGGGTTAAGAAGGGTGTGAAAACTGCTGTATGTAAACAGGAACAGAATGCAAGTAGAAGTTATTCATTCTCTGAAGAAGGTGTTCAGCTAAAAGAACTCACAACTTCTTTGTTGAGTTCTGGAGATTCCTGCATCCAAAGCTTTCAAACAGAGCCTTACAGTAAACAGAAATTACTAGGAACTACATCACTCTGTTTTGCTTTGTATATTTGCTGAAGAGGGTAGATGGGAGTCAATTATTTATTGATGCTTAACCTGATGGGAATTTTGAACTTTAATTAATATCTGGGCCTTGATTCCATGGCTCACAGTTCCTGGGTAGGTTGTGATGATTTGCAAGGCTGGTGCAGGGTTATGTGAACACTAAAATCTGGCTGTTGTACCAGCTGTGCTCAGTGGGGGACAGCTTGAGCATACAGAGCATCAGGCATTTCAATCTTAAGTCAACAAAAGAACTATCTACAGATATGCTATTCATTACATTTTGTGAGTAATACCAAGATATATGGAAGAAAACAGAGCTTTCTTCATCAGCACTTTAAATTGTGGAAACTTGACAGATTTACCATTCCCAGGAATGTGTGAAAACACTGCCCCATTGCTCTCAGGGTTTTCATTCCTGACTTTGACCAATCTGTTTTCTGTGACAGGACATCAATGAAATGGTGCGAACTGAGCGTCCGGACTGGCAGAATGTCATGCTGTATGTTACAGCAATTTACAAATACTTTGAAACCTGAACCCTAATCATTCGACAGATCCATGGGATACAACCAACATGAGCTACCAAATGGAAATCTTACTGAAATGCTAATCCCCATTTCACTGAAAACTGGCAACATTTGAGTCCCCTCAAACTTCAGTGACACTATCATGGATTGCCTCAGATTGCTTCAGCTACTAAGCATGGAAACAACTGTTTAAAAGCAAGAACTTGTTGCCACAGTGCTTGGAATAACTCAAGTTATTAAGCTATTCAGATTAATTATGTAGCCTAAAGAGCCTGAACTAATTCTGTGCTGCCTTTCCAATCAGGCTTCCTGAAACTTTCTTTGCTGGAAGAGTGAGATGAATGAATGCTTCCTCTGGCATATAGGAGACTGAATGTACAGATAAAGCTTTGAGAAGGAAAATGATAACATGGCATCATATTACTGAACTTTCTGTAGCATCCTGATTCCACAGACTCTGAATATTCTACCCACAGCATATGGCAGCCCATTTCAGTAGAGTTCTTAATGGTAACCTAGTTACTGCCTATACAGCTATTTTCCATCCTTTAAAATGTGCACAATATTCTAGGAAAACAAGCTTTGATTCCATAATGACAAATTGAGGGGAAAAGTGCTCTTGATACCTCGAAAAATCTGGCACAGAAGTCTTCATTCTAAAGCTTCATTATAAGCCTACCTCTGTCACAGTGATGTGGCTTTCATCTTTATCTTATGGATTGTTAAGACTAGCACATGCAACTCCTGGCTTTCAGGGTACACTACAAGGAATCTGTGCAAAGTCCCTGTGCTTCCACTCTGACAGAAATGAATCAATGATCACCCCTTGCCTGGCTTGTTCTTTGCTCTCTTCCTCCTTTGCCTGTGCAGCACATGCAGCCACCCTGGGCTCTCCTCTCCAGCAATACGAGCACACGTCGTGGATATCTGGGGTAGAAGTTTGGAACTGGGATAACATTTCCTTTGCAGAGAAGATATTCTCAGTAAGATGTAATAATGAAGTGGTTTGTATCAAAATCCAGCTTTGCCATGTTTTCTGTGTGTTTTTCGTTGGTCTTGCACATCCTCATCTGAGTGACAGAAGGTGAGATGTTCTCTGGGAAGGACTATGGAGGAACTGATGTAATGTGTGTACAGCCAGTAGTCTCAAATATTGCGTGCAAATGACTCACTGTCACAAGGAAGGAATTGAGAAACTTTAGTCTGCTCAACTTCTTTTTGTTTTTTTTCTGAAAATGTACCTGAATTCATTTAGCAGCTCTTGGGCAAAAGAGTTTAAGTGCCTTAGTGATCATTGAGTTGATCTGTCCTGGCACTTCAGGGCCTGGTGTGGAATGTTAATGGCTCCCAACAGTTTCATGGCTCCATTTGTCACGAGCTGTTTGTTGTAATCTTGTTTGTCAAATCCAGGGGAGACTTCACTCTGTCATTGCTTCTGCCTCTTGCTTTTCTGAACACTTCCCAGCAGTTCAGCCACGGAACATCTCATTAATATTAAGCAGAAGCCAACCTGAGCAGTGAGTTCTGTAACAGCTGCTATTTATAAGCACAGGCTCTTTCAGCAGTAACCCCACTGTAAAGAAAATAAATCTGTTCTATGGTGCTCTTATGACTGTTAAGGACAGTTTGAATGTCATAGATGTTAACCCAGTGAATGCATCTGTGAAACTTCTTCATGGTATAAAAGCACAGATTTAACTCAAAAGTATTGCCAAATCCCAAACCCCATCATCTGAAGAACATAGCCCACATGAGGAGTAATAATTCAGCATGTCTCTAGCATTGTATGAGAATATACATTTACACTGATATGTGCCTGTAAGAATTATGGAACTTTGCAAAATAACTGCTTAACCTGTGCTGAGGGCCTTTGGAGAAGTTTTCAGAGCAGTGGTGTCTCAAACATTCTTACAGCTCTTTAGAACTAGAAGTAGAGACCCTCAGATAATTAATTGGTGCATTTGAAGAGCCAGCATAATCTAAAGACAATTGTTGCAAGAGAGGTTTCAGCTGAAAGATCTTCATTAATAGATTTTAATAAAAGTCTGAAATGCATTTTCCTCTCCTCTATATTTCTTCAATTTTTTTTTTTTTTTTACTTCATTAGTTTCAATAAGAATAGTCTTAGTGGAAATGCACATTACTGCTGTCTTGCTTTCTATCTCCTACTATTAAATTCCAGATTTTGCCAATCAGTGTTTAAAACCCCTTCTGTTTATCCTCTGAACAGATATCCTTCTCTATGATTGTCTTATTCATTGCCTTAGAGTTAAAAAAAATATTTTTCTAATGAAAAGTTTAGCATTTCTTGATCTAAATTCACTTGTTACATGTTTTGGTGAGGTACTTTGAGCTTTGAGCTAATTTTTTTTCTGTCCAATGGTAATTTTCATTTACCTGGAATGTTGTCAGAGTCCTTAAATGCAATAATCCTGAGAGTGTAACCATTTGTCAAAGCAGAAATCATGTTTGCCAGATCCTTTCTGTTAAAAACACGAGCTGCTGGTCTTCAGAAAGGAAGAGAGAGAAAAGCTAGTAGTGATTATAGAAGGGATCTTGTTATGAACTTCAGAGCTCTGTAAACTTCTTCTTGCTGTGATCTGTCTGGTAAAACTCTGTGAATCCAGCCCAGGAGCCCTGGGCTTCATGAAGAGGTTTTTGTGTCCTGATGTACCTGAGCCTTTACATGTGAGGTGCTGCACAGCTGCCGAGTGGAAGGAATGAAGCAATGGAAGATCTAAAGCAAACACAATGTCCTGCTGCACTCTACAATGGGGTTTTTTTCTGAAGGTTCAAACCACATTCAGTTGTCCAAGAGGAAAAGTAGCAGTAGCCCTTCTGGATGTGGAATAAATACCCTGTTGTGTTTGGTTTCTGTTCATAGTTAATCCTGAAACAGCTTGGATTTTTTGTTCATGTGAAGTGCAAGTTTATGCTAATTTACTTTCCTTTTAATCCAGATGATATTTCTGAATGTGCTGAAAAGATGTTGTCATCCATTTATATTTTACTATGTGCCTTGCAATTGCCTGTGCTGTAGAATATCAGGGTTACTCATGGCCAGCTGTAGGGTGGAGCTGTGGGACATCCTGATGCAGGTACAGCTGTGTCATCCTCTGGATGGAAACACTTCCACAGGTGTTACACTTGATTTGGTTTTCAGTTGATTTTGTTCCATGCAGTTTGATTTGACTGGTTGTTTAAATAGAAACACTAACTTAGTATCTCCAGTGTGAATCTCTGGCCCTCACAAAAAATGTCTTCTGCCTCTGAAAAACTGAGTGAAATTTTCCCTCTTAAATTTGTGTTTGTGCATAGTTTATCCAGAATATAGTATATAATTATGACATATTCTGATTGAAAGGTAGATTTTTGTCTCTTTTGCATAAAATATATTCTTCGAGTTATATGTAGTGTTTCTGAAATTTTTTTGTCTCCAATTTTATGAAATATTCTCACTGTTTGTGTTTTTCTGTAAAGTCCATCATCGTGTCTTAGAAGGCCCTTAATTTGTCAGAGGTAAATGATCTAGATTAATGCTTTAATTTATTGGTGTAAATTCCTGTTGATGTCCCTGGCAGCAGTGATGCTCTGGTTTTAGGTGCATGAGGAGAAATAAATTTTGGGCCCCTCCTGTAATGGTGCAGTGCAGTGGTTTAAGCTGCTGAGGATCTGCCATGTGAATAGTGTAGCTGTGGCACTGGAGACTCATTTCTCTTACTGATCTCAGTGTTCAGTTCTTGGCTGTTTTTTCAGTTTCAACACTCCAGACATTTGGGTTCTTTTGCATCAGCAGAAGATTGCCTTCTCTCAATTCTATTTCTGTACGGATTTGGCCCAGGGCACAATTTTCATTCTGGCCTAGTTTTAACCAAGATTATTTGGGAACATGGAGGTTTGGAGAACTTGTGGGTGTTTTCCTTCCTGCCTGTTCTTGGTCTGGGGACACTTCCTGGTGTTCAGATGTTGTGTGACAATTCCTTCCAAAGGCTGAAGTGATGCAGTTACACCTTTAAACTGTGACTCTTGTGGTGACTTCACTTCTTGGTTGCCTCTTGCAACTAACACAGCCCCAAGCAGGAGCTCCTAAGGGGGAAAATTCTTCTAGGAAGGAATGCAGTTGTATACCTTCATGCTACTTTTTGCCTCATGTGAGTTATGCTGAGGTGGTCTAGAAAGAGGACCTTGAAATAGTCATGCTCATGTATGGACTGCGTTAACTGTGTACTTTGTTTGTGGTCCTTCCCTTGACTTGGTAAATATTCATTTCTGTTTGATTTTTATGTTCTGCTGAGCTCCATTTCTGCAATTCCTTTCTTCAAGCTACTATTAATGTATCCCTTTCTTTAAGCTAATATTAACCAGTTTGAGAAATTACTTGGTGAGAAGTGCTATTAAAGTGTCTTCGTCATCCCTGAGGGCTGGACATGCCATTGTGCTTTCCCAAGTTAGTGTGTGTTGACTGGCAAAACACAGACATCTCTTAATACATTTAATTGTCCCTATTCAGCAAGATATCTTTAATAGTGTTTCTGCTTTCACAGGAGCGTGGCTGAATGGGTTTTAAATTACTGTGTGGCTTGCTGTGTCCCTCCTTCAGCTAAGGTTCTTCTGTTGTGTTCCCTGAGTTCAGAATCAGTCTTGTAGCACACTCTATAATTATCTAACCCGAGACATTAAGCATCTGGAATATGCAGCAAGTATGCTTTGGATAATTAATGCTGAATAACTTAAAAGGTCGAGCTTTGTATGGCTCTGATTTCTTTTTATTGATATGAGTCTTTTTTTCCTTATATTTTTGCTACACTTGCCAGTTGTTTGGATGCAACACCCTTGAACTTGGTTTGACAAAGCTCCTACCCTGATCTCCTTGAGCTAATTCATTCTGGGATGTTAGAATTATTTCCTCCCAATGAAACTTTAGTAAAACCTATGAATACCAGATGACTTCCTTCCAACTGACATTAGCTTGTACTTGGAATATTCCTTACCCAAGGGCCACTGTCTGCCTCAGAGTTGCACAGAAAGTTCCCATCAGTCCCAGCAGGGATGCAGTAGGGTAAACTTCTGGCAGAATATTACAGCAGCCTGATGCAATTAAGCTGGTTTCATTTTAATCCCCTATTTTCAGGGGGTTTCAGTTTAGGCAAAATCATTTAGTGAGAGCTGAAATGTGGCCTGTTCGTTCTCCACTGGGAAGTATGCTTCTGTTTAATAATATTTTTATGAGATTGTATTTATGGAAATGGAAAGGAAAAATATCATAAAGCTAGTTTTGTTGCACTTTTCTAAGGCTTTTGTATTTTGCATAGTTCTAGACTATGAGGAAGTTGCTTGGGGAAGCCAAGGCTTGGAACCTGCTCTGCCCCAGCATAGCAATGTATGATGTGCATTTTCACCCTAGTGACCCATGGATTATTTTAACTGCTTGTAACTGGTGTATTTATGTGGTAGTGAGGGAGCCCAGCAGACATTCCTGCTGCACAGGGGCCATTGGCAGTCCTGCTTCCACAGTTCATGGACTCACCTGTCCTGACTGTGGACTGCACTTGCAATAATGGAATAGTCCAGTTTTGATTTGGAACTCTTTAACTAGTGGGGAGAAAGGGGCTCTTNTTTTTTTTGGTGTTTTTCCTTGTTGAAATTTCTCTGAAGGCTTTTAATGGTTTCCAGTTATTGCATATGTTCTGTTAGGATGGTTACTTGGGAATCAGTTCAGCTAGGAGGGCACAAATACATGTAACATACTCAAGTAATTAATCCTTGTAACTTACAACATTTCAGTTTGATAGGAACTTTTGGTTTTATGTGTATTGTAAGGTTAATTTTTCTGTCTATAAGTAGCACTTTTATATGTATCTGAAGGGTTTTTTTGAACAGAAATGTGTTTTTTCTGTGTATTATCTAATGGGAAGAAAGTAGAACACTACTAAACAAGACATAGACTAGTTTGCCTCCAGACTGTAAGTTCACTTCAGGTCAGTAATGATCAAGAGTTGTTCAGTGTATCTGAAATAAATCAGTGATCCCATTTAATACTGGACAACTCTCCTGATCAAACCCAGAAGGGCATTAATTGGTACCCTCCCCCTCTTGGATGAGGGTACTTCCAGTTCAGGTGTGAGGCAGAACTGACAGAACAGTGTCATGAATTTTGGACTTGGTGAAAGAACAGAATTTTATTGATGCCTCAGTCTGACTTCACAGCACTGTACTGGATAAGGACTAACCTTGTTTGAGATGACACTGCAGCCAGTAATGATCTCTGCTAAATAGCTAATTTAAAGCTCACTTTCCATGGCCTTTAAAGATGATACAAACCCCAGTGATTCTAAAAGCTCTTCTCATCCTTGCAGCTTTTCTGGTTTGTGTTGGTTTTACTCTTCCTTGAAACACAGCTCTTGTATGTCAGCCTGTGTATGGGCTTAGAAATTCTTCTAGACAAGTGCAAGTACTTTGCTTTTTTCCAGAACTCTTTTGAATAGTTTACACACATCTTACACAGAGAGAGGCTTTGCATAAATGTACAGATGTAGCCACATGCACATGTATAAATGTGTGTGTACAGATCTGTACTCCTGCAGGTCCTGAGTAACATGGTGTGTGTTTCAACAAGTGCTTGTGTCTTGAATACTTAGGCTGGTGTATTAATGTATATATTCAAATGGCAAGGAGGAAAAAACCATTTTGTTTGCATCTGGTTAGAGCTGAGAAATGCAGGTTTGAGGAGAATTTGAATGAGTATTCCAATTGTATTTCACCCTGTTTCTGGTTTAAGAGGCACAAGTTGGTAATGATTGGACCTTGAAAAGTCAGCAAGCCTATGTTAAGCTAAACCTTTTGGAGGACCCAATATGCTTTCAGTTTGCAAGGACCACTAAAGACCTGGGCATTTACTTTCTCCATAATGTATTCTGTATGAGTATTTAGTATGTATGCCTTCAATTTGCCAATGTTGCCATGTTTTCTTCTTAATTATTCATGAAATAAAGGTTGCAAATAGCAGAGTGTGTGTTTGCTTTCTTGGCTGAAGGCCTGCAGAAGGGGCTGTTCTCACACTGGGTCTGGCACTGTTTTTTCAGCAGTGTTACAGGAAGCAGTGCTGGAGTGAGGGTGCTCATAACCTCAGGATTTTTTTGGAAGTCATCTCTCTTGGGACACCAGCAGCCTCTACAGGATCTACCCCCAAAGGGTTTTAAGTGATAAGACAGTGAATACCCCAGATAAGAGGGACATGTTTAAGGCATCTGCCTAGCCTGTATTGTTCTAGAGAAGGAAATGGCAGAGGATATATACAGTTTAGGCAACTTCTGTAATACTGTTGGGTTTGTCTTTTTTTTCTCTTTAAAGAATTTTTTCCCCATAAGTTACCAAGGAGACCAAATGTTGGGTACTTAACAGTACTCAACCGAAACAAAGAGGTGGCCAGACTCGGAGGGGGAGATAACGGGAGTTTTGGGGGTAGGAAAAAGGACGGAGCTGTGGGCAGGGGGAGACTCTGTNGTCTTCCCAAACCAAGACAAATACATTGCAGGATTAGAATTACTAAAGTGTTACTTAGCCCAACCCAAGTAAGGCACTTGTGTGCTCACTCCCTCTCTGTCTCTGAAGGAGTTGGGCTAGAGAGAGGTTGGGGATTTAATCTCTAGAACAGTTGAGATTATTTAAAGCAGAAGCCTAAACCTAAATTTTCCAGGTGAAAATAAAGCTTAGAACACCTTAAACCTGGTTTCGTCTCAAAGCATCCTGGATGATTACTGTTTTCAAATGCTGGTTAGGAACTTAAATTTCAAGTGCTCTGGAATAAATTTGATCCAGAGGTTTGGATTGAGCTCCTAATTATTGTAAATATTGCTTTGAAAGGCACTAGCTAGTAGAGGTGTTTTAATTCTACCTTTTTGAGATTTTCTGTGGTGTTTTCTGGCTGTTCAGCAATCCAGGAAAGTCTTTGTCTCAGTAATGTTACTCTGCAAGGAATTGTCCTGTTTCTCCTCTCTTGAGGGGAAATATTCTCCCTGATAACTCCTTGTAGTCCTTCCTGCAGTGTCTGGAGCTGCTGGAGGTGTGTGGTTTGAGAACATGGGTTTATATCCTGTTTTTAAGCATGGATCTTCAGTTTTCCTACTTCTTTTGCAAATAAATGTTTCAGAAGTGTAGTGGAGTAGACTCATGTCAGAAAATAGATATTTTTCTTTGCTGTAGCAAGTGCAGCACCACGGGAGGGACTTGTCCACATGCAGTGGGCATCTGGGGGGCCGGACATGGGCCAGGCCTGAGGGATGCTAAAACCCCATGGTCTGCACAGTCTGTAGAGCTGCAACTTTTTTTTCCCATATCCACTGAAATAATATTCGCCCACCAGAGTATTTTCATGGATTGCCTTCCAAGATGTCATTAAAAAATTTTGTTAAAAATGTGAAACCAGCTCCATGAGTGTGTCTAAGTTGAATATAATAAAATTGCTTCATTAGTTTTTAAGCTCTTACTGTAACAAAAAGCTGCAGCTATATGGAATAGTAAAATAAATACCTCAGAAGCAACAGCAATATAATATATTCCATTGTATTAAATCACAAAAGCTGATATTGGAGTCCTGGTTTTTCTGCAGTTAAATTCTGTGGAGGAACTAAGTTAGCAATACAGAACTTCTGCTGAAATTGTGCTGAAGGGTTTCACAATGGCTTTGATGGACAGAAGATCAAATCCTGTCTGTTGCAGAGAGTTCTACAAAGGGCAGAGATCAGAGAGGCTCATGAAGATGTGCATCATTACCACACTGAATTGTTTTAGAGGAGCCCTTATCATTGAAAGTTAACTCCTTTCTTAATTTCATTAATTAGGGAGCTCTTTACAGCCAGCAGCTACGGGTAGAGCTTAAAAAACAAACAAAAAGGGAGCCGAATTCTGTGCCCCTCTCAGCTCCCTCACTCAGTGCTTTGTCTGTGTTGTTTTTTCAGCACTGTCTTTCCTTGAGCCCAGCATTTCATGTTGAGATGTTGTCATATCTCAAGCTGGTTTTCTTTTTCATCCTCAATACTAAAGGTTGAGTGAATTCTCCTTTGAATTTGCTTGAAAAGTTGTGATGACATTGAGGAAGCTCCAGTACCTTCTCTATGAATTCCTGCAGCCCTGCACCTTGAACAGGCAAGTTGGCTAATTAGTGTCTCTGTTCCTGGCAGCTGAAGATTAGAAGAGCATTTATGTCTAATTAAATATTTCTGTTTGTTTCATTTCTATTAGAAGAATTGATTGGAAACTTCTCCCATGCAAGTATTTGTTCAGAAAAAAAAATTGTCTATGAATTTTTAAAGAAGCAGATGAGGAACTGGTGCCACCAATTCTAATCCAGGTTAAGGTTTTTATTAGCCTTTGTCTGCTATTTCCTCTGTGTCACCATTATTTAACCCTTTTTGTAGAACTGAATTTCTGTATATGAAATTTGAAAGATATGTTGTCAGCTTTTCTTAAATGGCCTTTGTCCTTCAAGATTTTGAGTTCTTTGGAACCTTCTTAATCTCATTATGAAAATAGGGTTGGACACAGTGGTGTCTCATCCCAGTATTTTTGCTCTTAGCCATCTGCATTGATTCTATAGTGTGGGGCACTATTTGTGCTTCTCTCCAGTGCTGTGCATAGCTCACTCCCTTGTTTATGTCCTCTTCTTAAACCATTTTAGGCTCTTTCCTCACGCCAGAAGCCTAAAAGTTAAGCTCTTAAAAATGAAAGAAACTTGAGAAGGAGACATAACAGTCTGGAGACAATTTCACTGAGCTGTTGACAATATCATATTTTTCAAAAATAAATAGCCCACAGAGCACCAAAATGCCACTGTGTTGACTTCAGGCTGTGTCTCCATGGGGCCACACTCAGAGTCCATGGGCTGCACCAGGGCATAGCCTGCACTGGGCATAGCCAGGGCTGTCTCTGCAAAATCACAGCTTTGCATTGGCAGCTTTGCACTTCAGGAGCTGCAAAAACTCCCCCCCTGAAACGGCTGCTCCGAGAAATGAATTCAGCTGGGCTTTGGTCTGGGCAAAAGGGAGGTTTGGTGCCGTTCTGCTCTTGGCCACAGGTACAGCTGGCATTGGAATGGGGTGCTAAAACATGAGCTCAGCTCTATAAACCCCTGAAGTTGTGTCATTTTGCACCAACGTTTCCAGCACACGCTATGCCCCAGCGGGGAGTGGTGGGGAGCAGGGTCAGCAGCTACTTTTTGTCTCCAGTTTGTGTTGTGACAAAGCTGGGTTATACACAATGTGTGTTTTGTTGAGTTAAATAAGGATTGCCCTCTCGTTGCTCCTCAGAATAAAATGAGAATAGTTCAAGTGAAGAAGAATCAAGTGACTTCTGCTGGGCCTTTCAAATCCAACAGTTCATTTATTGTGTAAAGGTAAGTTATATTTTAGCTGTTGCTCTGCAGCTCCCACATGATGATTCATGCTACCAGTTTTTCTTCTATTAATAGTTTACAGAGAGTGCTTAAATTTAGATTGAATTCCATCTCATAGTCTGTCATGCTGAATTGCATTGAGAGAAATAAAGCCACAGTCTGTTTGGGCAGTGCCTTTTACGGGGATTAGTCAACTCCTGACATGAAATTACTGAAAATCCTTCCCTCCTTCCTGACCCAGACTAGATTCAGATTCAGCTGGGGATAGGGTTTGCATGTCCCTGTGAGGGCAAGGTTTACCTTGACTTCAGCTTCTCCTTAAGCCTTTGGTAAGAGCTGAACTCCTCCTGTGCTGGAATTGAACAGTTTGTGCAGAAAGGCTTCAGTCTCTGACACGGGAGCACCCTTCATTATGATTTTAGCCATGAGCATTGCCAGCACAATTCTGCATGTGTAACTTTGGCTAAGAAGACACTCTTCAGAAAAATTGAGCTTTTCCCTATGTTGATTTTAAAAATGCTATCAAATATTTAATGTTGAGCAATGTGAGTGAAATAATCACATATATACAAACACACATACAGATTTATATATATATATCTGTCTTCAATGTTAAAGGATTTGCTGGTGTATCCAAAGGACCTCGAGTAACTGCCCTCATCCCATCTTTTAGACGAACACAGGTGTCTTTCATTGCTTTTGAGGAGATTCAGGCAGTATTTATGGGAGTGGGATATGTACAAGTCAGAACACACCATTTTAAATATCCTGTTTAGCAACATTGAACACGTGTGCTAATGCAATTCTCAGTTTGATGTTCTTGGCAAAATATGCATCCCTTAAATGTCATTTTGCATGTATTTAATAATTCAGTCTGGTTTGAAAGAAAAATTTCATGACAGAGAAGAGCCTCAAAGCTGATAAAGCATTAATCTCTTTGTAATGACAGAATTAATTTTTCTGTTTAAAATAAAATTAATCCTTCCAGATTCTGTCCTAGGCAAACTGATCATTTTCAGTCCTCCACATGGAAGCCTCAGTATCTGGGTATGATTTTCAGGGTGGCAGGCTGTGTTTGGTCATGAGCCTGTTTTGTGTTCCAGGGGTATCCCTGACGTGCCCAAGGTGCTGCTCGTGCAGTTCCAGCAAAGGGAAGGGTGAGTTTCACAACAGGTCTTGAGCAGGAGGTTTTTATTTGCTTTGCTCTCACCTTTTTGAAGGAAGCATTTCAAGGATTGTTCTACACAGGCTTTCTAGGGTTTACTGCTTGAGCTGAGTTGCTAAGTCTGAGGAGTGCAAATACTCTTATCACTACTTTTCAGCTGCCCAAAACTCTGGAGTTTGGCTTGTTCAGTGAGACAATGAACAGGATATTACTGCAGCTCTGCTTTCCAGGAATGAGAAAGCCTTTCATGGATCCACATGGGAGAATCAGAAAATTTAACTTCTGTCCTTGCAGTCCTGGACTCCTTTCAGCTCCAAGCCAGCTCTGAATGTGGCAGTACCTTCCCATGGCTGCGGGGGCTGCTGGAAGCTGCTTTGTTTCCAGGAGGTTTCAGCCTGTCTCTTCATGTCATCCCTTCTCAAACTGTGCCTGGGCACTCACAGTAATGCTGGTTTATTCTCCAGAATGACCAAGAGAAGTTGCACTCTCTGGTGCTGCCACCCCTGCATTTATTATAAAAAAATAAAGATATAAAAGCTGTTTGTATTCCTTACTGTCAATTTACCATCATTGGCCACTGGTAAGGGGAGGGCCTAAGTAGAAATACCCAGAGGTATGGACAGTGCAGATGGAATATACACAAGAATTATGGTCTGATACTTGGCAGGGACAATGGCATAGAACCACTAGAAAACCAATTAATTTTTAGTTAGAAAGAAAGGTAACAGATCTATTCAAATCTTATTATAGCAATGGAAGTTATCCTGTCCAACTGCTGAATAGGACATAAAACAGCAGCTGCTCATTATAAACAGTCACTCGTGCAGAAGTGAGAAATGAGCATGGGGAAGACATGGAGGGTCTGGCCCAGTTGCTCTGAGAGATGTTAATACTGATTTGAACATCTTGGATCACTGCAGAGTTCCCAGCTGCACAGAGAAAATCAGTAGGTGCCAGTGGGGATCTGATATGCCATGCAAACTGCAATGGCCAGTGAGGGAAGGAACCACTGGTTTGGTGCTCCTGGAATCAGAGCACTTTCATGGAAGGAAAGTAATTTCTAAAAAGCTTTAGAAGCTGCTCAGGGAGCCATTATCAGCCAGCCCTGTGAAAGTACTTGGACATTTGCTTTGGATCTTCTGTGACTGCAGATTGAAAGAAAATCTATGTAGTCTACATTAAATACTCTTAAAATTGGTTCGCTGCAAAAATCAAACAGTTGCAGCAGGGAAAAGAAACATCCAATGATGCATTTCTGAGGTCCTTTAAAGGTATGGTGATCAACCTTTGTGACTTGGGAAACTTGTAAGGTGATATATTGAGGATGGGATGGTTGGAATAAACCAGTTTGGCAGTTCAGCAAAGGGGGTTGACTGCAACAGCTTTGGGTTTAATGCATTCAGGAACACAATAATACTTAGAAACTGCATCTCTGCTCCTTAAAAGTATTTTGATGTCCAGCTTTCATTGATTTCAGTGGGAGAGAGTAATTTGGATGGCTTTGAGGATCTGGGCCAAAGAGTGAGGCAGCCTCTGCAATACAGGAAACAGTGCCCTGGAAAGGAGCAACACTGAGCAGATGCAGCAGAGCCGGGCAGGCAGCTGATTTTGACTTGCCCCTCTAGTTCAAAAACAATTGCATGGCATAAAATTTCATGGAATATCAACTAGGAGTGGGAACATATTACCTCTTGTACAGGGCAGATGTGAGACCATAACACGAACAGTATCCCATTCCTAGTGTCAGCATTTTTTAAAAAAGCTCTGGTAAACATCATGTAGGCAGATGGCATTTCTAAATCTATCATTTATGCAGAATGTTTTGATGAGACTTCTAATTTTCTCATCTCCCACTTTTGCTTTTTCTCTTGACTTGGCTAGTCAGTGTATGTGTTCCTTAAAATCATTTCATGTTACTGTGTGGTAAATTACTCCAGCTTTTTCTGTAACTTCCTGGGAAAAATCACTTTATTTTTTTTTTTTCCTCCCCAGAGTATTCCCATTGTGTTTGGAGCAGCCTCCACTGTGCTCTGTAGTTCCCAGCTGCGTGGCTGAGCCAGCCCATGAACCTTTCTGCCCTCCTGACTGGGGTGAGAGTGGAGGGGAGGGCAGCTCAGGTGCTGGGTGCTGCTGCCAGAGCTGAATTTTTAATGCTGAGATGCTCATAAATGCCAGTTCTGCTCCTTCCTTCCTACCCTCTTGTTACATCAAGGAGATGTAAAGCATCACCCATGCTGCTGCTGTGGGAAAGGCAGGGGGAGCAGTGCTGGGTGTCAGGGCTCTGGGAATGCTTTTGGCCAAGGTGGCAGGAGCAAAGTCCCTCTGGAGCAGGGAATCCTAGAATAAAACCTCACTGCATGGCACAAGCACCCAAACTGTGACAGTCCCTGCACAAGACGGGCCTGGGCTGGCTGTCCCTGAGGTGGATCAGTCTGTCACAGGCTGGGACCTGCCACGGAACTGGTGGGAAATGTGGAGTCACGATGGAGGGTTTTCCTGCTTGCAATGTCCACCCAGCAGGAACACGCAGATTACTTACTTGCTAAGAGGCAAACTTGAAAAATAGGAGTTAAAAAACTTAGAAGATCCCCACAAAGACCAGTGAGATCAAACTCTTGAGAGGTTCTCTGCCTGTTTCAAAATTGCTGCGAGATGAGTCATGGCTGTCCCCAAGTCCTTGGGAGGAGCAGGAGCTGGCTGGGGACAGGGGCAGCCCCAGGGGCATCGCGGGCAGGAAATGTGCTGCGAGCTGGGGGCATCCACAGCCTGCCCGCTGGGAATGGGAAACTGCTGTCAAAGAGACAATTTCTCCGCAGATAACTCTTCAACCCTTCCCGAGTAGTAATGCACAGGGGCTCCTTTCCGTCGGTAGTAGTTAGGAGGAGAGTGAAGTTTCTGTGTGTGTGCAGCCTGACCCGGTGTCCCCCGCAGCCCTGCACGGTGCCACCGAGCCCTGTGGTACAGCTGCAGCCTTCCACTCGCCGGGTGGGTTTTCCAGCCTGGAAAGAAGTAGATGCTTAAAATAATGTAGTGAGAAAGCCCTCCTCTCCTCTCCTCTCCTCCCCTCTGCCCTCTCCCCTCTCCTTTTCCCTTCCCTTTCCCCTCTCCTCTCCTTTCCTCTCCTCTCNGGCTCGGTTCCCCTCGCGGCGTCCGCGGCAGCCCTGATCCCTCTCCTGCCCGTCCCGCAAATTTGAGAAGTGGCCGCCCGCTGCCCTCTCGGTGCGGCCGAGCCCCCAGCCCCAAGACGGGGCGATTTTTGCTCTGCTGCCGCTTTCTCGTGCCCCGGCTCGGATGGTGTTTCCCCCGGGGAGCAGCCGGTGCTTTTCACTCCGTGCTGATTCCCAACTGTCAGTCCCTCGACACACCCCCGCGCTCCAAGGTGTTTGCTCCACGGGTCTTCCTTCAAACATCAGGTGCTGGACTTTGCCTCCCTGCGCCCAGCCCTCCTTGGCCCCTTCAGCAGATATTTGTGCTTAATCATAAAATAGTGATTCCACACGAGCGCCCTTCATCCTGCAAACTTCTCTGCAGGGGCTTTCAAAGGAGATCTCTATGCACTTCACGGTCGTGTTAAAGGGAAAAGGACAGGGAGTGAATAGATGGCTTCAAACCTGTGCGGTCCTGTCCCATCCCTTGCCCCCAAAAGCCCCAGCTCTGCCTTATCTCTGCCGAGCAGCTGCAAGTTCCTCAGCAGAGCCTTTCCCTGTGCCGGGAGCGCTCAGCCTCGGTACCCCGCGATGGAGCCGCCGCTCCCCGAGGGGCCTGTGCCCCTGCGCTGGGGGAGAGGGCAGCTGAAGGACAGCAAACAGGCTGCGAGGTGTCTCCGGGGCTGTGGGCTGGGTGTGGATGCAGGTTTTTGCCCTGCCCGGGGCTCACCTGCCCTCACCGGGTGCCTGAGGCTGCAGGTGCGTTCCCATCCCGCTGTGTCAGTGCCGGTGCGTGGTGCCCAAACCGGGGATGCTCCTGGGAGGAGATTTTCTGCATGGTCGTTTGTGTGGTCTAAGAGTCATGGTTGCTCTTTTGTGACCTGCACAGAGTGAGTTTTGGGGGTCTCGAGTGCAGGGGGACTGCATGCTTTGCCACAGCCTGAAAGGAGGAAAGGTGCTTGAGCACCTTCTTCAAAACTGCCTGGGGCACTGAGCCCACAGAGAGACAGGAAGGGTTAACTTAAAGAGAACAGCATGACTCACTTGGTAAATAGTTAATAGAATTGCTGTAACTACTTAAAATGATTTTCCTAAGCAGATGGCCAACTATTAGATAACTCGGTCTTTGGATGTATTTGTTTTCAGGTTTCTTATCAAGCTTGTAAGTCTCAGGCACATGTAACTCAAGAACTGGAGTAACTGATAAATTCATTCTTCTGCATGAGGGAAACTAACAGAGAGAGAGAGAGCGAGAGAGAAAGCATGGTCAGCCCCTGAAGTTAGAGACATCCCTGGAGCATGTTGCCCAAGTGAGGTAGAAAAAGATTAGATAAAGTGACCAGCAAGGATGTGAGAAATATTTCAATTGAGTTTGGTCTGCGGAGGAAATACCTTATTTTGAATCTCAATAAAAAAGTCAATGTAAATGTAATCATGTACCACAAAAACCTATGGAAACAAAATCCTGCCTAATGTGGCAAATGGATTAAATTCTGAATCAGAATTTAGAGTTCACCAGGAAAGCTGTGAACCTCTGAATTTGTAGAGAAAACATGTGGGTACAAACTGCAAACATGTATGTGTGTACATAAAATAAAAATGGCCTATTGCAGGGTGTGAAAAAAAAAAAGAAAGGCAAGCAGGTCTCCTTTTTAATGGTGGCCACGCGGTATGTTTGTAATATTCATGTGTATATAATCTGTGTCTTTCCATACATATTTTTATACATAAAAATAGAATCAGCATCACCCTATACCAGGTCAAGGGATGTTGGCCCAATAATGATGTTTTTAGCCTCTGTCCTTTTATCAGTGGGTGCAAAAGGCACTAAAGGTCTGAGCTGGAAAGCCTCTGCCTGGTCTCCCATGTTTGCATTTCTGTTTTTGCTGGTATTTTAATGGGATGTTTCCATAAGGGCTGGTGCTGCTATTGCATTTGAATGGAATCAACTTTTGAAAGCTCTTCATCTTTGTTGTTTAATCTTCAGTGATGGATTTCATGTAGAGTTAAATTCTCCTAAGAACCACTGGGAAAAGCTCAGCCCTGCAGAAGGTTTGGGGGGAATCTTTCCTCTTCCTTTCAGTCCTGTCTCTCAAAAGGGTCTGGTCTCCCCTTGGTTTTGAGCCTGGCTGCTTTCCCATCTTGTGTCGAGGGAAAGCCTCTCCCTTTACCACTTCCTTTCTGCCTGGCTGACTGATGGCTGTGTGATTTCTTGTCTATACAGGATGTTTAAGGTTTCACAGATTTCTCACCATTTTCACTGTGCTTCAGCTCTTCACTGGAGTTTGACATTTCTGCCCACACGAGCTGGGACAAGGCACAGTGTGGGGAAAGTCTCTGAGCTCTGCACATCTGGGAGTGAGGTGTTCTCCATCCAAAGGCTGCTGCCAACGTCTCTCTTCTCTCTTTGGAGTCCTGCAAAGTTTGTCCTTGTCTTCTGATCAAACAGATTCTAGCTCTGCTTGTTAATTTTCTTATTTGATCTGAACTGTGATTAACTCCCAAGGTTGTTCTTTATTGTGTGATTTCCACCAGAAAATGGAGATGGGCTATTAAACTTGTTGTTGTTGTTGTTGGACTCTAAAGTAAAAACCAGGAAAGAGATCTTGAGCTGTTGTCAAGGAATCAGAGAAGATCCTCACAAGCCAGTGGAGGGTTATTCCCTTTTATCAGGGTATTTGGTATTTAGGACCAGAAGCTTTGCTTGCTTCATGGACCATCTTCAGGTTTTGCACAGCCTTGGTGAAGCTACTTGAACAAAATAGCACCAGTTCCTTGCCTCTCTGCTCATTTCAAAAATGCTGAGGAAGCTGCCCCTTAATGAGATGCTTTTGTAGTTGAATATTGAGGGTTGGACTGTTAGGAGTGAAGAAATGGCAGCATTCTGTCTTGGGAGGGCAGGAGGGTCTGGGCAGATGCACAGAAGGTGATTTAACCTCTGAAGGCTTCAGTTCCTTCTGTAGTCAGAAGATGCCTCTTCCTTCACAAAGGTTGCATATGTATCAGGAATAATTATTGGTTCTATTGCACTTTTTTTTTTCTGCAGTAAATCTCTGTAGATCAGAATGGACAGATGGCACATACAATTGTCAATTATGGAAAATATCCTTAGGAGGCACTTGGAGGTCACCTAACCCAGACCTCTGCCCAAAGGCAGGATCAGCTATGGGTTTGCCATTTCTGGCATCTTCCTCTGTCCTGCTCCTCAAGACTTGCAGTGGAGACTCCTCATTTTCCTGGTGTGCAGCTTAAACCTCCTTTGCTCTAACTCATTCTTCATCCTGACCACAGTGGGCAACCCACACACAATCAGCAAAGAGAAATTCAAAGAACTTCACCAAATGCTGACATTTGGCAAATGTGAGTGGCAAAAGGTGTGATCTCTTTCATTCCTCAACCTGAGTCCTGGGGCTCTTGATGATAGGGATTTTTAAATTTTTATTTCTTTAAAACTTACACATTTCAAGCCCAAATAAAGTAATTTTATTACCACTACAAATGCAGCTGTAGAAGGCAGGGTTTGAAAAGAAATGACAGCCACAAGACAAATTGTATTTATCTTAGATGGTAAGTCAGGGGTTGCATGCAGTAGGTTTATCACTATCTGACAGGTAACAAGATAAAGTCCAGGTGTTACACAGGGATGTGGAAAGACTTGAAACAGGAATAAAGAATACTTTACAAAGCATTTTTTAGGGAACATTTGCAAACAATGCATCTGAGACAATGGAGAAGTGAGCAGGGAGGGAAACTTCTTGCAGGGATGATTTGAGCCAGGATCAGGGGGAGGGAAAGGCATTGCAGGGGATGAGGGAATCTTCCTGTCCCTCTCTGATACAAGGAGAGGAAAGGGGGGTTTTCCTGGAGCTTTGGAGACGTGACGGGTGACATGCTGGGCTCCTGCCTGTGTGTTGATTAGCATTTGTGATTGCTCCCAGTTCCAGGGGGGAAGGCACTCCGGCATTCTAGTCCTTACAGCCTGGGGCTGTTTTATCTGCGGCACGGCATTCCCTGTCCCCCTGTGCCCGGTGTTTGTGATTCCCAGCTGCAGCCGTGGCCCCTGTTCGCAGCTCCCCGGGGGGATTTGGCTGCTGGAGCCTCTCGGAGCCCGGCCCGAGGTGCGGGTCCCGTCTGAGCATCCCCCGGGCAGGGCAGGAACGCTGCTGAGCAGAGCGAGGTGCAAGCCTGCAATGCATCCCTTCGGGAATGGTGAGGTTTGCAGTTTTTCCTGTTGGAAGTTTCCTTATTTAACATTCAGACCTCAGAGTCTCCTCTGTTTTTCTCCTGGCTTTGCTTTGTTGGGGATGTTTATGTTTTGGTTTGCATTGTTGTGTTCTCCTCTTGCTTCTTGTCTCCTCTTTCCCCCCTCCCTCCCGCCCCCCTCTCTTATTTTTTCTAGCTAGGGCAGCATAAATGTTTCTGCTCTCTCTGCCTGTTCTCTAATACAAATCCCCCTTCTTGTACTGGGAAAGTCCTCTACAAACAGCCCTATCATTTTGGTGATTGAGTTTTCCCCAATAGAACAGGATTGTCAGATCCTGGTATGAATCAGCTGTTGAGCTTAAGGACTTAAGGGAAGTAGGTGGTTCAGTGTTATATTCTGTGATAATAACAACTTTGGTTTCAGTATGAGAGCCATAGACTTGGGCACAGACTGGGATTTTCCATAGGAAACATTCCCCTGAATAAAAGACAGCTAAGAGGTATGTGGCTTTTTACTAAAATCTTCAGAAGAGAGGCACATGATTGACATTGATTTGAATAATTACAGTTTCCACATACGTCCAATGCACAGATCAGTGCCCAGGTTCAATGGGACGGTGGAAAATCACATCAGCCTGACCTGGGCTGGCACCAGCACCATTACAGATCCTGAGCATGTGTGGGGAAGCACACTGACATTTAAAAAGTCTGTAAAATGTTCTGCAGCCCGGATTTTGGCAAAAAAAAAAAAAACAAACCAAAAACCAAAACAAACAAACAAACAAACAAACAAACAAACCCAAACAAAAAACAAAAAAAACCCACATGCTGATGGCTGCCTAGTCAGGGATAATCTGGGACTGTTTCTGATAACCCCAAAAGGCAGGTCCTCTTTAGTGGACCTTTTAAAACTGAGGCACCTGACTTTGTCAAACACCTAACAAACATTAATATTTTCTTTTATGTCATCCTGTGTCTTTCGAAATGTTGACCCCAACTTTGCTTGACCATTATGATTCATTTAGGATTCTTGTTAACTTTCCTACCCCATTCCTAAAGGCAAATCTTCCTTCTCCTGCATGTAGCCACTGTTCAGCCCAGCTGTATGATTACAGCAGGCAAGAGATGGACACAGTCCACATGGGAGAAACCATCCTAAAGGCTTGGGAGTATCTGTTCTGAGCACCTCCCCGGGATCCATCTCTGCTTGACTAACGTCTTCTGTGTTTGGAGTCAAATGTCAGCCCCTAAGGAATTTGCCTTGGGGGTCTTTTTTGGTTTATCCTTGTTTGGCAAGGTGTGAGGATCGTGGTTGTCAGGAATTTGAGAAATGATCGCAGGCTTCTTTACAGATGGAACTTTTCTATGATGTCTTGTTGTGCAGAGACTGTAAAATATCTCAGGTTTTCATAGGACAGAAGGGCCACTTCCCAAGGCTGGTGGAGGGATCTCTGCTGCAGTGGGGTCCTGACAGCTGCTCTCTCCTTTCTGCTCCCTCTGGACAAGAGCAGCAGCTCATGAACAACCAGCAAGCACAGTAAGGCGTTTTCTGAAGCGATTCATGAGCGGCTGCTGGTTCTCCAGTGTGGTGGCTGGCTGCAGAAGGACAGAACCCCGCGGTGAGAAGTGTCATTTCCCCAGCAGCTCTGCGCTCTCCCCGCGGTCCAGCAGCGGCCCCGCTGTCCTAACAGGAAGCCCGAGAGGTGCCGGCAGGGGCCGGCGGATGCGCCCTGACCGCAGCTCGGGGGCTGAGGAAATGACACCAGGGCTGCAGAGCCCTCGGAGCACCGCTGAGCACGGGCACCCTGCGATCAGCGACGGTGACAGCGGAAAGTTCTTAATACATCGAGTTATAATCAAGGACTCGGGGTACAAACAGCCCCTTTGAGTAGCTGCAGGGTCGGTGCGGCTGGATGCGAGTGTCACCTCACAAGGGTGAGAGCAGAGTGGGGCAGGTCACGGCAAAGAGGAGAGGGATGACAAAGCCAGGGCATGTGGCCTCGGCGCATCATCAGAGCATCAACTCCTTATCCACAGAGGGTGGCAGAGTCCTGAAAATGCCTTGAATAGCTTTGAGGCTGCGACAGAAGCACTAACAGGACGGTGAGGCTGACACTGAGCAGTAAGAATTAGCAGTCAGAGCACCTGACAAGATGGATGAGGGAAAGTTGCTGGAAACAAACTCAGGGGACAGAAAATTTGTTATTGTGGGTTTTGCCTGCTTTTGGGGTGAACAGTGTTGTACAATGCTTTCATTGGGATAGGGAAGGACAGCTGGGGGATCATTTTAAGTTACTTGGATGGAGAGAGACAGTAAGAGTTACATTCTTTCTGCTGTAGAATGATGTTGGTCGACGGCTGCAGCAGCTCTCCCTGCGCTGGGGTGAGTTTTTGTTTCACCGTCAGAGTTTATGCAAACAGGCAGCCTGCAGGACAGTGCTCCAGGGAGCAGAGATCAGGGCATGGTGGAGAGAAATCCTGTACTCAGTGAAGGCAAAGAGGGTTTGGGAATAAGTGGATAAAAATGCAAGAAAACGAACAGATGTACCCAATTCTCGACTGCCTGTCTGGAAACTTCATACAGAAATGAGAGGCAAAGTCACATCTGGAGAGAAGTCTACTCCGTTATTTTAAAATCCACAAGAATGGATGCATTAGCAATATGATAAATATCTTCAGAGAAAATTCTTCCCTTGCCTGTATTCCTCAGTGGGTCACCTCTTCTTTATATCCTGTTTCCTCATTTCTCTTATTTTGTCCTTGAAGGAAATGCTCCTCATGTGTGAACACAGCTGGCTTTAGTGGGGCTGTGAGGAGGCAGAGTTTGAGTTGTTCCCTCACACAGGAAAGGAAAACTGGCTCCTCAGAGACACTGTGGATGATAATTGGCAGTAGTAACTTGTTTCTGGTCATGGTACATGGTTTTAATTATGCTTTCTTACTTGTCTGCCTTATGAAAGCCTATCCAAATGCTCTTTTTTTTTTTTTTTTTTAAAAAAAAAAAGAAATGCCACCATGGATAAATGAACATCAGCCATCCTGAGTACAAATAATTTCCTCAAAAATCCAACATGTTTTTGGTGTCTTTTGGCAATATATCATGATGCCTGCTGCCCAGCGAGACTTTGGTGAGCACAGGGGAGCTGTTTTCCCTTCTGTTTGTTTGATCTGGCTTATTTAACTGCTGGTCATTCATCCCTACTTGGCTTTTTGTGACCATTAGAATTGGAATAATTACCGTGAGGTTTTTTTCCTTGCTTTTAAACATTTATAACATCCACTTAGGAAAAATAAAATATGGTCAAATGTGTTTTGTTCTAATCTTCCGCTACCACAATAAAAATTAATCCATTTCTAGCACTTGGAGGGCAGGAGGCAAAGCTGCAATATTGGTTTGGGATTAGCCATTCCTGTCAGCCAGCTCATCTGTGTTACAACCTTTGCTTGTTCTCCAGTGGGATTTCACTTTTGGAGCAGTTTTGGTTTTTAATTATTTTTCTAGTGGGCATAAACAGGAGGAGAAGGGAGGCACAGGACAGGCTGGCAGGGTGTGGTTTTTTTCCTGGTTTTGGTTGCTGTCACTGGTGCAGCAGTCTGGCTGCCTCTGGTCAGTCAGTCAAGATGTACACCCAGGTTCACCATGCTTGCTGCTGGAGTTCAGCCTCCCTTCTTGGCCTGGACTGCAGCAGGGATGGAAATGTAAAACAGAATTGTTGCCCCTCTTTCCCATTTTTAAACTAAAAGACAAAGTTCAGGCACAGTCCAGGTCTCATTTTTTCTGCCTTTCACAAGTATGTGAAGGGAAGGGTTTGAGTCTCAGAGGGCTGTTGCTTTCCTGTAAGAGGGGATTACACCAAATTTAGCAAAGCTGAAGCTCTCATTTTACTTATTATTTCAGGAGAACTTGCAAAGCCTATCCAGAAAGCTCATTACCCCACTGGAGGTTTATATTACAGCACACTTCACTTCCCAAGAGGGGACAAAGTCTGTGCTTCCAAAAACCCTTGGCCTTGCATTTTTGCAGCCAGAGCATCAGTGGCTCAGATGATATTTTGGATAAAATCTGAAACGGAGCCTGGAAGGGTCAGGCTGGCATGTGGAGCTCCTTGATAGAACAAAAATTTCCACTCCTGCCTGTGTTCTGCACTTGCAAGGGTGTCCACACAGTGCAAGGGCCTCCAGGGAGGGCTGAGGGAAAGTGCAAGTGCTCCAGCTACCTGAAAACCAAGACCATGGTGTGCTGATAATTTTGCCTGCTTTGTTTCACTCGCATCCTTTGTTAACAAAGAGCAGTCTAGAGGGAAATAGTCTATTATTAATATTTAATTTCCTCCTATTACTGTAAGCAGATGACCTAGAAGATCATTTAGGCAGCAGCCAATAATGAAGCAAAGAGAGGAATCAGAAAATGTACGTCTCGGTTAGGTGGGTGATGCCTCCTTGCTCCTCTTTCCTGCCCCACCCAGCCACAGCTCTCCATCCTTGCACGAGAGGCAGGGCTGGGGATGCTCCCCACAGCTGTGTGTGAGCAGTCAGGGACCGGGGAAGCTGCTCTACGTGAAGTATTCAGAAAATGCCCAACTACACAAGGGGAAACCCTTGAGCAACACAGAGAAGTGCTCCTGCTGCCTCCCCTATCGTATTCCCCAAAGGACACCTGTTTTCATTATATTTTACAGCCCCGGTTGTTTTGCAAATTTGTGTTCTGCCCGTGAGCACATTGGCTCGTTTATTGTGACTTGATCCTCTGAAGTGGTGGGGAGAGACAAGATTTCCTGGAGTCTTTGATTTAAAAGATAGGGAGATTCTCTTTGAGCTGAAGGGATTTCAAAGAGAGGATAAAAACTGACAGGCATCTCTCCCTCCAGGCTTTGGAAAGTAGGAAACAAATGATTTAGCAGCACCAATTTTTCTGCTTAGGGCCATGTGTGAATTCAAGGCTTTTCCCTAAGGGAATTAGGTAATCTGCATGTGGCTGGTACCTGGCAAGGGTCATGTTGTCAAAGGGAAATGCAAGATTGGGATCTGTGGAATGAGCCTGGATGAACACCCTCTCTGGCCCCCTTAAGCTGCCTGCTGCCCCTCCGGCCCCATCCCAGAGCAGACACAGAGCCCAGCCCCTCTGGGGCCCGGGGAAGCTGCAGTCTGTCACCTACGTGCCCACGGTCTGTCCTGGGTGCCCTGAGGGCTGCTGATCATCTGGAGGTTTTGCTAATACGTGAGAGGAGCTGTCAAACTGAAGTGTCCCAGGCCCAGTGAGCCTGGCAGGCACAGAGGGTGAGTCTGCTCTGTACCAGCTGACAGAGGCAGCCAAAACCTCCCAGAGCAGGGTGGGCTCAGCCTGGAGGGGCCAAGAGCAGCACATGAGCCTGTCTGAGGTGGGTGATTTGAAGCAAGCAGTGGCCAAGGGCTCAGCTCGATGCTTTTGGCACCCAGGAGGGAGAAGGGGCAGCACCTTGGTCCAAAGTCAACTGGAGATGCCAAACCAAAGCTTGCTTAGGCTCTGCTGGTGAGTTGCTTCATGGGAACGTGCTGTGCAGATGCTTTATTGAATTTTCAAGGAGGAGTTTCTCATTGGGACTGAAATATGAGAGAGAACAGAGTGTTCCAAGTCACTACAAACGAACAGAGCACCAGGTTTACAGGTTTGTGAATGACAAAAAAAGGTTTATTTAATAACGGGGAAAGGCCAGAACATAGCCCGAGGTATCAAGAAGGAATTAACAAAATAAAACAAGGGTTTATGAAGAAATACTAATTGTAGCTGTCCAGCCTGTTGGGTGATACAGGTTATTTTTCTTATGTTTCAAGAAGCTTACCATGCTGATCCCTCAAGGGCCTGAGATGTTAAATATACACTTCCCCAGTGAGTAAAGCAGATTGTTAATTAATTTTTTCTTATTAGACCTGATTGCTGAGCCTTTGGGTCTTGCATGAAGTAGACAATTCTACAATAAATTTCATTTTGCCTCTGGGTCTATGTCATCTTCTCTGGGTGGTCTCTATTTCATTTTGTGCCTGTGCAGTGAATTTCTAGCTGTATAAGCAGAAAGACTGAGCCTGTTCTTGATCTAAAGCAAGTTGCAAATACTCCTGAAATGGAGATTTGTTATGTCAGGTGAGCACCACAGCAGCTGACCCTGTAAGAGAGGAATGAGGAGAGGTGGGTGAGCTCAGGGTGAAGGTGGACCCTCCCTGGTTGTGGCACATTCTGTCAGCAGCAGGTGAGGCTGGGGTTGTGTGGCCAGTAATTGCTTTTTCTAATGTCAGTGGCTACTCAGCGGTGCTGAAGCAGAGACAAAATGTTGTTTTGTCGTGGCTGGGACACCTGCTCAGCTCCAGCCATTTCTCCCCTGAGATGTGCTGGCTCTGCAGAACTCGGAGTGTTTTCCGGCCGTCTGAGATCAGAGGGTGGAAGGACACGCTGTCCTTTTCTGGACATAACATTCCCATTGCTTCAGAATAAATGGCTGGGGCTTGGGATGAAGAATCAGGCCACTGTTTGTGTAGAGAGATGAGAAGCAAGGGACAAACAAATTCAGAGGTAAAAAATTCAAATTTAACATCGGGCCATGAAACAGTCAAAGCAAAAGGTTTAAAACTCTGTTGTGTGAGAAAACAGTGTGTGATGTAGTCATTACACTTCAGATTCCAGCACTGTGCTTTTTCAGGTTCAGCCAGAGGTGTAGGAGCTTTCAGTGCTGAGCCTCTGGCATGTGCAGAACCTCCACAGGGAAGTTTGTGACTTTCCTCCACGTCCTGCTGGAGTTTGAGATGAGCCACTGAAGAGTCAGGTTAAACAAAATGCATCTAGGATCAGTATGGATTCATGATCCTACTGAAGGGAGCTCTCAAATGGGGAAGAATATCCAGTAATTCTGCTTTGATCCTCTTCACTGAGGTGTATGAGCTGTGAACATGATGGGCAAGAGCAGCAGGACTTCAGATAAATCCCCTGAGCATCAAGGTTAAGGTGCCCAGTTCCCAGGCTGGCTCCTCTCAAACAAGGCTTCCTTCAGTTCTTCTGACTGCACCTCAGAGGAGCTGGTGGGGGAATTAGAGTGGCTTTAGCAGTAGTTTTGGCCCTGGTATGCCAGAGTAATTTGTTAAATTTTATAAACTTGGCCTGGCACTGGAGTTGGAACATGCTCTTGTCCTGCATGGGGAGGTGTGAGCCTGTGGGAGGTGTGTGCTCTCACTCTGTGCCTGATTCTGCCCTGCTGAGGGTTCAGGGGCTCACACCCACCTCAGAGTCTCAGGCACAGCCATGTCCTGCACCCCCCTTCCTCTCAGGAGCCTGTTTTGCCCACTGCTTCCTTTATTAGCTTGTTTTTTCCTCCTACCAGCTTTTTCCTGTCTTTTTTCCCTCCCTTCTTGCTCACACACATACACAAAACATTGTTTATTTCTCATCCTGCCCCTTCTGTTCTCTCTGCCTCCAGATCTTCTGCATTTCTATCTTACATTAATTCTAATCTTCTTCCCTGGAAGCTGGGCTGGAGGGTGAGGTTTCAGTATCACTGCTTTGAAACAAACCTGTTGGGATTTGTAATGGACAAGCAGATGCTTGCAGGGGCATATCACTGACATCCCTGAAATCCAAGAAAGTAAAAGCCACCTTTAGGAAGTCACTGAAAAACTGGAGGTTTTGCTGCAGGAGCATAGACTGTAGAGACTTCTTGGGGTTTTTCTTCTTTCAAAAAGATTAAATGGATGATCTTTATCTTCCTCTTAATGGCTAGATCACACACAGATCTCTTCTGTTGATTTCTTCTGCTAAAACCAAACCAAACACAGAAACAAGATAGCTGGAGGTAGAGAAAAGCAAAGGTTTTGAATCATGTCCAAACCACCACGAATCATTCACTTTCCTTTCAAATGCAGCATTAGCAATAGAGCTCTAAATCAATGAAAGGTCTAAAATTAGATTATATTCCTGAGATCAGATGTGAATCACAAGTTAATAATATTTTCTTTTATTATCACTGTCTTTACCCTTTTATTTTATCCTGAGAAATTAGGTTTCTGACTTGAAAAACAGAGTGAACTGTGAAGGCATCAAACCCTGATGGGGGAGACCACACCACATCACCTGTGGATGGGGCTCAAAAATCTTGTGTTTTGGAAGGTTCATTGTATCCAAAACTGAGCTCGGTGATTTATCAGTTAGTGCTGTTCCTCTCTCTCCTACCCTCTGATGTATCAAGCTGTTTCTTAAATTAATGAGAAAATATTATTGCTAAAGCTTGCTAAATAAGGTTTGCAACCCACTCTGGAAGTGACAGGCGAGGACAGCAAGCAATTATCTCTTGACTGTGGCACAAAGCTCAGGGAATTGTGTTCTCCCTTCTGTATTTTTAGCTGAAACTGTGCTGAAATGCACCCACCTCTGAAGCAGAGGTACCAGGTGAGCTGCAGGGGCGTGCAGGTGATGTGGATCTGGATGAAATGCAGCTGCAGGACTGTTTCCTCACAGGCAGCACCAGCTTTAGTCCCAGAGCTGTGTGCAGGACACTGCAGGAACTCAAACATAGCCCTGAGCTGTGACATTGACACCCTGCCTGTGTGTGTATTTCTGGGAGAGGGGTGTTTGGGTGGACATTTCTGGCTGGTTGTAGGCGAAGGATGATGCTGTCCTGGATGCAGCAAACACTATGGACAGTGCAGGAATAATGAACAAATGGTTTGCCTATAGGATACAGATTTACACAAACAAAATTGATGGAGGGGAGCCTGCAGAGACCCTTGCAAAGAATGTGCACAGTCAGCAGGGATGTCCTTGAAGATGTCCCTGTGTGGGACTTCTTGAGCACTTCTCCCTGCCATGGATCTTGTTCCAGTGCCTGCACACACGGGGGCCAGCCAGGTGTGGCCACAGAGGGGTGGCCACCCATGCCAGCAGTGCAGCTCCCCTGTGCAGGAGGGCTCATGTCCTTGCAGGGCAGGCTTTGGGTGCAGCAGTTTGGTGGCAAAGCACACGAGGGTGGGCAGCACGTGATGGCTCAGAGCCGGTGCTTGTGACCACAGGGAGACAGGTGTGTGTGAGAGGCTCCTCCACCTTTCCTCTGTGCAGCCTCAGCACTTGCCAGGACATAATTAGTGGGGCTCTCGTGTTTCAGGGCGGGCTATGGAGCAGCTGCTGAAGTGCCAGCTCAGTTGGTAGCCTCGAAAACAAAACGTCCCTTGTTTCTCATCACCACTGTGAAACGCTGCCTTCCTGGGCTTGGGCTTGGCCCTGCAGCTTTCAGGATGGACAAAATGTGAGAATTTTGCCAACAATGTATTCTTCTAGGTCTGTTTAATATCCGTTATCAATTTAATGTGCTGCTTTAATGAGATTCTGCTTTCTCCATCTCCTCCATAGAGCTGATTACTTAGTCTATGTGGTTGGTGTTTTCTTTTCTTTTTAGAAAGGAGAAAACTGCAAGTGGAGAAGTTTAACGTTTGCTTCAGCTGAAGAGAATATTTCCCAAGCCCTGATGGGAAAAGGTGAAAAAGAGGACCAGAGGATGTTGCTAGTAGGTATGGAGATGACAGGAAGCCATGACTAGAAGGGGAATTGTCAACAGGAAACAAAGCACCGGAGCTGATGTGACAGTGCTGTACAGTACAGCTGCTGTGCTGTGCTGCCTGCTGCACTCTGAGGCCTGGGGAGCACTGTCTGGCTCCAAGAGAGACTCTCCTGTCCGTTTGTCTGCTGGAGTTTGAATTATTCTGCACCTGGTTAATCCACTTTGCTGGAGCTGGCAAACCCTGGGCTTTTTTTTCCCTTGACACCAGCTACTGTAAAGTCCTTGAGCAGCTCTGAGGAGAAAAATGTGCATGTGAGCAGCCTTTCTGGGCTGGCAGCCGAGCACCCCAGGGCCCCCAGGCAGCTTTGAGGTGTCTTGGCTGTTCAGTGCTCTGCAGATATGAACGCTGAGCTTCGGGGCTGGTTGTTCTCACCATGCTAGTACATGAGAAGGACAACATCCTCTCAGACATAGCCTACATCATCCTGGAGCTGATCATCGCCGTGCTGGCCATCCTGGGGAACATCCTGGTCTGCTGGGCCGTCTACCTGAACAGCAACCTGCAGAACGTCACCAACTATTTCGTGGTGTCCCTGGCTGCTGCTGACATTGCCGTGGGTGTGCTGGCAATTCCCTTTGCCATCACCATCAGCACTGGCTTCTGTGCCTTCTTCTATGGCTGCCTCTTCATTGCCTGCTTTGTCCTGGTGTTGACACAGAGCTCCATCTTCAGCCTCCTTGCCATTGCCATCGACAGGATCATTGCCATCCGAATACCCCTCAGGTGAGCATGGGCTGGGCTGGGCTGCTGAGGGCTCAACATCCCTAAAAACCACAACTCTGGAGATGAATCAAGGAAGGAAAAGTTCAGTGAGGATCAGTGCTTTTTCTCCTGTATTTTGAAAGCGACTTTTCTAGGTCCTAAAGTCTGCCTTGGCTGGTGGATTTTCTGGTTGCTTCCCTTTCCTGTTCTTCTCTGTTCTCCTATGGTGGGTGTCCATGGCATCACAGAGGTGCTGCCTGGGAGCTGCCACTCCATACTTGGGCAAATTGTGCCCTGAGCTGCAGCCAGTGGCACCAGAAGGATGGTGGAGGGCAGAAAGGGGGGGAGGTCAGGTTGTCCCTCTCCCCATGGGGAGGAGGGGGGCTCTGCCTGAAGCTGTAGCAGCAGGGCTGGGGAAGGGAGGTGGGGTTTTCTCTCAAGGGTCCATTAAATGTGAAGGGAGAAGAAGCAGCCGGCTACCAAGAAATGGGCCTTAGGAATATTTGGACTGGCTCAGGCACTGCCTTTGGAAGCACAGCACAGGTTGAAGGTGGAGGCTGCAGATGGGGATTTTGTGGTCTCTGCACTTTAAAGAAAGAAAAGGACATTTTAATGACTAAACCTGGCTGCTACTTGGTGTGTGACAAGAGAGGCTGACACGGGACAGGGGAAGTTTTGCCCCCCCCACACAGGGGCTGCTGCTCAGGTCAGTTTTGCAGGAGCAGGTTGCTGTGGTGGGCTGTGTGTGCCCGTGGGCAGGAGGCAGCGTTGCTGTGACAATGCTCCGAGTCACTCACTGAGCTCCAGAGATGGAGAGGAAGCCCCTGGAGAGGCTGCTCAGGAGAACTGTAGGAGTCTCCTTCCTTCCTGTCTCATCCTTAGGAGGATGCAGCACGCTCTCAGGAACAGAGAGACCGCCTTCGTCTCCTGAACAACCAATGTGGCTGAAAAAAATGGAACAAATTTCTGATTTTTTGAGCTCTCGAGTCTGAGTTTTTGGACATCCTCACTCTTCTTGAGCTTAAATCACTTTTGCTGATCTGTACAATTTAGTCCTGTCTCTTCTGAATACTTTGGCCATGCAGCACTTATGTCAATTAACACAAACCTCCTGTTCAAAACCAGAATGGGAGCCCTGGAGAGTGGAAATTGCCTTTCCATGTGGACCAGTGCAGCCAAGTCTTTACTGAAGCCTCACCTCAGCAAATTTGTGCTGTTCTAACGCTGCCTTTAATGGGTAGTTTCCAAACCCTATTGGTCATACCTGTCACAGCCTCTAGTTTTGATGTAGATGTAAGGAATAACTGTTCCATTCCATTGCAGAGAAAACTCTGTCAATAATCGTCACCTATAAACTGGATTGTCTCCACTTTTCTACAGTTCTGCTATAGATGATTTCAGTTTATAAACCAAAATAATGATAAATGGTACAAGGAAACACGTTGAGTAGCCCCTGGGAGCTGCCTGTGAAATGATTTTGAGAAGAGCTGATGTCTTGATTTCATCTCTCACGAGCTGACTCTGAGGATGTCTGCTGACAGTTTAAGCACGCTTATTGCTAGAGGATGACTTGCCAGGAAAGGGATTTTAAAAATCTGGATTTCTGCCCACGTTTTGGGCTATCACTGTAACTATATTGTCTTGAAAATGTAATTTCCTGGAACAGCCAAGGTAAAGAGTCTTTTTGAAAAAGCAGACTACATCAGTGCTGGGCACGACACTGGTTTCACTATCTTGTTTTGGAAAAAACAGAGCACACCCTCTTCCTCCCCAGGAACAGAGGGACTGACTGGATGCAGAAACCCACAGGTAAATCCATGGGTTCCTCCTCCTCCCTGTCCTCTGCTGGTTTGTCCTTTCACAGCAGCACTGATGAACTTGTCAATTGTGTTTCCCCTTTAGAATTTACACAGGAATAAGCATGAGATTTATAGCCTCAGACATGCTGAGAAAATGAAAGTTGATTATCTGAAGAGGGAAATGTGATATAATTTAGACTGCCCACATCCTCATGTTTTTTCTTTCACTAATACCTGTTTGTCTCAAAAATGGGCCCAACAATTTGAAGGAAAGTTTTGCCACTACCACTGGGTTGTTTTCACCCCATTCTTTAACACTTGGGAAGGCTCCTTCTCCTCATAGAACACAAAAGGTACCACCAGGTATTCCTAATATTCATTTGCTGAATCATTAATAAACCAGACTTCCTTCACTCCAGTGAAACCACAAAGGGCCAAACCTGTGGTTTATTCTTCTATTTCTCTTTAAATATTTCATGTCTGATTTCTCCTAATGAAGGGAACTGCATATGTGGATGTGTATTCACATAAATAAAATAAACTGCCAGTACTAAGAAGGCAGAAGAGTAGGTTTTCTGATACTGCTGGGTTTTGGACCCCTCAGCACATTATTAGTTACCTTTCAAATTATTTTTCTGTGGAGAAGAGACCCTCCTCCAAAAAACTGCAATGAGAAAAGACATTTATAGGTGAAATTTTAAAACAGATAAAACCTAATTTGTGAATATGTTATGTGTTCTGCCTTTCAAACAATTGAAACATTTTATAGTATTTGGTTACTTTTCCACAAGTTCTCAAGCACTTTGCTGAATTCTGTCAGGTTTTATACAAATGTAGCACTCTGCAAGTGGCAGTGAGGCACTCCCAAGGGAGGGAGCCCAAGCCATTGTTCACTCCAAGACAAAACCAGGTCTCTCACATGGCAGGTACCTGAAAACCTGCACTGGCTAATATCAAACCCCCAGGTGCTCTGAACAAAACTGGCTGTGAGTCTGAGCCCCAGGATGGAGCCCTGGGCCAAGAACAATTGCTGCTTTCCAGGCTCTGTGGTGCCAGCAAAGCTGGCTGGGCACCATGCCCAGCCATGTGCTCCTGGGCAGGCACTGGTGTAAAGACATTCCCAGGGGAAGGACAGGTACACACACTGCAAAGAGAGGGGAAATTCTCCTTCCTGCAGCCAAACAGGAAGGTTTGCTGAGGTTACTGAGGTTGCTGCTTGCTCTCTGTGCTGGATTCAGGCATGATACACCCAAGTCATACAGTGCCAACTGCAGGCCTGTTCCTCTGCTGAAAGCTGCTTTTGCTGCTGCCCTGCTTCTCTGGGGAAACATTATCAAGGTGCAGCTCCCTGATGTTTGGAGCTTTGGGACTGATTTATCCCATGTGGTGGTGATTTAAAGTGCAGTTCTGAGGTGGCACTGGGATGGTTTTCTGCCAGAGGACATGAAGAACTGGCTTCTCAAAGTCTAGGAAGAACAGGGGAGATGAACACCAACCCTGAATAAAGTATACGACGTGCAAGATGGATCTCTCTTTGTGCTGAGAACAGCCTGTTTCAGTACTTGCTTTAATTTCCTAGGGTTCCCTTCTGAAATGCTCATGTGAGTATCTAAACCAGTGAATCAGGGTTTTAATGTTTTATTGTCACTTTGAGCCATATGTGGAGTCATTTCTTTCCCTGCTCACCATAAACCTTTTGACTTCATGGCAGGCATTTCCTACACATGTTAAATAGATTTAGGGCAGGTTATGTGAGAACAGAGTAATTCCCCTCCTTGTTTCAAGATGAGCACAGCTTTGAAAGCAGTGCCTTCATGGCCTGCACAGAACTTGCTGTTGCCAAGGTTTTATTCAGGAAGCTGATCACGTCACGAGCAGAACTGTTTGTCCATCACTCCTGCTCCTGCTGTTTGGAGAGGAGATAATGCACCTGTGCCCACCTGTGGGACCCCACCTCCCCTGTCTCCACAGCATGGACAAACACCAGGGTCAGTTGGAAATAGAGGAGGAAGGTTCTGGACTGAGGGGTTGTTTTGTTGGTACATGTGAAAGTCTCAGTTTGATTTCTTGCCCTGCCACAGATTTCCTGGGTGATCTGGGATTGCCAGGGTTTCTCATTTCCACACAGATGCTCTCACTCTGTGCCTGATTCTGCGGTCCTGTCCCTGATGGCTGCAGCTGCCTGAGGTGTGGGCTGATGAGTGTTTGGTGAGCAGCGTTTGTAGTGATTTGTTAAACACCTTTGAGCAGTGCTGGAATTCAGATCAAAGCCCTCAGCTGAGCACAGGCATTCTGGGTGATGCAGTAAAGGTGCCTGAAAAATGCTCCACCCCTGACAGAGGATGTGCAGTGCCGTCCACCAAAGGAGGGTTTGCAAGACAAGCAGCAGGATGGCTGGACACTGTGATGGCGAGTTAGGCCAGCTACAGACCATGCAATGTATTGAAAGGTTTTAACTTCTTCCTGAAGACACTCTAGACAGACTTTCAGCTCTGTTTTCCACCAATCTCAGAGACTCTGTGCTGGAATCTTTATCTTCATGGCTCAGCACTTAGCCCAAGGACCCAGAAGTGGCCCATCCACAGACAAGTTACTCTGGGCAGCCCAGACAACTGTACATTCACCAAGGGCAGCTGCACTCCTGCAGTCATTTTGCCAGCTGGCTGGCTGGGAGAGCAGCAGGACAGGTGAAACTATTTTGGGGAAAACTTTCACATTTTCATGTGTTTGCAAAAACTTGTTTTGCTTTTTAGAGGAGGCAGGTGACTCTATCCCCACACCCAGTGCCACCATGAGCATCCCTGTGCTCTGCACTCACGTCCTTTATGTGTGGAATTTCACAAGCAGAAGTGGTTGTTTGTGTAGCAAGTGTGTTATTTCCAGGCAGCAGAACTGCTGGTGCACAGACAATCCAGTGCTGTCTGGGCACATCAGACATGCTGCAAAGACACCTGCCAGCTGTGCAGAGCATGGGCTGCAGGTGTGACCAGCTCCTTTCAGCAGCTCGTGTCTCCTGCATGGTGCCAGCAGCTCCCAGCATAGGGGATGTGTCTGGGGAGCCAGGAACTTACCCTGCAGAACTCTGCAGCACTGAGGATATGGAGAGTGGCTTTGGCTGGGCTGCTGTGAGCCTGGAAAGATACTGAGCCAAAGTACACAAAGATGCACACAAAGCCTTCAATGACATCTCCAAGTGGATGAGAGGAAAGAGGCCAGGAAAGCCCATCTGGGCTATAATGCTACCTCAGCCAAGTCACTCAGAGGTGCCTCATGTGAATCCAAGACATTAAGCTCTCCTAAACAAATTACCACTTCTCAGTGGGTACCTGGCCAACACAAGGCCATTGGCTATGTCAGGAGATGCTGTGAGCTTTCTGTCCTGACCGTGGGAGATACTGAGCAAGGTGTTATGGACATGCACTCCAGCACAATGCACTCACTGCAGCTGGGAAGCTGCTCCTCGGGTTTGTGAAGCCTTGTAAAGCTCCTTGCATGGGAATCCCCGGAGGATAAGAGGGAGGAGGAAGTGTGTGGGGGGGTGTTTGTCTGGAGCAGTAGTGAATATATTTTTAGTGGAAGGGAAGGGACATCTCTAGTCGTGGGATAACAGCTGCACAATTTCAAAATTCCTCTGACAAGATGTAGCTAATTCCAGGGCTGCAGGGTTTTGATGGTTGTGTTTTTTTGGTTGCTGGTGATTCTTTTTTTTGTTTTGGTCTGGTTTGTTTGGTTTTGTTTGTTTTGCTTTGTTTGTTTTGTTTTGTTGTTTTTCCAAGCTTCAAGGGCCTCCAGCCACTCTCTTGCTCCCTGACTGTACATTTCAAAGCACAGATGCTGTTTTGATGTGTTGATGAGGTCTGAATGGAGCAGCTCTCTGCTACCATTCATGCCGTGCCCTTTGCATCCTTTAAGCACTGGGCAGGATCCACTAATTGCTGGAAAAAATCTTTTTCTCCCTCACAGTCGGCTGAATTCCTTCCTCATTTCTGGAAGGGCAATTTAGGTGTGTTTTGCGTGCTGGGAATTGTGCGGTTGGCTCCCTTAGCCACTCACTCTTTTCTGGTTTTGAAATGGAACTGAGAAAGGGAAATTCAAGCCTGATGGGTCTTGTTTTTTCCAAGGCCCACTGTCAGGGATTTAAAGCATGTGCAGGATCTCCACTCTTTACTGTGCAAAAGCAGCCACTCTCTCTTCGCGCCTGTCTTGAACTTGTGTTGGGATAGGAGCATGAACCTGTGGGAGTAATTATTTCACTGGGAGATGGAAAGATTTCTGTGGTTTGTTGTATTATTTCTTGTAATGTTTGTTTTTGGAGAGAATTCTGGGGACAGAGGGAGAAGGAGCACAGGGTAAACACTGGGAGCCCAGCGCTACCGTCCGATCACAGACATGGGGTCAAACACAGTGTGGGACCCACGCTGCATAATGTGGGAATCCGGCCATCCACTTTCCATGCTGAGCATTACCCAGGGAAGGAAATTGCATTGAAATGTTAAACTGCTGCCCTAATTTACATTTTCAGAGGGAAGAACTGGTGGAGTCAGCTCAGGACTCGCAGTAACCTGTGAGGCCTTGGAAACTGGCTGGTATTTCGAACAAACCAAGGTCTCCGCTGCACTGTCAGATTCTTGCCATGTTGCTTATTGTTTCTTTCGACAGATCTTGGAGAGTTTACTGTTAAGAGCACTGGCTTCAGGCAGGCATCAATACCTCCACCACTGAGGTCCCTTTAGTGTGTGCAGTGCAGCCCATGGCACACCTGTAGTCAGAGAATTGTCCTCAGCTTAATTCCTCCTTTCTGGGAAAGACATGGGGTTGACTTAGCTGGGCTGGTGAGGAAAACTGCTGACTTGCCTCAGTTATTTCAAGAAGGTTGGTGGTGCTGGTCTTCCTGAAAGTGCCATTGAGGTGCCATGCAGGCAATGCCAACCTGGCTGCTGCAACTGAGCTAGCAGGATTTCCCTGGAGCACACCACAATGTGGACATAGGGCTGGTGGCACTGTGCCTCCAGGTTCTTTTGTGCTATTTGTTTTACAGATCTACTGCAAGACAGACCTAACAATTCCATGCTAAAAGGCTGCTCCTTTGCCAGGAAGGAGACACTGCCTCAGCCTTTGGCAAGAGACCAACAGTGGTCTTCATCACAAGGGTCAGAGCAGTGCTATTGGTTATCCAGGCTGCAAGATCTATGTGCATGCCCAAGTGCACTGGTGGGGTGAAGGAGCACAGATGAAAACTGAATTAATTCCCGTTTTTCTGTCAACTATTCACTGCTTAAAGGAAAGGGGAGGGGAAGTAGGTGGCAGACAGTGTCACCATGTCCTTGGTGCGCTGCATGGGTTCTGCACTTTAGTGCAAAGGCCCCTCTGATGAAGCAGATGCCTTTCTCCCTGTCTTCTGGAACATGGGACCATTGTGAGGTTGTGTGGGTGCCAGCAGCTTGTTGAATACCACCAATATAACTCCCATCTCCTCTGCTTTCCAGGTACAATGGCTTGGTGACCGGCTCCCGAGCCAAAGGCATCATTGCCATCTGCTGGGTGCTGTCCTTCATCATCGGCCTGACCCCAATGCTGGGGTGGCACAAGCGTGCCCAGATCGAAGACCCGAGTTCCAACTGGTCCTCTCCCATCAACTGCAGCAACAGCATGGTGGCGTGTCTTTTCGAGGCCGTGGTCACCATGGAGTACATGGTCTACTACAACTTCTTTGCCTGCGTGCTCCTGCCCCTCCTTCTCATGTTTGGCATCTACTTGAAAATCTTCATGGCAGCCCGGCGCCAGCTGAAGCAGATGGAGAACAAGATGGTACACGGGGAGCGCTCCCGCTCCACGCTGCAGAAGGAAGTCCACGCAGCCAAGTCTTTGGCCATCATCGTCGGGCTCTTTGCAGTCTGCTGGCTTCCACTACACATTATTAACTGCTTCACCCTTTTTTGCCCCAACTGCGCCCATGCTCCCCTCTGGCTGATGTACCTGGCTATTATCCTGTCCCACGCTAACTCGGTTGTAAACCCCCTAATTTATGCCTACCGCATCAGGGAGTTCCGATACACCTTCCGCAAAATCATCAGCCAGCACATCCTGGGCCGCAAGGAGCCCTTCAAGGCGGGAGCAGCCAGCTCCAGGACTTCCACCCACGGCGGGGACGCGGAGAACGCCAGCATACGGATCAGTGAGTATGCGCTAGAGGTGTACACCAACGGGGAGATCCACAGGGATCCCGAAAAGCAGGACTTAAACAAATGCAAAGCTGGCTTGGAGTGGCACCAGAATGGAAATGCTCTGGACTTGGAGACAAACGGGCATCTCCCACATTCCTGCAAAAATGGGATTCTCTCAGAGGCATGCCTGAACAGGGAGCGTCACAGTGAAGAACTAATTGATGCCCAGGTGTCTTACTCAGATCTGGAAAGAGCAGCCTTTGCTGCAGCTGATGTTTCCTGATGAGACTTTCGAAGTTTTCCTGGTAGAATTATTTTTTTTTCCATTGGTGACCTCTGCCATGGCAGAAAGGGAGGTTGGGGGGCGGGGGGAGAGCAGTGTATTCAGATCACTGTGGAGAAAGGGGTCCATATCCAGGACTATTGGATGATCCTAAATACCAGACTGGAGAAAAGCCAAGAGACCACTGAAGTGAACTAAGGAAGGAGGGACACGTTACCCATCAATGACCTGTCACCAAGAGCAGTGCCAAGGCCGAGGATGGCATTCCAAGTTCAGCACTGGGAGACTGCTGCTGCAGGGATTTCGGGACACTGCTGTACTGTGCCTGTGGCTGAGTGTTGGTTTTGCTGTCTTTACCAATGGAAATAGAAGCGTGGCTAGAAGTACTCCCTGAATAACAAAGAGCAATTGGGAAGAGCCTTACAGTACTGTGGCCCTGCAACAAGCAGAAGGGGAGATAGCAAAACCTGTTGTCAGGAAGGATGCCAGGAGCTGCTTGGAGAAGGAAGGAATTTACCTGATGAGAACTCTGGATACTTTCAACCATGGCACTTTGTCTTTCAGTTTGTGCTTTTAAAGCCTATACTGCAACAGGTTGCTCAAATGTTTTTTTGCCACGTGATGATAAGGTTATTTTGAGTTAAGTTACAAAAGATGGGCAAGAATTCATATCTTTTCCCTGAGTGCTCAGTGTTCCAGATGCACATGGCAAATATCACCTCTTAGCGCTCCACTTTGTCCAACAAATCACCAAAGCTGAGCCTTGCCAAGGATTTCCCCTGGCAAAAAGGCTGTCAGCAGGACGTGGTGCTGCAGGCCAGGGCTGTGGGCTGTTCTCAGGGCAGGGCTGTGAAGGGCTGTGGGTGTATGAGCTCTTTGTAGGCTGGTGGCACTTTCTGCTTCCCCCTGCCTCTCTGCTTCTCCTCCTAGCTCCTAGAATGCAAATTCTTTCCATGGCCCCAGATGTGTGTGAGGGGAGGTAATACTCCATATTTCAGTCATCTTCATCCTCACTCAACAGGCTGAGGGACTTCTTTCTTGGGATAGAGAGCAATCCACACACATACCTTGACCTAATTTTGGAATTCCAATGAGCTCTATTTAAAAACCTTTTCTCCTGTGATTTCAGTTTTTTCCTGTGAAGCCTGATGTGTCTCTGTGGTGCAGAGGCCAACAGAGCTGGGCCTGTCTGGTTAGAGGATGCTCCTGCTCTGAGAAGGTGAAAGGTGTCAGTAGTATTGGAACTCAACTTAGAAACTGCAGTTTCTACTTTCTGTAGAAGAGGACAGGCAAATTTGTGCTGCAGCAAGTGTACAGACTGCTGTGGTTTGTTGCAGAGGTGTTTCACTGCAGTTTGGTAATTTTCTGTGTCACAAGAAGTCTGGCAGCTCAAGGACAGCAGAAAACCACATCAGCTTGAATTCTACCTGAAGATTGTCTGGGTTTTGTTTTTCAGACAAATAATCCATGTCCAGTACTACCAGCCTTCTGGAGAGACAGGCAGTAGTGGTCCTACTGGGAAATGAAAAGTTTGGTAATTCCAGGGATCTGAAGCTTATTCCCTAGCTGAAAACATCAGAAATATCCTCCCCCAATCTGGTTCCTCCTCTTGTCTGTCCACTAACATTTCAGAAGTCAAGGGGAACTGGATTTTCATACTTGAGGAAGAGCAGGTTAGGTTTGCATGTTCTTATTCCATATTTATTTTATATATTGTGAACTATTAAAATAAAAAATCAGTTTTATTTTGAGGAGAATTTTCTTTTTGTCAGTTTCCCTACATGCATGTGGGGAGAAGTTTGTGATGCTGAATGTATTTGAGCATGTAGCTGCTCCGGGCTAGCACAAAGCTTACTGTGAGGTGGATAAAAAGATGTGGCTGCCACCACAGTCCTTAGCAGAAAGACAGGCCAGTTTGTAAAACAATAGCCTTCGTGATTTAATTGAGCTGCTGCTTTCTTGGCAGGGCTCTTCCCCACAGTCTGACGTCAGAGAGAGGATTATCACCCCAGCACCATTAAGCAACACGAAGCCATTTCCCCGTGACTGACGTCACAGGTAGTTCCTCTGTAGGGTGACTCGAGATCTCGTTACTCTTGATCCTTCTTGATGGAATATTTCTGTAGGTTATTTGTGTGATGGCTTCTCTGACCTCCTGTAACAGTGGCAGAGGAACTCAGGAAAACGGGGGGCTGTTCTCTTCAGGCCTCAGCTGGGAGCTAAAATGTTTCTAAGAATAACACAAGATTACATCCGGCACTCATGCCAGTAACAATTAGGTCCACAAAGACCCAGAGCAGGGAGGGAAGTGTGGGAAAATACCAGCATTGCTCATGTGTTGGAACACACACGAGTGCAGAAGTGTTGCCTGTTGAGCCTTAGCTGCCATTGTAAAGGGAGGGTTTGCACTGCACTGGATCAGACTTTGAACAGTTGGTGTGGATTGGTTGCTTTCTATTGTTTCTTGAGCATCTCCACACTTACTTATGGCAGTTTCTTGCTTGGTTGCCCCAAGAATCAAGTTGATCTATGTTGATGGACAAACTTGGGATTGTTTTGCTTTCCAGATTGCTCTGGAAAACTTTCCTGCCCAACCAGATCACCACGCGAGCTCACTGACTTTCCAGTTGTCTTGAATTTAGCTTTTGTCTTGCTGCTTGAGCTGCCCCCAAGTGTATCCAGTCCTTTTCAGTATTAGTGATCCAGACTGGAAGTGAAAAGGGTGTGTGAAGGGGGTGGGCTGTGTGCAGGAGGAAGGGCAGGGTATGGAGAGGGTGGTTTGTGGAGATGTCTGCAGTCACAGGAAGGGAGGGATGGCAGCTGCACCACATGCCAGGCCTTCTGTGGCTGAGATGGACCCTCAGAGGATGTTTCTGCAGCAGTTGTTGGGGAGAGCAGGAGCTTTTTGAACAGAATTTTGGACTTCATATTTCTTGTTTCCTAGGGATCATAATTTCAGGGCTTCCTGCTTCTTGGTTTGTTTTTCTTAAAGAAAAAGAAGCAATAGGTCCCATCAATGAAGTGTGCTTTTTCTTTCTCCTGGCAGCTCTCCACTCTTGAGAGAAGTACCTGCCTTCCAAACTTCCTAGGACCACTCTTATGCCCATTTTTCTTCAGCTGGAGAACATTTAGCTGATCCAGCTGCTCTGGATAAACAAAGATGGTGCCAAGACAAAGGGAAGAATGAGGTGACTATTGGGAGAGGCTGGAGAAGATCTTCTTGGGAATCCCAGGTGCAGTGGGTCCAGAGAGCAGGAGCTGGGGTCAGCAGAGACTGATTTCACTGAATGAGAACTTCTTGCTAAAAAAGTCTGTAGATGCACAGAGAGATGTGGTGCTTCATTTGGCATGAGGGCATTCCATGAATTTCACCATTCCCTGAAGACTCTTAGGCTCCAGAGTTAATTTGTTTTATAGGAGTTTTGGAGAAAGCAAAGTTTGATCAGTTGCCAGGAGCAATTTTGCCAAGAGTTCTTGGGGCTGTCTCCTCAATAGGGCACTGCCCTTTTGTGTGTGCAAATAAATGCACTTTGTGTATCCTGCAGAGTCCCTTTTGGATCAGTCATGTTTCAAAGTTCTGTGCAAGCCTGAACTGCATCTCTTGAACCAAGAAGCAATTTGGCATGGTGGGACAGCTGGGAATACTGGAGACAGAAAGGGTTTCTCACTGGTACCAGTTGGTGCCCGGGTGCAGGTGGACTTGGAGTGACATAGAATAGTCAGAACCTTTGATCATTTTTTGAAGAGGCCTTAGGGGATGCTGGTGGATATAGAAAAGTCTCTAAAGTGTGGGAGACTGGAGGGTCAGGATGGACAGGAATCCTTGGTAGTGAAGGAGGATTTGTACAGTAGGTGTTTGGGAGGATTTCAGGGGAGCAGGAATGTGCTGGGAGGTGCTGTGGGGTGTAAAGATGATGCTGGTTTGAGACCAGGGTGTGACTTGCTGAGGAAGGATTCTGGAAGGGATGTAGAGCCTTACAGCTCTCCTGGGGTCAAGGATCAGCCCTTCTGGGGTGTGCACAGGGTTGACTTTGTAGGGTCTATATTGACTGAGGCAGGGATGGTTCTTATGGATGATGTCTTTTCCAGACACATTGTCCCATTTCATGAGCACATCCAGACATAGCAAATTCCCTTCTGCTTCATCAGCATGGGCCCCATCTAAAACCAAATCCTTCCAGCCAAGTTCTGTGGAAGGACAAACAGGCTGCAATGGTGCCATAATGCATTAAACCTGCATGCAATATTCTCTGGTGGTGTTTGCTAAGTTCAGCTGCCTAAAAGTCAGTTCTCTCCCAATTTGTTTTGGGCATCAAATTGCACTGAGTCATTTCAGCATTTTTTCTTTCCGGCCCTGAGCTTCTGGCTGTCTTTATGGCAAAGTACATAAAGAGTAACAAAAATCACCAGGTCCTCATTTGCATGAGAGGTGACTAACCCTGACAGATGAGAATCCCCAGACTGGGCCAACGTTGTGTGTAACTCCCCACCTGACTTGCCTGCTGGGGCTGTTCACACAAGGATGTGTTAAAATCAACACTGGAACCTGTTGATCTGAGAACATCCTTCACTCCCCCCACTGTCTCAGGAGCTGGTGTTCCTGCCCTGTCCTGTGGAGAGGTTCTCTGTGGTCTGCAAACCAAGACACTATGAACACTTTGCTGCACATGCTGTCAGTATGAAACAACTACTCTTTTAATTTAAATGTTTTATGATATAGGTGTTGTTTTCCCTCTGTCAGTTACCATGGTGGGGGGGTGGGAAGGGAGTGGGAGAATCTGTGCATGCAAATGTATTTAAAGTGCATTGACCAAAGGTTTTTTTGAATCTGTGAAGTTTTCATATCTGTGAAGTCATCAGACTGCTGGGCAGTGAGGAGCCGCTGGTGCTGCGGAGTCTGTCTTGGTTACATTTCTTAATAAGCATTAAAATAATAAAATATATTTGTAAAAGAGAGTGTGAGTGCCTTTGTCCCAGGAAGATCCGGCTGGCTGGACTTGTGTGCAAGTATTTTTTTATTATATTATTGGCTTTCTCCATTGACTGATCCTTCTGGAGAGCTCTCTCCTTGGTGCTGCCTGTGCTTTCACAGAGGAGATTGGCATGGACTAAAGTGACAGACCCAAATGGACTAGGAGATTCCTCCCATCTCTAACATCCCAGGATCTGTCACGGTGGCAGTAGAAATCACTCACAGCTGTGTATAGAACACAAAGTAGAGCTGTTTTCACCCAAACCGCTGCCCTGGCAGGAAGGGAGTGTTCCACAGCAGGACCTGAGGGTCCATAACTGCACCACACAGCAGCTTTGTGACTGGGCCATCCCACCCTGCTGGCTCTCCTTCCTTGGGGCCCTGTTGGTGCACCTCAGACCAACACCCTTTCAGACTTCTGCCCAGCTCTTGCCAGTCAAATTAGTCTGGAAATGGAGGCAGGAAATCTAGATGCTGCTGTGGTGTTTCTCCTGTCAAATCTGAGCAGTGCTGAAGCAGAAGTAATTTTCAGCTTTTTCAAGCTGGCAGCTACTAAGTGTGTGTCTAAGGAGGTTAACAGAAGTCTGTTCAATCCATGAGCACTTGGAATTGGGAGGTTCTGAAATGAAAAGTTCACCAGAGAGCCATCAACCACCAGTCATTCCCTCTTTTGGGTCACTTTGCAGCCGTGCTCAAGGCTCCTCACAGGAGAAGGAGTTTGTGGAGGGGTGCTGGCACCCTGGTGCTCTGCAGCCAACTGCCCGAGCTGTTCAGCCAAGTGTGTAATTGAGAAGCTTTTTGATTTTCCCTCCTTTCACAAACACTGTGCGTTTTGTTCTGCAGCATCAAAGGCCAGGAGCTTGGGAACAATGGGCGTCTGCAGGAGCCCAGAGGGAACAATGCTCGTACCTAAGAAAGGGAACTTGGAAGAACAGAGAGAGCTCCCAGCTTAACAACACAATTGGCCTGATCAGAAATCTCTGCTCAGAGATCCACACCTTGGCTCAGTCGCCTGGAGACTCTGCAGGGCTTTTGCTGTAGGCAAGAGCTGGCTGCAGCACTGGGGAACTGCTGACATTTCTGAGTGATGAAGTAGGATGGGGCTGTGGAGGATTGGTAGGCTTTCCCTACAAATAGCAGAATGATTTTGGCTAAAGAGCTTTTCACAGTATTTAAAGCAGCAGAATCTTCCTTGTCACTTTTGCCTCCAAACAGGAAGACTGCTGTTAAACACAATACACACAAGTGTCTGCATGTATTTCAAGAAGGTTCAGGTAGTTAAAAAGCTCTGAGCACCACCTCTGAGGCCCTGTGGACCTCAACAATTTACTTTCACAGGAAAGGTTCCTCCAGTCTTGCATTTGACTGTGACCATGTGAGAAATGAGATTCTGTGTGTTCATTCATGGGAAGGAGACAGACTTTTGCCTGCTCCGAGTGATGCTGGGAGGAATCCACTTCTCTGATCTCACAAATAAGCACCTCAGGTTAGATGATGTGACTCACTGCAGGTTGGAGTCTCACTGAATAGTAAGGGACCTGTGTTCCTCCCTGACTTCTCAATCTCCTCTTCAGTGTTTTTTGGATAACAAAGAGGGGCATCTCTGGATATTGGAGATGTTTCCTCAGAAATGACCCAGTGGGTGGAGTTGTTGGAGGAGTTTTGGCTGCAAGATGCAGTCATTTCTCTGCATTGGGACTGCAGCAGTCACTGCTAAGGTCCTGCAGTGTCACGAAAGTGCTGTCTAGATCTCAGAAAAGCAGAATTACATTTCAAAAATTCAGAAAATCAGAATTTCATTTCAAGAATTAGAGTCCTTGCAACACATCAGAGAAAGTAATCTAAACCAAGTCTGGGTCTGAGAGCAGCGCAGTGATTTTTCAGCAAGTGGAAGGCAAGGACTGGGAAAAGAACTTTCCATCTGCAAGTTCAGAGTAAGCTGTACAAAGATGAGGTTATGTGGAGTGCAGATCCATTCTGTGTGGTCCAAGACTGTTTCTCTGAACTCCAGAGCAGGGACTGTGGTTTCTGGGAGTGTTCTGCTGCAATCCAGAGAGGTGACTGCAACTTCTACAGATCCCAAGGAAGCCTTTAAACCTGCTGGCTTGGACACTGACAGCATTGGAGCTGCAATTGCTCAGGTTTAGCCAAGGATTTACCCAGAGCCTGAGGCAACTCCAATCTTTTGCCTTTCCTAGGTAACAGCTCATAATGACAATGAAGAAATCTATGTGCATGGGGTATCTTGCTGCCTCAGCTGTTGGTGAGATCATGGGGATGTTTTTTGGCTGGTATTGGTCCAGGATATTTCTTCTAATTGGGAGTTAAGCATATCTCGGGTACTTCATGTTGGTGGAGAACTTGCAGCTGCATCATTTGGGTATTTGGCATCATCTGGCCTGTGAAGGCTTGTGCCTGTTCTTTGGGATTTCCACAGATGTGGGGCCCTTGTGCAATGTGGTGATTGCATCCAGGAAAAAAACCACCTCCTAATAAAGAGAATTGAGCAGTCTGGATCAGTTCTATGAAGAATGCAAAACAAGCCTGGGCCATCTCAGGGTAAGCTGCACTCATGGTGCCTCCTGAACCCATGTCCTGTTATTGTTGGTGTGGAACGTGAGGGTCTGGGCCAATGAAAATAAGGAAGGTGACTTGACAGACACAGATTTTATCTTTTGAGATTCGTCATGACCTTTCTTGTGTATAATAAATAAAGTTGACTCAGGAATTGGCAAGTGCCCTATAACACACAGTCCTGGTGTTGGGACTCGGCAGAATGTTCTGCTTAGCAATGCACTCTGTTGGCTTTGTTTGCCAAGTTCCTGTTTTGGAGGTGCTGAAGGGCTGAGCAGCAGCAGATGCTGAAGCCTTCTGCAGACAGGTGTGCTGGGCCTGGCACCTCTGCCCATGCTGACCTGGGATGGGTGAAGGCTGCTTTGACTCCATGCTCATACAAGCTTTTACCACTGAGCTGCAGAAAAGAGTCCTGCCAAGGAGAAATGCTGTTGGCAGGGCTGTGAGTCCCGGGCCCAAGTGGGCTCCCATCCTTCCACATTGCAGTACAACCTGCCAGGCAGTTAAGTCAACATTGAACAATATTACTTCCTGTGTTAATGTCTTGAGCAGCCCTGCCACACACACTGGATTCTGTGATATTAAACCATTCCATCATCCAGAGAATTTGACTGGTTTCACAGGTGACAGCAATGGTAGCTCTGAGACTTGCCAAGTGACTCCCTGACATCCTGTCTTCTCTGTTAATGTGATTGTGAGCAATCACAGGTTTCCTGATCCAGCCCTGTGATATACAAGGCTCCTTGCAGGCAACTGAAGGTTGTGCTGCTGACTCGAAGCTGTTCTGTGCTGGTAACACATCTGATTGTGAAGTTATTCTGCAGATCCAAAAGATAGGGGAGAAGAGGGCTAATGTCTGCATGCTCATCCCAGAGAGGCTACCAGGGGAATGGCTGCAGTTAATTCACAAGGACTGTGACTGACTGAAAGGCAAAGTCTCAAGAGGAGAGCACCCAGCACCACTACAGGGGTGCTGGGCTACGTGCCATCCAGCACCTTAAAGGACAACTGATTGCCTCGTTTCTGAGGTGCCTGCCATTTGGGAGCAGTCCAGTATTCCAAGTGTTTCCTGCCTTTCTTTATGTCCATGCCAAAAGCACTAACAGAATAGGGTGGAGACAAAAAAAAAAAAAAAAATCTCAGACCCTCCTCAAGATCCTCCTCTAATTCCAGAAGGATCAAAATGCTAAAGGTTGCACTGGAAAAACAGAAATAGTATTTTCTCCCACCATCAGTAACTCAATGCCACAAGTAAAGCTGAGACTCAGCTGCTTGTTCTACAGCTGCGTCCTTTCTGAAGTCATGAGAAACAGCATTTTGGTTTCCTTCCAGAGGAAATACACAACAATATCCCTAACTTGCACTGAGGCCTTCCAGTCTGCTGAACGAACCCAGCTAGAATTCATCTGCAACAAAATTAAACCCAAGATCCCCTATTCCTTATGGATTGAGCCAATGCATAGAAATCAAGTCTTTTAATCAGGAACACCTCTAGCTTGCTTTCTCTGAGCACTTGCTTCCCAAGCAATTTCTCTCCCATGCTATATTCTGTGTTTGCAGATGATCCCTCCTTTCCTGCCACACACCAGACCTAATGCCAAGGAAGTTTATCCAAGATGCAGGGGCCACCTGTGCCCTTCCATGGTTCAGAACCACCTGCACTTTCAAGGACTGCAGCAACCACGTTCCTGTAGATTTTCCCTGTGTGGCTGGAGAAGAGGACGTGCTCTCTGTGCTGACAGAAGTCTCTGATTCCCTTGCAGGAGGATCTCTCCATCAGCATTTGATTTGGAAATGCTGTGTGGGACATGCAACCTTCCCAGGGAGAGTTTAATCCTTCTTCCCATCAGGAGCATGAGGCTGCCTCCTGGGGCCGGGGTGTCAGTGACATGGGGCTGACACCAAACACTGAAGCCTGTGTGTCAGTCAGGTCTTGGAAGAGCTGTGCTCTGTCTGCTGCACAGACACGCTCACGGTCTCCCAAGGGTGGTCCTTGAGGACAGAGCCATGAATTCAGTGTTTTCCAGGTGGCTGTGTTCTCTCAGTGCCAGATGAATCCCAGTGAAATGTGTCCCTGTTCTTCTGATGGTGTCTGATGATGTAAGCTTCCAGGTGAGGGCACACAGGAACCTGCTCTCCCTCAGCATCTGTGGCCTCTGGCCTCTGCTGGTAGTCAGGCATCCCAAGAAAACCAGAAGTGACCTAAAACTCTTTTTTGCTAACCCTTGGCCAGTGTTGCAGATAGAGAAGTAATGGCAGTTTTCCAGCAGGTGAGACCCTCCAGGGCAGCCAAGAAGACAAGAAAAATAAACACAGGAAACATCCATGCAATAAGATAACGGAGAAAGGAGAGGCTGGGAGAGCTTTCTGCTGCTTGTTTGTCAGGGGGAAACCCAGAGCTTGGAGCTCTCCCCAACA
>VXBB01017623.1:556500-593134 GCA_013399915.1 Illadopsis cleaveri | reverse complement strand
GGAGAGGAGAGGAGAGGAGAGGAGAGGAGAGGAGAGGAGAGGAGAGGAGGGTTCTGCTTGGCCCAGACAGAACAGGAGTTGCTCCATAGGGTATGGTGTCTGTGGAATGAAGATCTTGGGTCTAGATGTGGGGTGAGTTGGTGTTTTGTTCAGGGCAGAGACTCTGATCAGCTCTGCTGTTTCTCTGTCTCAAAAGCAGTTCTCAGTCTCGGTGTTGATGGAAATTCTGCTGTGTCTCACCTGTGAAACCCACTCCCTGAACTCCTCCCTTTGTGTCCCATCCCTCCAGATCCAATGGGCTTATCAGAACTTTCACACTGCTCAGTTTACCCCCGGTGGAATGGCAGAGCAGTGTTGTGATGAGGCATCTGCTGGCTCCATCCCTGTGCTCAGTGAGATGGAGAAACCACCTGTGGTGCCCAAAATAGCCCGTGCCTGGGCAATCCAATCCAAGTGGTGTTGATTGTGCTGGGAGATTCCCATGCCTCATAAAGAGGCTTTTGTTGCAGGATCTAAACTGAGCTCGAGGCCTTGCCAGCTGTGGAGAGAAGCAGATGGATCTACAGTATAAAAATAGATGGAAGCAGACTTGTTCTGCCTCTTTTCTTCACCAGCTCAAAGTACAATCCCAGAGGTGCCTGGTCAGCAGAACCAGCGCAGGGAACTGGGTGCTTTGCAGCTGCCAGTCTGCCTGGAGCCCATTAGCTACTGTCAGAGACAGAAATTTATCTCTCCTCAGTCCCACTGCCTTACAGCTGCCGTGTGGACAATCTTGTTTGCTCGCAGCTGTTGGCAGCATGTTACATCCCATTTCCCTGGGGCAACAAAAGAAGGAGAATGGGACATTTCTGTGAGACACCATGTCCCTGAAAGAGGTATTGGTCTGTGGCTATGTCCTCTGAGTTGTCTGTTCAGCACTTTAGGAAATGTGCTGAAGACTTTCACCAGTGTGTCAAGGGCAGTTCCAATAGCTGACTGGTAGATTTTGCAACATCTAAGACCTTTGTGTATTGCACATGGAAATATCACCTTTTTCCTACCCCAGTTACAGGGGGAACATTTTGGACTGGTATTGTCTCTGTTGTTGCTCAAAGTGACTTGGCTGCTTGTTTCAATGCCAAAACTCTGAGGTTAAAACAACTTCCAAACAAATCTAAGGCTCATCAAGCTTGGTCTCTTATGTAGATTAAAAGGGGATGGTGGGTACCTCCAGGTACAGTTATTCATCCCAGTACTTTCCATCTAAGATTAAATTTTTTCAACTCTAAAAAATGATGGTTCCTGTGCACAAAAGCAATTGAGAGGCTGCACTAATATTTGGTACAGGCAGGACATGTCCCTGTCAGTCCAGCAGTCCTGTGTTTGCATAAAATCCCCTTCTCAGCTGGCATCCCCACTCCACTCCTCCCTGCTAACTGAATAAGGAGCATATAGACATTTCCTGAAGGGGCTTTCTAAAGGCACTAATTTGATACACACAGGGCATCTTCCTCTAATGAATGTTCCTGAGGTGAGGTAATTGAAGCTGACTCTGCCTGGGTGGGTGGGGGCAATAGGGCAGCACTGCTGGCAGAGATCATGGGATGAAAGAAGAAAATTTATTGTTCCAATAAATTCAAAGGTGTTGTCTCTCTTTATGCTCCCTGACATCTACCTGGTGCTGGGTTTTGAAGGTGGTTGCACTCTTCTCCTCCTCATTTTTTTTTTTTTCATTTCATCTTGTGAATCTGTTCTGCACTTCTGTCATTTTTAGCTTTTTGTTTCTTTGCTTGTTTTTTCTCCTCTGCCTCATGTTCTCCTGCTTCCTGGAAAGCTGTGTGCTGTGGTGTGACAGGCAGAGGTCTTGAGGCTGGCCATACCTCTCTCATACCTCACTGGCATCCAAAGATCAAGCTGATTCCCTGATATTTCTTTGTGCCAAATAGAAGCAAGAAGGGAAGAGGGAGGATAGAAAAGCATCATTGGGAGAAAACAGGTCAGAGGCTGAGGAGGGTGTGCAAATGGGGCCCCTTTGATAAGAAATTTCTGAAAGGCTGCAGGTAGTTTCTCATCAGGAGTATTCTCCTTGATCACAGACCCCAGTGCTCTCCTTTGGTGCTGGGAGTCAGGAAGCAGTGGCAGCATTGAGCGTTTCCACTTATTTACAGTATTTCCTTTTGCTTGCTGGGGAGCAGAAAGGGTTGTCTAAAGGGCTTGTGTTTTATCTAAGTTTGATTTGCTGAGTAGAGGCAATTGCTGTTCCTATACCTTGGGAAGCTCATGGTGGGGAAAGGTGACTTCTGGAGTCCAGGGACTGGGGTTTTTCCTCACACATCTAGAAAGCCTGGATTGACAGAACTGCTGACAAGAACCCACGGGTAGCATGCCAGTAAACAGATCAGGAAGCATCTGCCCTGCATTTCAATAGTGTAAACTTGACATTTAACCCCTGACTATTTCTTTTCTGGTTTTTTGCTGCTTAATGTTTGGTACTTACAGGAATGTTTCAGCTACTAAATTGATGGGATTCAGCTCACAGAATGTTTCATCTCTAGTGACTGTCATGAGAGGTCTCCACACTTGATGGGGGAGCTCAGAGTTGCTTCCACTTTCAACAGTGAAATGCAGGGATCTGGTGGGATGGATCCTTCACAGGAAATTCCAACAGCACTGCAGAAAAGGTGGGATCAAAACTAGGGGCTGCAGCAGTCCAGTCCAGACCTCACTTCCATCTCCACATCTCCAGTGAAACCCTAGATGCTCACCACAATCAGGACTAAACATGTGCTGTTTTTGCTGTGTGCTTGGTGTAGCACAGCAGGGGAAACATCCTCCAAAACACAGACCTTCTTAAGCACCTGATTTGGGCATTAACTTGGCCTAATAATTCAGCAGCATTTGAACCACAAGTGCAGCATGTGCGTAGTGGTATCTCCGTTTTCCAGGTGGCCACGGGGGGTCATTTTTACTTTTGTTTTTCATTGTTGAACTCGGAAAGGATGCTCGAGCTGAGGACAGGAGCAGTGAGTGCTCCCTCTGCTGTCTGTGGTCTTTCAAGTTCTTGGCTAATCCGGTCCTTGCTCAGATTCAATGATTTGCCGGGCTGGAGATGACACTGGAAGCTGTTTGGTGTGCAGATGGCTGTGTAAAGGGCCCATCAAATACATTTATTGCTGTTTATGGCCCAGTGTGGTTCACAGCCTGTGTGTGACTGTGAATTCAGGTTTGGATGGAGCGTAATACCACAAAGAGAAGGGATGGATGTGTCAGTTTTGTATTCAACTGAGGATGGACTGCACTGGGGGACACTCATGCTCCTGAGGAGGTGACATCTGTGATGTGTCATCCTGTGTGAGACAAGAAGAAATAAAATCCTGTTCAATTTTGGGTAGAAATCTCAGGTCATAAAGCAGCTTCTGTCGTGGACTTCTCTGATGGTTTATTTCAGGCAGGTTTCTTCACTCTTAAAGGAGACAACGATGGAGACTCAGAGCAGGACACGACTTGACTCAGCATCAAGACTAAGGCCCTCAGGGAGATGCCAAGAAGTCAATGGGGAATGGGGCAACCACAAAGGATTCTTAAAAGCAATTAAGCAATTTAAGAGCAAAAGTGCCTCTAAATCACTCTGAATGTTGGGATTATTAAGCTTATGAAGATGCTGGTCCTTATTTTCTTGGGAGAAGACAGAAAGCACTCTGGCTATTTGAACTGGGCAGTGCCTTGCTAGAGAGCAGCAGCAAGTTGGGGGGCAGCCCTTCCCTTTGCCTTGGATTTGGGTGGTTTCTCACTTCATGTTTATGCTTTTTGCTTTTGGAGGGTCTTCCCCTTTGCTTGCTTGCTTGCTTTGTGAGGTTTTTTTTGGCCCCTCAGCACTGTCTATTTGCAAACCACATTCTGGAATCGTGCTCAGGAAGACATTCCTGTGTTTCTCAGCTGTAACATAATCGATCCTTTGTTATGGTATTTCACTTAGTTCAGGTGCCCCTGAAGGATGAGCAACTGTGATCAGAAGCAACAAGGTTTTCTGGCTGTGATTGTTCACTGGCCTGGCAACTAATAAAAAGTGCTATTTTTCTTCACCTTGGTTAAACTGCAAACATGTCCCTGCATGCACAAGACGTGGAGGTTCAATAAACCCAAAGGACTCATTGTTAAGCAGGGTGAGTTGTCCTGAGAGGCTGGGCATTAGATGGCTTTCTACATTTAAGAAAGGAAATTACCTTAAATACCTTTTTTGGTGTTGCTTTGTTAGCAGCTGTACACATTAAACAAGCTAAAATAAAATATAGCATTAAAAAAAAAAGATATAAAAATAAGATAAAGGAATAACAGAAACAAGCAGCAATCTGATCACGTATCTGAGCTCATCCAGACCATATGGAAGCTGTGAATTTTAAGCAGGCAGCTGAAAGACGAAGTGGTAGTAATCTTAGAAGTTTTGTTTGAGTTTATGAAAATAAGTGAGAACATACATATAGGCCAAGTACACATGGATGAGGGAAGCTGAATCACTGGCAAATCAGAGGCAGGAAGAAAGAGGTGGATGCAGAGGTCAGGACTGGGAAGGGTTATTGCCTGGGATATGAATAATTAGTCTAATGCATAAAGAGATGGAAAGGTGAAGAAAGGCCAGTGGCATAACAGTTATTTGCAAATTGCACTGTGTCTTCCCTCCCTCTGCCCAATTTCAGCCATTGTGTGGAGTAGGCAGCAATACGTGTGCATGCTGCATCCATCCATCCTCATAAGAGCTGGGTTAAATTGCACAATCTTTAGGAATATCATTTGCAGGCAGCTCTTATTGCTGCTCCCAGCCTCTGCCCAGTAATCTGTGGCTCCGGGGGCTGGGTACATCTTGAAACTGTGGTGAGACAGAAAGTATTTGTATGCTGCTGCTCCTCTCACCTTTATATTCTATTATTCTGTTAAATCACTGCTTTGTAAGTAAGCATTCCTCTAGGACTGGTAATTCAAGTTCTTGTGATTCAACATGACTAGAGCATGGTTCTTTGTACCTGTAGGAAGTGAGGAATCTTTCCACTCAGATTTTGCTTATATCCTTGGGGAAAGCTCCCACTCTGAAAACTACAGTTTTGTATATACAGATCTTTCCAATGGTTTGGTTTCTGAAGAGATCTTGCTTGCAGTGGAAAAGTACACTATGCTAGAAGGAAGCTTTGAAGACCTGCAAGAAATAAAATTAGGCACATAAGGTGACCAGAGAAGCACAGAGCAGCAGATGTGATAGTCAGTGTATCATTTTTTGGTACACTGAATGCAAGGTCCAAATGAATCTTGGAAGTGTTGCAATTCCTCAGGACCACAGCCTAACTCAATGTTGTTTTGCGATGCTGAGCAGCCCTTCAGTGTAATTGCTTCTTCCCTCCCAAAGCCTGAACATCTGGATTTATGGTGTCAAAAGCAATCCAGCAAGAAAGGGCATGAGAAATGGTACCCCTGTGGATTAGAAGAGATACTAGATATGGTCTGAGTTACAGCACATGTAAGACACTCTCTGGTATCCCCCAGCTGTCCCATCCCTCAGTAACAGTTCCACTGCTGCTCTCCTTTGTTGGGAACTGCTGCTCACAGCCAAAACATCTCTCAGAGCTCCTCTGCCATCATCTAAATGGTGACCCATCAACCACTTTCAGTAGGAAACCACTATCAGTAGGAACTACTGATAACAGCCTCTACCACTTTGCCCTGATATCAATTTATTAATTACCTTTCTGTGTTTTAGGTGCATCTTGGTTAATTTTCACCTGCCACTGCCCACCTCTCTGGGGAGAACATACAACTGTTATGATCTGTGTGTTACAAGATCATAAGAACTCTACAGCTGAAGGGGATGCAACAGTAATTGAAGTGACCACTGTCTCCTCCTGGGAGAATTATGAATTTCGGTGCCTCTTGAAGGAGCTATATGGGCCCTACTCACACATCTTCACCTCTGCTTGAAGTGTCTGCTAATGCTCTGTGGAGTCAGGGTGAGGAGTGTGGATGTGTAGGTAGGCAGATACGTGTTCTCCACTGCTCCTGATTAAAACAGGAGGAGGCTGTGCTAGAGGGGCTTCCCAGGGCACAGCCTGGCTTGATGGAGGCTTTAAAAAATATCTAATTTTATTCAGTTCCTGGAACTGAGCTGATGCTGGTGACTGTCATTATGCCAGGCCCAGGAGGAACTGAACTGTGTCAAACATGTTTGTGAGTGACACGCTTGTGACTGCTTCCCATTGTGGAACAGAGGATGTAAAGGGTGAGTGGGCAGATAGCAAAAGTCTCCAGGCATGCAAATAAAGGGGGGGGTGGGATATGCATATTTTCCAAAAACATTTATTTTTGGTATGCAAAAAGAAGGGTCTTTTGTTCAGGGTATTTCTCACCCAGAGTTGCATCTTGGAGAAAAGCAAGAGCTAGTGCTTGTGTTGTTGCTAGTGATTAAGAATTCCCACAGGAGACCCTGTGTATCTTTGACGTAGGCTCATTTCTTTGTGTGCTGGCTGCCTCCATCCCCATCAGTGAGGCTTTCTCTGCCTCTCTCTCTCTCTTCTTCCATTGCCTTCTGCCCCTACCAACTTGAAACAGCATCTTTTGAAAAATCTTTGTTGACACAAGCTGTCTTAGTTGTGGATGCTGCAGGGGTTGGGAAGGCTCCTCAAGCAAAGAAAGTCCTTGGGGTCATGGAAACCAGCCAGGAATTTCTGCTCTCCCATTCCCAGGGGCATGAGGAGCCCACAGAGGAAAATCAAAGGTGACCATTTCCTCAGTTTAAATGTCATTGACCTGAATTGCAGATGTTTTCCAAGACTTTTTAAGATCAAGAGAGTAGTTTTGGAAATATAACTGGTATCTTGACGGAGGATCATTTCAAATTATAGAGTCCTATAAAACAATATGGGAATTTTTTATTTGAAAAGAAGAAAGCATCATCACTATCTTTTTCAAGTCTTCACAGCTTTTTTATTTTTATCACACTTGATACATATGTTCAGCTTGCTCATTGAGGGAGCTGGATATTAAATGGCCAGATATTATTTCTTGAAAATATGAACACAGAATATCAAGACAGTCTAAAATGTTAGCTATGTGCTATAGGATCACTGAGGATAGTGTGTTCCTCAGAAGGAGAAAGGAGGTGACAGTGGGACTAAAGCTGCCTCTTTTCTGTAAGGGTGATATTTTAACAGCTCTCATGGGAGGAAGGACATGTTCAACCTAATAGGATAATGGAATAATATGTTGAACATATCAGCTTTGACACAGACCATCTGGTGGCTGTAGACACAAATAACCTAAGGAAAACAAATTTGAAATGTTTCAGGAAATGGCTATATGCATGCAGCACAGTGGGGGGGCAGGAGGGTGCCTGTGTGTAGAAGGAAAGAGATAAAAGCCCCTCTCTTTGGCTGTGGGAAGAGTGTCTCACTCGTTCCTGGAAAGGACTACATTCCATCCATAATGATATTTGGGCTATAAATTTCATACTGTCATCTCCTCTGGACCCACAGAACTCTGCACTGTGAGGTTGGACCAAAGGTCTCATATGGAGTCTAGCTGGTAAACAGAAAAATCCCCAAAGCCAAACAAAGAATCTTCCTACAGTTACTGCTGGAAACTTGCTCAGAAATTGTTGGTATGGTAACTACTGCTCAGCACAGAAATTATCTCCACCAGTAGGTCATCCACAATCTCTTCCCTTCCTTCTTTCTACTGCCTTTGTGTTTCTAACACATCCTGTCTTCTCATCTCTGTCCAACCAGTTTAAATTCCAGTGACTTGCCCCTCGCTCAAGTCCAGTTAGGTGTTGTGTCCTGTGTTCTGTGTGTACAGCCTGGCTGGCCACATTTCAGCCTGTTGTGTGACCACCCAGGGGCATCACTCCCATCACTCTGGGTTCCCTCTGCTGTGGTTGGGAACATGTCACCAGTGATAGTATCAGTGACATAAACTGCTAAAGAGCCCTTAACAGACGCTGAAAATGCCCAAGATCTTGCAGAGGCAAATCAATCCTGGCAGATCCCCTCTTGCTTTGGTGCACAGGTGCTGTCTCTCCTTTGGAAATTTTCGGTTTGCGCCACTTGAAGTCTGCAGACATTGGTATGGGCTCAGGAAGGACAGCAGGATGTGTCACACTCTTCATAAATATACCTCCCTTCTTCCTCATGTGCCAGCAGCATGTCAGCAGCAAGTATCACCTTCCTGTGCAGGAATGGCTTTGATAAAAGGTACTTTAATAAGATATACTCCATTGATGAGTTATTTCTGGCACAGACAGAGCTGGAAGGAAGTCAGCCTTACACACAGACACTCTTTGGCCTGGGAAGGTCTGAGAACCATTTAAACACTTGGCTCAGAAATGGCCCTTTTCCTTTTATCTAGGAGATTTTTCCTTTCCTGTTAAGTTAATTAAACTTCTGTTTTGTCTTCCTCATGCCCTTTTGCCAGGCTCTAGCTGTCCATGTAGACACCAGTTCAATAACCATCATTTAGAGTGTCAAGCTTATGTTACAACTGTTTGTTTGCAAGTGCAGCTGCAGCTGTCTGCCCAATTTCACATGTTGCTGTGAGCCAGAGATATTGGCCTTTATTACACAAATGTGCCGTTGAAGCCTCACAGCATCCCTTCCATGAGTTGTCCTTAAAAGATGGTAAGTTTTGTTGTCTTCCCACTTCTCTGAAAAAAGGGCTTGTTTACACCAAACAACTGATTTGGGTTGCAGTGGAGTCTGCAGTTCAGGTGAGATATTACTGCTGGTTAGCACCCTGTATTCTCAGTAATATCACAGATATTCCCACTGTGGAATAAGAGTCGGTTACTTGGAAATAAATTCTACAGCAGATCGGGTCATTCTCAAGCAGAAGTTTCCAGGCTGGGTGTCAGTGAGAGTCCCTGTGTATAAAACCTCTGAAATCCTGAGAGACTATGTCTGGGTATCAAGGGTATGGATCAACACATTGGGCAAAATCATTTTAAGGGTTGAAGCCCCTTCGCCACTTCTTAGCACAAAATTGTGCTCCCACATCAAGGTGCAGCAGATGGACCCCACAGATGCTCCCTTTTCTCTTCCCTTTCCTGCCACTGAAATCACTCTGCCACTCTAGTTCCTTCTGGTCAGTGGGAGCTGTGAGTTGAATGGCTTTGGTGAGAGACTAATGAGGAAGTATTTTAATCTGGAGAATGTCCTATCTTTGGGCCAGTCTGTGCAATCTGCACTGGAAGTCCTTTTATACAGGGTCTGTATGAGAGATCTAACATGTTTTCCCTAATAATTCTAGTGGTGGGAAGGGTCTCATCCTCTGTGAGAGAGCCTTACTGTAATTTCCTCAATCTCAGCATGAATGCCTTCCCAGAAAAGCAAGGTGTTGACTGTTAGTAGATGTTGCTGTTCCTTTTGTGCTGTCAAGTGTGAAACTAAAGATTAATGTAGCACTGTATTGACTGCTGTGTGCAGGTTTTGACCTGCCCGAAAAATACTCAGTGCCTATCCTAAAAATTACCCACTTGGTGTCCAGTTCAGTGGTCAAGCTCTGAAAACAAACCTCTTCAAGGTCCTTGTTGAGTTGCTTTGAATATCATCAAACCCCAAACCATACAACTGAGAGCCAGGGCAATGTATTGAATCATTTAATACCACTTTGCCACTGGCCAAGCTATTAACCAAAGCTTTCACCTAGAAAATACTGGGTCTTGGGGCCATCTAATAATCTCACCTGCAACAATTTGCAGTTTTTTGCATGAAATAATTTTTCAATTACTTTTTCCTCCTTAAGGGAAACGTAAGGCTCCTGTATTCTGCATTTGGTCTTGAGTCTGAGGTAGCTGTTTGGGATAACATTACAATCAGATCCTTTATACAGGGTTAAATGCCTGAAAATTGTCCTTTTCAGAATTTCAAACAAGCTCCCATTCCTTTTAATATGATATCCCTAACAAATGCTTTCCCAAAGTTCATACAATTCACATAGAGCTTCCACTCAGAGGGGAACTCCTTGAGGATTTTGAAGTTAGCCCTGTGATAAATTCAAGCCCATCTTTCTCAAAATCAGATTACTCAGTTCCAGATTGGATGTTTGCTAATTCCATTCTCTAACAATATTCTTGACCGGAAGCTGGCAGTATAGAAACGTCATGTTCCAGACCCTTCCTCATCTCTCCAGCTCTTACACTTTGAAATGCCTAATTTCTGCAAGGATTGAAACAAAAGATCTTTCTCCTCCTGTGAGGGGAGGGACATCTTCCTCTTCCCAGATTATACCTAAAATTCACCCATTTTGGTATAGACTCCTACCCGCTTTGATGAAGGATTAGAACACTATTTATAGTAGGTGCTTAAAACGCGGCTTCCTGAACTCGTGGAAAACAAATGCGCCAGATTTTACTCTTTTGTTCTTTTAATAAACTGTCCGTGAGATTCATCCCCTCCCCTCCTTTCCTGCTGGTTTACTTGCATTCTTATATGTTCAGTGTTTTTTCTCTTCTGTCTTTGTTCCAGTTTATCAGCAATTTACACACAGTTGTTTCCCAGACTCCATGATTTCAACAGCAAAAATAACACTGACCTTTTGAGCCCATGAGCAATCTTGCTGGTGGTAATTTAGCAGAAAGTTACAGTAATGAACAAGAACTCTGCTCTTAAATGTTAGATCACTAAATGTGTTTTATGAGTCTTTATTACTTCTTTAATGCACTTCCTGTGCACCAGGGAGACAGCCATATTCCAGGGGAGGATGAAGTTTTTAATCGGCAAAGTAGCCAATCCGTGAATCTGTTCTGCTTTAAAGATACATTTTCAGGTGTGATTCAGTCAAAGCAATCAAGGAAAATGTTTCTAGCTAGAAAGACAACAGTACTAACAACAGAAGGGATCTTCCAAAGATATATTAACTCTGAAAACCATGAGCTGGGCTTTTCCTGTGGGAGGGAGGGGAGAGTGGATAAAACCTTAGACTTCACTGCCCAGATTTGGGGCTGCCTGGGGACTGCTTTGGTCCCAGGCATGCCTGAGAGCAGACAAAATGTATTGTCAACAATAAACTTCCTCAGTTTTCAGCCACTTCCTCTCACCCAGCCTTCAGAACAGCAGGAAGCCAAAAGCAGAGGACACAAAGTCAACTAGATGAGGTTTATAATTTGGCTCTGCTGCCAAATAGATAGGCATAGGTGATTGTACCTATGCCCATTGCAGAGTTCACAGTTAAGACAGGTGATCTACATGCAGGCTGGAATTTTCCATCCATATCAAAATCCTCAACTTCACTTTGGCTTAAGTTTACATACAACCCATTTCTAAAACTGATAAAAGTGCTTGTGAGAATTTAAGTAGAATTAGGAAGAGAGCTTTGTCTGTAAAGGCAAAAATGCAAACCCCAAAAGCCTCATCAGTGTCATTAGCAAGAGGTTATGGTAAAAAGGAGTGACTTTAAAACAGAGAATTTTGGTTTTCCTGCATCACAGCACCCTTACACCAAAGCAGGAGAGACAGGAAGGTTACCAGCTCACTTCTTTTAGCTGTGTATTAAGGAGCCTGAAGCGAGTGTTCTATCTTCCCTCTGTATTTTAGACCTTCTCCTCTCCTACACTTCTATTATGCTAATTCCCCTTCACTGCCTGTCTCTTACACTTGAAATGTTTTGAATCAGGTGTGTTTCAAGATAATTGTGTTATATTTCCACATGAAGCAAGGGAATTTGTATTTGAGGTGAAGCAATGTAAAGACCTGATTGCAGCAGAATTCAGTACTTTATTTTGTGGCCACTGGAAAAGGACATTGTAGAAGACAATTTTAAAGGGTATTACAGCATTAAAAAAAGCAAGCTTAGACAGAGCACCAACATCATGTGTCCTGTTGCAGGACACATCTGTGTCCACCCAAATCCCTGATAGGTGTTAATGACCAGAAGCATGAAACTGGAGATATCTGAGGCAGTTACTGAATTAGGGACATGAGATATTAATCTATTTAGCTGCTCTGGGGAACTCTGCGTGACCAGTTTCAAGGACTGACAGGTGAGAAAAGTGTCAGAAACTGATTCACATGATGATAGTAGCAGGGTTTGTAAGAAGCTGGGTGTTTCAGAGGGAGTACATATATCTGCTACTGCCTTAGGAAGAACAGACAGAAATGCTGCCTCTAATCCTGCCTACAAGGACTGATCTGTGATGCTGTTCAGCCTTTCCTCCTATCTTGGGCTACAGTGGAAAGACTTTGTTTGTTTGTTTAAACCTTTTCTTGGGTCTATCCCAACTATAGCCTGAACTCCAGATATTTGGCTCTTGAATTCATTCTCCAGGGTGCTTCTGACTAATGCCAGGGTGCTATTGTGGGCTTTTACAGGAACTCTCAGGAACAGTCCTGCAGCACAGAGTTGTGGACCAGCACTACCCAAGTCCAGATTTAACTCTGCGATGGTGTCTGTGCAATGCAGGGTTTCAGCACAGAAACACACGAGAACTGTCTCTGTACAGATTGCACTGTGTGGTCCTGACTTCTACACCCGACTTTATGGACCACCCTGACTGAGGGCAATGGAGATGAAAAGCATGTGCACTTCAGAACTGTTTTGCAGGAATTTTCCCTCGTTTTGAAGTGCTTTTGTTCCATAAAATACTTACTTTCCTCTAAATCAGTTATTACAGTTTGGGTTCATACCAAAAGGTTCAGCTGTTTCCCAAAACATTTACTTGGTCCAGGTAATGCAGAATTGAGAAGAAGTTTAAATACAGATGTTTGAGGAAGTCAGAATCAGAACTGAGATCTGGATTCAAGCATCCTACTTAACAGATAATTGCACTGGCTGGGGTGGAACACTCAGACTTAAATCCAAGCCCTCTAATATGCTTTGTCTGGGATATGGAAGGCATCTTCCTTTATTAGGTTACTTTCCTGCTCAACATTAACATTTCGTGCTTTGAAGGTTTATTGTGTTGGCTGGAGTTATACCTTTATATACACACAGTCCCTATGGAATAGCCTGATCCCCTTTCATCATTATTAGTAATTCTAGGCTTGTCATTTCCTATTCATGCAGTCTGGACCTCACCGCGTTGTTGCAGGATGGTTGATACGGTGCACAGGAAATGTTCTGTTTTTTCAGGTCTCCACTGTTTCTAAGTATTCTTTTCAGGGGCTTCAGTTTTATTGCCATGAAGTCCATTTCCTACATGTAGTACAATTTACTAAATTACAAATAAACAAGGCACCAATAGAGAAGTCAGTGAAAGTTCACACTAAGAATAGAACTTGAAGAGAAAAGTTCAGTTATGTGACCTTCCTCAGGAGCTGGATACGAAATAGACCTGCTGTTTTTCCCTTTAATTTGCAGTCCAGGCAGAAAAGAACTTGAACAGTTCCCAGAGAAACCCAGGCCCTTCTGTTTGTTTCTCTGAATCCTCCAGAAATGCTTTATCTGTTGACATCCTGGCTATGCTGATATGGAAATGAACTTATTTGGCCTCCTCATTTTCCCTTATATTGTCAGCTGATTTTTTTCATTGATCTCCCTCCCTGCAATGTTTAAAGATCTGCCAGCCATGAAGAGAACAAAATGTTACAGATAGGTACCTTAAAATTGGCCATTAAAGAAAATTAGGATCATCAGATGAAAAATCTAATGTATTTATCAGCCACCGCTTGTTGTTGCACTTCAGAAATACGTTTGGGCAAGAAAAGCAATCTCACTGAAACTTTTTTCAGTTAAAAAGGATGAATTAGAGAGAAAGAATCACATGTCTCCAAATGCCTTGATGAAACCAGACTACCCCTGGACACTTTCTGCCTAAAGTTAAATATTAGACACTCTCTCCCTGACATTCTTTTTTTATTTAGTCTAAAAGGCTTAATATTTAACTCAAAATACCTAACAACTGCAAATGCTAAGTGCTGAAAGTTGTTACATCCTCCAGCAGATACACAAAGCAGTGCTTAAACTCAGTGGGATAAATTTAGAGATGGGTCGCCACCCCTGGACTTCGTGTTCCACTCGGATGAGAAATCCAGTTGCTATGTTGTGAACTTCTGTGTGTTTTGAAGCAGAAGGCACGGCCAGTGGTTCAGTGGGAATAACTGCTTTAAACAGGGTGTCTGCCTTGTACCTGCAGAAGGAAATGTCCTTTATTTGACGCACTTTTATTTTGTCCTAGATGAAGGTCTTAATTGGTTCAATCCTTTATCTGAAATTAAGTCTGGTTTTGGGATGGATTTCCAATTATAATGGGCCTCAAAATCCATGTTAAACTCAAAGTTATTTATTACGTCTGTTCGGAGTTTTACTGCAACTTAAATGGATACACACATATCCATGAGAACCACTGCCATTTTATGACCTATTTCCAAGCCTGTTTGTTGGAAAGGTATCATTAGAAAAAGCTCCTAAAGATGTTCTGCTTTTAGATGAGTTATGCCTGAAGCACAAGAGTTGGTCCAGAAGCGGCAAGTAGCCAGGAACACCCACAGCCCCTGGACATGCCGTCGGCTGGACTGATGGAACCAGTGCTGGTGATCCTTTCCTTTCCCATCCCTAACTCTCCTTTCCTTCCTTCTTTTTCTTTCTTTCCTCCTTCCCCTCTTCTCTCTTTTCTTCACTGTTTTTCTCTTTTTTTTCTTTTCTCTTTTTTTTTTTTCCCCCCTTTTCTTTTCCTCTTTACGCTCCTTTTCCTCTCTTTCTTTCTACTCCGTACTCATATAGTAGATCAGGGACCAACATAACGGAGTTCCACGCCAAGTGACTTTTTGTGGACTTTCTGACTTTTGTGGTTCCTTTTGACCACGAGTATTTAGGAGTCCTGGGCGCTCCCTTCCCCTCAGCGGCCGCACTCGCTCCGGCAGCGGAGAGAGTTGGTCAATGGCGCCGGACCCGTCCCTGAGGGCACCGCGGGCGCCCCACGGGACCGTCCCGCCAAAACCGGTGAGGGGAGCGGGGCGTGGCCGACGGGGCCGCCCGGGGCAAAGTCCAGGGGGCTACCGAGCGCCTGAGGGGCTGTGCGCGCTCGCCCTCCGCCATGGCGGGAGGCCTGGAGTCGCTGGAGATGTGCCTGGAGCGACACATCCCGCCCGGGGAACTCGCCGAGGTGAAGCGGATCCTCTATGGGGGCGAGGCCAGGTGCGCCATCAGGACGGGCTCGCTCCCCGCTCTGCGAGTTTCCTTCCCTCCTCTCCCCTGGCTCCGACGGGATGCCCAGCCCGGGTGTGAGGGGAAGGAATCGGTGTGAGGGCCGGTGTGCAAGACACAGGGCTGGGCTGAGGGGAGAAAGGAAAAGTATCGCTTGTGGTGCTGCAGTGACGCGACTGGGGTATTTTGGAGGTGATCCAGGTGTGGGGAGCAGGGCACTGTAAGAAGGTGACGGACAGGGATGAGAGACCTGACGGGAATAGTGATATGGGGTGATGGAACCTGAAAAGTAGGGATTAAACCTGAGGAAAATACATTGGAGGGAAAGTGTTTGTAATCCAGGTATGGCAGGTGGAAATTTGTGTGTTTGTGATCCTTGATTTCTGCAGCAAGGTGTTAGTGTCTGGCAGTGACAGGAGGACAGGGGGAGATTGGTGACGTGGGGGTTAACGGTGAGATCAGCGCATGAGCTGCACTGCCCGTCCCTTGGCTGATGGATGAGTGTTGGGGCGTGGGAGCTTTGGGTGTCTCTGCAGGGTTAGACAGAATTGCCATCCCCTTGGTTCATTGCATTCAGAGCAGGAAAGGAGAACATCTCATCTTGAAATGTCTTTGTTTCCTGTTCAATCCAGAAAACTTGACTTGCCAGCTGCTGCAGTGGCAGCAGCTCAGGAAAGAGATTTTGAACTACAGGGCTATGGATTTGAAGCTGCTCCAGAGCAATTGAGAAGGCCACGTATTGTTCGAGTGGGGCTGATACAGAATAAAATCCCTCTTCCCACAGACACAGCAGTGGCAGTCCAGGTACACAGAGTGGGACTGGGGCTGTTTCTAACTCTTCTGTTGGACTGAGACATAACACAGTTCAGTTGTTGATTTTGGGAACTGTATCATGAAATGTCTAATGGTTGTCTGGCAGTGCAGGACCCATCACTACTACAGTAGAGCATCCTGTGAGATATTTGAATGATACATTGGGTTTTATTGTTTCTCAGAAACATCTCTTGTGTCTACCTAGCACACTCAACCTGCTTGCAGTTTTTCCAAAGCTGAATATTTAGTAGCTCGTTTTGCACATGAAAATCTTTTGCCTCTAAGTTGAAACACAAAACCATTTACACAAAATCAAAAGGGATGGCAACCAGTGGAAACCACAGGTGCAGTTCTTATTTTAATTGAGAAATGTTCCATTACAGGAAAATCCATTAGAGGAAACAGATTAATAAAGCTGCGTTCATTATTCTTTGTACAGCAGTGAGTGAAATCTTATTACAAGATAACATGGTTTAGTGGTGACTTGGCAGTGCTGGGTTAATGGTTGGACTTGGTTGATGATCTTAGAGGTCTGTTCCAACATTAATGATTCTGAAACCATCCTCTCAACATCTTGGACACAACAGCTCTGAAGTGACAAATATGTATAGAAATAGTCTCCTGAGAGGAGCTTTAAAAAAGGGAAAGAAAATACTGTGTTTATAAAATCTCTTGGAGTAGTAGTTTTGCCCAGTGACAGGACAGAACATTTCTGAAGTAGTTTGTTTTGGAAAGATTATGTATCACAGATGCAAGTCATTAATTCAGTAAATGGATCAAGTTTGTGGATTCTTTGCAACATCTGTTGAATGAAGTACCAGCTATATTAATGATTTTACTTTATTAATAACTAGTTAACTATTTCTGTAAATCAATATACAGTTTTTTAGTTCATAAGTCACTGCAGTCTTGCCTTTATTCATTTTTTTTTGACAGCTGAAAGTAGCAATGCAAAGTACTACACATATGCTTATCTTTAGGTAGAATACTCTAGAAAACTAATTAATAAATACTTTGATGATTTTTGTTGGTAATAATTACTTAGCTTTTAGGACAGAGGGCTTAACATCGTCCTGTAGGTTGTTTACAATGACCAGCAAAATTACAGGTTTTGTTGATTCTGTTTAGATTTTCAGCTTTTTGCAAGTCAGGCAGCAGTGAGTTTCCAGCTATATAAACGTTGCAGCCATGGAATTAGCATCCCATTGGAATGCTTTCTCTATTTTTAGCATCTAAATGCTTTTAAAAATCTATATCTGACTCTGTTATCAGTGTTCAGGAATGATACCTCGAGTTTCTCCTGCTGAAAGCAGTGGCACTAAGTATAGAACAAGATAAACTCCTTGTGAACAAAGGTTGTAAAACCAGGCATTGACACAGAGGTGAGTTAGAACATGTGGCTTTTTTAACAGTGTGACATTTCTCACCATCAGGTGGCTGCTCTGCACAAACGCATCGAGGAGATCGTGGCAGTGGCTGCATTGTGTGGGGTCAACATTGTGTGTTTCCAGGAGGCTTGGAGTGAGTATTTGCTGTGGCTCCCGGAAGGCTGTCACTTGTCAAGTGCCTTCTATTTTAACAGGTGTCCTGTACTATGTCTTGTAAGTGAACAGTAGAAATCTTCCAAGATACAACAATTGACTGCACTGATTTGCTTCCCAAAGAGTCTGAGGTAGCAGAAATATATGGAAGAATATGAGGGGTGTGTTGTTTTGAAGACTGCCATATGATATTTGGAGCTCCTTCATGGCATCCTTTATGATCCTTTCCTCATTTTTTTTTTCTCCTAAAACTTTAGGGTTTTTTTCTAGACAGGTAGTAAAATTTAAAAATCTGTTTTTAATTAACATGGAGTGTTTGAGGCTTAATAGAAGCAAAACCCTTCACTTTCATGGGCAGGTGAAGGTGCATGAAATGTTTGTGAAAACAGGTTATTCACAGTGCACTCTAGTGACTGGGGTATATTGTCTTTTTACCCCTGCTGAGACTTCACTGAGTGCATCCATTCTCTTCTGGTTTGCCCTGTGTGAGCTCAAAATGCCTTGCCCTGGCTAAAAATATTTTTAAATAGCCTTTGCCTTTGAACAAGGAAAACAGTTGAATCATTCTTAGTTGTTTAATTTTTTCATCTTTATTTTATTCTTTATTCATGCAAATAGCATGTATTTCTTGAGTGAAATGAACATTTTTTTACATTTTGCCTTGTTTTGGTGTTTTCCAGCCATGCCCTTTGCTTTTTGTACAAGAGAGAAACTTCCTTGGACTGAATTTGCTGAGTCAGCAGAGGATGGGCCAACAACAAAATTCTGTCAAGAGGTAAAAAAACCAACCAACCAACCAGCCAAAAAAGACCAACTGACATCATTTGAAGGAAAAGACAATATACCAGTGAACTGGCAGGCAGAATTTGCTGTATTTCTCCCTTGTACCTGTGTTATTTAGCATTTCCAGTTAACATGTAATGCTCTTTTACCTTTTCTTTGAATTAACTGTTTCCAGCTGACTGTGGTGTCTGTTGTTCTGGGGTGCAGCAGGCTGGTGTGTGACAGAGGAATTGTGTTCATTTGTGCAGCTTGCAAAGAAGTACAATATGGTTGTGGTGTCCCCAATCCTGGAGAGAGATGAACTGCATGGTGGAATTCTGTGGAACACTGCAGTGGTCATTTCTAATTCTGGAGCACTCCTTGGCAAAAGTAGGAAAAATCACATTCCAAGGGTTGGAGATTTCAATGAGGTAAGATGCAGTAGTGTGACAAGTTAGTCTTACCTTGCAGCTCTTGTTTGTGGCAGCATGTGTTGTGTCAGAGTCACAGTGGCAGGAAATGCAATGTGTTTCTAGGAAATGTGGTTCACTTACTGTCAAATCAGTTTTTCTGAGAGGAAGTAAGTTAATTTATCAAGAAGGAATAATTTTTGTGAAACTGATGAGTCTTAAAGGAAAAATAACATTGAATCTTGTTAGGTGCTCTTACTTGGCCTAGTGAAACTTCAAAAGTATCAAGTATTCTTTAAACAAATTGTTTAATTATAGCTGTGTTAATGTTTGTTGTGCATGATTGGCTTGGGTAGTTTTGTCATCTATGCACATTGAACTTACTTTAATTTGCAGGGCAATTGTTTCATGGTTCAGGCATGAACATTACTTACAGCCTTTCTCAGTTTCTCTGTGAGGTTGTCTTGGAAATGACAGTTCTTTTGCTTGTGTTTATTCGAGCAGAATCCCTTAACTCATTGTGCCTCTGACTGAATAGCTGGTTTATGGCATCTTCTGTTTACTAATCTCTTATTGCAGCTGAAGCCCCCAGCAGGTTTTGGGCCATCCTCCAGAATCAGAATCTGAACTGGCAGTAAAGGCAGTGACTGGTAGATCTGAAATCTGTTTATCCATCCATAGAATTATCACAAGCAGAAAGATCAGGATTAAAAATTAACTGAAGTCTAAAAATACATTGTCTTACCTAACTAAATCTCTCCTTGTCAGCTAAAGTGGGTAATTAACAGAGAGGCATTTCTTCTAAGCACCCGAGGCTGCTGTATTCCTGCAGTTTCTTTTGTTCCTTGTCTCACTGCTCCAGTCATCAAACTGAGCCTTCAGAACCTGAAGTGCTTTTTTATTTATGTAAAAAGTTCTTTTGGGTCTCAAAAATTTGTGTTCAAAGACCTTTGGAAGTTTTGTCCTTGCTCCCAGACCTGATCAGGCTGGTTTGAGTTTCTCCAGAGGAGGCTGTTAATACAGTTCTACACTGTGAATTTCTGGCACAGTCTGTCAGTCACCACTCTTACCTTGTATTTTTAACAATTTTTTCAATATTTAATATTATTTTATCAGGTCTGTCCTTTAGCTAGCTAACAAATCCATTGGTTACTTTCTAGATTTTTTTATTTGTTCCCTGTGTAATCCAACAAAAAAATAAATTCCTGTGCCTTGTGCTAAAATATGATGTCTTCAGTTTTCCTAACAGTGTTTTTGGAGAATCAACAGATTCCAAGAAACTCATTGTTTCCAGCTATGAAACTGTAATGAGAGACACCTAAAAAAAGAAAGTATTTTTACTTGCTCATGTGAAGTGTAAATAGAGTTTCATTAAGAGTTTTGCATAGTTGCTAAAAGAAGTTAGTTCTTAGAATCCTAAATGCCAGAATTACTACAAAACAATCTGTTTAAAGCTTCCAGGTACACTAAAATGATCTGGCATTTCTTCTTGTATCTACCTTGTTACAGAATCAAGTATTGTTTACCCAAGACAGCACTGTCTTCAGCTGGTTTTGTTAGCAAAGCAATAAGTCCACTCTTCTGAGCTGAACAATTCTGATAAAGCAACTTCAGAAACCACCCAGGCTACAGGAAAGGATTATATTAATCTGTGTTACTTTAATGTTGTTTTCTTTATCAACAAAGTTAAACCTCAAGGAAATATCGAGTTTGAAATTATTTCTTGTGGGTTGTCTCTGTAGGGCAGATGGGAAAGGAGCCTTGTTGAGATTGTGCCCATTGAATCAGTAAGAACTAAATGGAAAGGGCAAAGAGTCTATTCAGCCATGTGTGGGAGGCCATATAAACAAAAATCAATCCTTCTTGAGACATCACAGTTTATTGCTGTGGAGAGGATGTGACCTCTGGTGTGAAATAAAGAAATAAGAACTGATGAATTCCCTGAAGCAACAGCATTCTTGTTTTTCTTCTCCTATTGTAAGAAAAGAAACTGAGAATAGGAGAAAAAATGGAAATATATTCATTCAGCAGAATTGTTTTGAAAAAGGCTTATGTGAGCACCCACCATGTGGTCTGCTGTCTGCAGATATGAAAGGAGATCAAATCAGTGTTCAAGGGATTGTGTAATTTCTTCAGACCTGATAATAAATAAGAAACATGAGACATACTGAACCTGTAGCCCTTGGTTTCAGAAGGTGACCCTCCTGTATCTGTCATTGGCCCACACTTAGAGGAGGCCCAGGTTTGTTCCCCAGCTCTGCCTGTTTGCTTTGGCTCTCAGGTGGTTCTGCTTCCTTCAGGACCAGTGGCAGTGGTGGTTACAAGAAACAGGTAATTTCAATAAAGAGGGGCTGCTTTACAGCACACCTTCCTTCCCTGATGAGATACATATCCCATTGGGTCAGGATGGTGGATTGTGTCCCTTGCTCTTCTGTCTCAGATTGGCACCAGAGGATACTGTCAGGAATCAGCCTGGCCACTGCAACTTCTGTACTCCCTTGGGATCCTCAGTGTTGTATAAGGAATGTTGGGTGGCATGTTTTGTCTCCTTATCTGTGAGTCCTTACCACTGTCTGAACCTGGTGATGGTACTTTCAGAAAGCAGCACTGCATCAAAGAAATTCCTCTGCTTGAAAGCAGGTATGAGAGTGTAATTTCAGTGAATACACGCTCCTGCTGCTGCCTTGGCATTTCTGTATTCATCTTTTCTATTGCCTAAGTGGTTTTGTAAATCTCATCATACAATCCTCAGCCTTCCATCTACAGATGGAAAAGCTTTTATAGTTGGAGGTACTTCTTTGCACTTTTTGAAGAAGTCTGCCTTTGTGGGTTTTGTTGGTTGGTTGGGTTTTTTGTTTGTTTGTTCTTTCTTTTGTTTGTAGTCTACTTACTATATGGAAGGAAATACAGGACACCCAGTGTTTCAGACACAGTTTGGGGCAATTGCTGTGAACATCTGCTATGGGCGCCACCACCCTCTGAACTGGCTCATGTACAGCATGAATGGAGCAGAGATCATCTTTAACCCTTCAGCCACTATTGGGACACTCAGGTAAAATACAAACTGACCTATCCCATTGCTCCTTTTGTGGGTTAATTGAACCTCTGAGCCCCTCACTGAGGCCTAAAAGGCACCTTGCTGAGGTCTTGGAAGTGTAGTCTCCTTGTTTTGTCTTCACAAAGGAGCCTGCATTCCCCTCCACCAGGAATTTTGGGCTCCCAGTCTCCTCCCAGTACCCAGTTCTCTTTCAGAACTTTATTGTACATCAGCAGATCTCCTGGCTTTGAGACAGCATTAACCAGCATCCAGCTGGTGTTCTGAAGACTGAGAGTTTATTTAGATTTTTCTATGTGATATTTTTGCTATGTAATAGGTAGTGGTCATGTTCAGGCTTATTTTACCAGCTTGCATTGCCCACCTAGGAGTGTGGTACGAAATTGCAGTTTTCAGAACCAAGCTGAGATACTCTTTTCTCAGAACCTTTTTTTTTTGTAACTGTTGGCGATTTTATGATTATCAGGCCTCAGACAGTGTAAACTGTCCCTTGAGATTAATCATCTGCACATTAGCATTAATTGCACCCTACTGACTTGATTTCCTGGAGGCTAACTGTGGCTTCTTTGACAGAAGATGTGCAGTGTGGGACAGTGGGACTGTAGGTTTAGCACTGAAGTTACAGTAATGATCAGCTGCTGCCTCTTTGTTGTTGCAGCGAGGCGCTGTGGCCCATCGAGGCCAGGAACGCTGCCATAGCCAACCACTGCTTCACCTGCCCCATCAACAGAGTGGGAACGGTTTGTATCTCCATTGTTTCCTCTCATTCCATCATCCAGGGCTTGGAGCATGAGTTTGTTCAAGGCAGGGACTGATAGCACCAGACTGCAGGGGTTCCTCTGCTGTGTAACCACTGTACTGGGGTTTGTGATGTGATTTGAAGATGGGCAGTGATGAAGAGATTGAGAGCTGCCTCTGTTGCTGGCAGCCTGCTTTTGATTGCAGCTGCTTCCTGTTCTTGAATCAAATCTTTGTAACAGGCACCTGCCCTTTTCCTAACTCTCCCAGTTTCTCTGGTGAAATCAGTATTCTTTTAGCCAAAATGACTGAAAATTTGCTCGAGGCAGTGGTACACAACTTATGGCTGTTGTACAGATACTACCTCTTTCTGGACTGTGAAATTCTATAATGAAATTTAATAGTGCATGCAATAGGTAATTCTTACCTTCAGATTAGTCCAATTATGCTACATGTATATTTTTAAAATTAGATTCCCTGATTGCCCTTGCTTATGTGAATATGTTTGCCTTTTTTTGTGATTCAACAAGATGTATTTGCTTAAATATCTCCTCTTTTGCCTCCTCAAACTTGTGAAATGGATACGAGGCATGTTCCCCAAAGTGTATGAACAACAGGCAGTGATACAAAAAGACCTTGTGTTCTCTGCTATCCATCACAGAAACTAGGCCTCTCTGATGACTCCCTTTAGACAGTGCTGATTGTGTGCCAGAAAAAAATATTTGTAGATTTATATAAACTTCCAAAATATGATAGACTAGCAAGGATTTCTTGAATGAAACAGAATTATACTGCCACCTATGGATTCTTCTTGTTTCACAGGAGTACTACAAAAACGCCTTTACTTCTGGAGATGGTGGAAAAGGTATGTTCAGAGATCACATTCAGTACCTGTTCCCAGATTTGCTGGAAGTTAAAGATCCATGAGGAGTTTGAGATTTTCTTGTATGCACTTACATGTTGAAACACAGTAATTTGTGCTGTGGAAACTGTGGCTGCTTGTGGCTGCATCCAGAGTGGGCCTGAGCCTTTTTTAGCCATTTTTGGAGCTAAGTGTTTTTAGCAGCTGCATGAAGAAGGTCAGTGGTATCCATTGCTTAGTAGTACAACAGATGTGATTGATTTTTGGCACAACTCAGAGTTGTGCAATATGAAGTAACATCTTTTCTGTGCCTCATATCCTAGTGTTTTCACCTCTGACCTTTTATAGAAAATAGAATGGGTGGATCTCTGTCAGCTGTTTTGGAAATGTATGATTTGACAGTTAGAATTCATTTAAATGCTAAGTAAAAAGCAATGAAAGCAAAGCCTTTAGTCCAGAGACTTAATGATGGGAAAGCATAGTGGTACATTATTTGACAGGCAATGCAGTGAGATTTTCCTCATAATTTGATGGTGTACTGTGCATGAAAATTAAAACTGGCCAAAACTGCAGTTGTTTTAGGATCATGCTGTGATTATGTTGCCTAAAGGACAGTGAGTCCCCATGAAAGGGAGTCAGGTTTTGTGGGACACTGCATGTTAAGTTACATACCTGTTACAGATGGCAATACATGTGTTTTAAAACTCTCTCTAAGCACACCACGAGCTGGGCCATTTCTATGGCTCGAGTTACGTGGCTGCCCCGGACGGCAGCAGGACCCCGGGGCTGTCCCGCACTCAGGATGGGCTGCTGGTGGCAGAGATGGACCTCAACCTCTGCAGGCAAGTCGGGGACAAATGGAATTTTAAGGTAAGCCTGATTATAAGAAAATACGCTATTAGAACAAACAAGCTTTGGTAATGATTCTAGGATGTTACAATAGTTAAGAGGCAGTGTTTTTGGGTTTTTTTAGCAGTTCAGAGCTTAAATTGTTGAAGTAATTTAACAGGATGTTATGGAGGCCAAAAGCATAAATAGATCTGGAAAAGGAGTAGCTAAATTCAGGGAAACTAGGCCAGTAGCTTTCAAATGAAAACCTTTGCCTTGGGACCTTGAGGTGGATTGCCAGCAGCCCTGAGGATTGTTGGGGAAGAGTTTGTGATTTCCTTAGGCAGTGAATGTAGGCATTTGTTGCTGAGCTGAGCCAGGCATTGGATCTATCTAATGTGGTACTGTTATATATTCTTAAAGGCATTAATTGTCAGTTTGGGTGAAATTCAGTGAAAACCCAAACCCACAAGCTCCTGAGAACTTTCTGAAGGCAAAATTCTTGCAATGTTAACTTCCTGAATTTGTGGATATGTTGAAACTACAGAGAAAGACTGTGTATATATTCATTTCTGAAGCATCTTAACACCCTTTTGAATTTATCTAAATCAGATTAAGATAGCTGCAAGCCACTCCATATGGCTTTAACAAACCTTATTTATTACAATTTTTTTGTATTCTGAGATAAAGCTAATTTGGTTCATCTTTCCAGAGGGCATAATTGGATTTAATTTGTCCAGCAGCAGTGCTGGTTGAAGAACTGTCTGCCTCAGCACAGCAGCTTGCTAACCCTTCAGTTGTGCCAATACAAGCTATGTGGGGTGCTATATTATATACTAATTTAGTGGAGTGGCCAGATTTTTTTTTTTTAAGCAAACAACACTATAGGGGTTTTTTTATACTGATCAAGTTTACAACAGGCCACACAAAGATCCTGTTGGAATAAAAAAAGAAAAGAAGTGGCAACTTTGGAAATAGGCTTTGTTGATGAAGGAAACATCTTGCTTGCTTCAGTGAGACAGATCTTTTGTTCTAGTCCTCAGTATTGCTGAAGACTAGAACTTCTTCCTAGTCACTCTTAGGATCAGCATGATTTGAATCCTAACAAAGTAGACTAGAGTGTCTGACTAAAATGCTGTACAATACATGTAGGTTCTTAAGTGATCACCTAATATTTAAAATAAGTAATCATTTACAAGGAGTGTCAGTTTTTGAACATTATGCTACTGCAAGCAGACATTTATTTTATGGAGCTGGTTTATCTGCCTGTTGTGCATGACAGTATGGTGCAATATTCAACATGTTTTGATGTCAGTTTAACATAAAACTGAAAAGTCTCTGTGGATTTGAAATGCTGAATAAGCTATTAAAAAAATAGTCATTTCTTATCTAGAGCTTAATTTCTTTGCTAATATTGCTAATCCATATATAGGGACTAAAACCAAGAAGTAATTTCAGGTCATCTTCTGGAACAGAATTGCATTTGTTATTTTACACATGCCTGTGATAGGCATGTGGTTGTTGCCATAATGGAATTAAGTTGTGCTGAGAGATTGTTAGTTTTTTGTCAAGCAAGCATTTAGTTTTGCTTTGCCACCAGAGTCTGAGACCCTTACTGCAGACCAGAGCCTTGGTGTGTCAGGAAGCACATGGAGCATTGCTTAGGAGGGGTATCTGAACAAAAGCAATTGTATTGATTAGGAAAAACAAACAGTAAAAGCAAAACACTGCCCTTTGGCTGATTTGTGTAGAATTGTGTCTTTTTTGTTGTCTTCAAGTCCTGTGCTTTCAGCACCTTAATTTCACGTTGATGGAGTGGCGTGCTGGTGTTGGGTTTTGGCACATCAGGCACAGCTGTGGTTTTGTTCGTGTTTCCTTTTCCTCTCAGTTCTTGCTGAGAGGAATGAGGAACAGTGGTCACAGGTTACCCACTGCAGGAAACCCTTAACAGCCAGTAGGAACCTATTTAACCTGCGCTGGTGTCTGCAGTTTGCACCTAGTGATGCCTGAAAGGGACATTCAGCAGAATGTCTTTGCTAAACTCAGAGCAGCAAAGGGGTTAAACAGATTAAACAAAGATGTAATTTGCCCCTCCCAGACCAGTGTTGTGGGCTGTGCAGTTCAGAAGAGGGCAGCAGCACATCAGGTGCTGTATTGCAGCACTGCCAGCACTTGCTCTGTTGCCCAAACCATTGATATTTCATAATATTAATGGGTGAAGTAAGAAAAACCCCAGCACTGTCAGTGGCACATATGCAAACTTACTGCTGACAGCAGGGATCCTTGGCTGGCAAGGACATGACATGAAGCCCTAATTACAGAGACACTCCTTTGCCTTCATTGACATAACTTAAAAAATTGTTGATGCATGAGAAGGCAAGTCCACCTCTGACATTCAACTTTCAGCTATCCAGAACAGCTTTAATAAGTAGTAAGTCAGACATGACTGTCACTGAAGGACAGCTGCAAAACAGGAAGGCGTTCAATTAAAAGTTTGACTTTTCAGGGTGGAACTACACTTCTTTTTTGGGTAGAAATACAGTCCTAGGCAAGATAATACAAGTTCTTTTATAAAAAATAGTTTGTGCTAAGGCACTGGAGATATTTAATTTTGAGGGAATTATGGTTTTGATGTTTGGGACAATTAAATCATGTATTGTCATAGAAAAAAAACAACCAGTGGATAGAAATGTTTTCTACTGAAGTACTTGTGTAGCTCACTGAAAGAACTGAAGCTTTGATTTTTCTTTTCCAGATGACTGGTAGATATGAAATGTATGCAGAAAAGCTTGCTGAAGCAATCCAGCCTTTCTTTATACCCAATATCATCAAAGAGTGAGCATCTCATTACACTCAGATGTTACCAGACACATTTGAAGTCACTGTTGGATGATAGCTTTACTATGAATTACAAGCTGCTGTTTTAATGTTGTCAGTTTAATTTCATGTAACCAATTTTAGTGAGAATCAAAACTGTGTTATGTAAAGTTATTGAAAATGCCTTCTTAAGTGTTTGTTATTTACACTAATGAGTCCAAAGTTTTGTTCCTTGCTAGAAATACATCCAGTGTTTTTCTAGAGTAGAAACACAGTGTACTGTGATAGAGTTGATAGGATGAGTTCAGAGGACATGAAAATTTTTACCTAAACTTTGCATTGTACATCTATTTCTGCTTTCCAGTTTTTACCCTCTGCCCAAATGCACAATTTAGGGAGAAAGGAGGCAGAAATTGTTTTCATCTGGGTAATGTTTGCTTTTTCTGCTTATAAACTACGTGATGCGGTTCTGTTACGGCTGAGTAATGTCCCAGACATCCCAGTTATTTGAAGATCTGTGAGTGCTGTAAAGCAAGACCACTTTGGTTCCATTGCCTTTTACACAACCACAGCTGGAGCAGTGTCTTTGCTGGGCCCCTCCCAGGTGCAGCAGTTCTGCTCAGAGAGGTATTTTGGCATCTTCTGAAGGTCAGTGCCCTGATGGGAAGCAGGAATAGAGACCCTGGCCAATGCACAGGCAAGGCTGGGGCAGTTGCATGCTTTTCTCTGTGAACAGAAAGCTCAGGATGGATGAGGAAAACTCCTTCCCTGGGACTGCACTCCAGTAGGATATGTGGTGGCTGCACAGTAAACAAACCAGCTGTGGAATGAAGGTACTAATGATACATTTGCTGTTCTTAGGTAGTACTGTATTCTGAAATTTTGCCTCATATGATTTGGGTGATGGCAATAGGTGTTCAGGCAATGCACACTGAATACAATTTACAGCCCAGCAACTATGAATTTATAGCTGTAATAAATACCTGAACTCTTGTTTTTGTTTTTCTAAATTGCAATTTCAGATTTTCAAAAACATCTTCCTAATAAACTTGTTAATAAATGCACTTGCTACATTATGTTACAGGGTTATTTGTGAGTTTAACCTTTATTGAGAATGGCTTAATTACAAATAAAAATATATTTATGTATAAAATCCCTGCATGTAAAATCCCCCTCCTTTACTATTAACATCCTGACAGAAACAAAGCAACAAGATTTTCAGAGTGAGTGTTTTGATAGACAGTCTTGTAATGGGAAACTAACTTTCAGAAAATGCAGATGTTCTGGATGCTTGTGCAGTGAGCTGCGTTTTCAGCTGAATTTGTGTCATATACTCAGTCTTTTCACTTGGCTTTTGCTTCTTCCTTGTGTTTTTATCTCTCATAGCCATCTTCCATTTGGCAGCTGTACAAGATCCTGTTGTGACAGGGGACCTTCTCCTTTTGTCTGCACTAGCTTAGCTCTGTTTACCTTTCACTTCTGTGGAAGCATTTAAAGCCTGGGTACCAAATGCTTACCAGTCAGTATTGTTACACCTGTGTGTGCACTTCAGAACACTAAGCTTGCCCTTAAGTTCATGTTTTCTATACAACCAGAATTCATTTTTGGTAACAGAAACAGTAATGTCAATTACAAGCTTTTGTAAGAACTGTTTTTATTCAACTAATCAAGCCTGCTCTAAGATAAATCCTGTGGCAGTTTAATGGTATTGAATGAACTACCTACCTGAAAATGCATGGGTTAAGGAAGTACTCTAACAGCCTGTAGCTTCCATACCTGTTAATTATTAACAGAGCTAATACACTCTCTCTAAATCAAACATCACAGTTTTGGCCCTGGACATAAAAATTCTCAGATCAGGAATCTTGTGATTACTTACTCTGGAGCATTTGAAAGGCATTATCTGCAACAGGTTTTGTCCCTTTCTTCTGGAGGGATTCTGCTGGTGGCACTGATGGACCAGTTCTATACAAATAACATCCTACCTGTTACTTATCAGCACTAAGAATGTATTGAAACTTCACCAATGATAAGCAAAATCTGACACACCAAATTTCCCGTCACGCACTTCTGTTTGGAATTTTTTAAGGGTTACTGCACTTTAAATGTCTGTTACTATTTTTCATCTTTGTACAAAGGAGCACTTCGGATTCTGCTAAATACTCAGTCAACACTGTACTGACTAACTTTTCAGTTAGTCAACAACTGATAAAGGAAAATGTTTATCTTGGTAAAAAAACTTTCTATGCTGAAAGTAGATTCCTATTTATTATATCCACCCGTAAATAATATCCTTTTACTGTGATTCCACACAGTTCCAGAACTTGAACAGTTCTTTTCCTAAAACCATGCCAGAGCTGTGGGATCTCTGTCTTAAGTGCAAATTTTCCTAGTTTTACATCAGTGCTGATTTTCCTACTCTCATACAGGCAGGACTGAAGATTGAGACTTACAGGAAATTAGGATAGATGAAGCTGAAATAAGTGGCTTTTTCTTACATTTCAGAATGCTCCTCAGGTAACAGAGGAAGGGGCTGTAATTGGGCTGCCACCAGTTTCACTTAATGCCTCAATACAGCAAAAACTTAATCCAAATACAGCTGTAGTGTAAGAGCTAGAAAAATATAAGTTCCTGGCTTCTTACTTGTAGCAGGTATGTTTGTATTTCCTCTTTTCTTAATTGATTTTAGCTCTTCTTAGAAGGTCACTGAACTAATACCAACAGCAAAATTTGGCTCAAATTATGATTCAGCATTTTAGGTGCAATGCAGTAGATGCTGTCAGATATTTACACTTTACACACAAAATATATGCCATTAGTGTGGATGATAATTTTCTGCTTCTACTTAATAAGATTAAATAGTTAGAGCATTCACATTTAGAATGGATTCTCCAGAATGTGGCACATGTGGGTGGCATAACATTCAGAGCTTTTTTCAAAGAGCAATGAAGACTTCCAAGTGCAAATAAAATCTTTCCACTTAAAGTTTTGGAGCAATCTGGAGCTCTGAGCAGTCATCCAAGAGCATTGAGCCAAAAGAAATTGAATTTGTAGTGCAAGGGAGCAATTCCAGTATTGCAGTTGCGTAAGTGCTAAATCTCTGTGAATCTGGTACATGGGAAGTTTCCTCCATTGCAGACAATACTGATGAGCCAGCAAGGCTTTTTTTTGTTATTTAAAAGTAGTTTAAGTTAACATTTTTTTCCTTTTGTAATACTGTGCTGAATTTCAAATCCATAGATTATGGATGAAGAGCAGTCCTTGATGCTTTGACAGAGAGAGAAACAGGTATTTTCTGGGTTTTTTTTTTTGTTTACCTAAACCTATGCAAATATTACCACATGTTAAAATTCATAAATTTGGTGCTTTTTTCTTACATGTTTAATTTGAAAATAATCTGAAAGTGAAGAGGCTCTGGGCCTGTATTTTAGAACTGCTGTCAAATGTGCAATGTTGAAAATAAGGGGAAAAAAAAAAATCAAATAAAAACCAGAGACAGACATTGCAAAATCAGATAGATCATCAGAAAGAAAAAAAAAAAAGGTGAAGACAGCACTGCAATATAGTCCTGTCAATGTCTGTAAAGCCTCCCTTGTGGAAGATCCCACTGCAGTTGAGGAGCGAGGTGTGTGCAGGGGAGTCCTGAGACGAGCAGCCAGCTGCCGTGCAGGCTGTGCAGGAGGAGCAGGAGTGTCCTCTGGGGGTGTCAGCTGTCTGTGTAGATGAACAGAATATCTTCATCGGTGCCATAACTTGTCCTGGCTTCCTCAAAGTTACTGATGCTGGTGCAGCATGTTCCTGGGAAGGAGGAACAAAGTGTTACAAAAATTCAGAAGGATTTGCCAGTGAAAGGTTCTTACACTGGATGTAACAGCATCCACAAACCAAACTAGTACAGAGACTACACCCAGCAGCTTAGGTTACAGCTTTACTGGGGTAGATTTTTTCACCTTAAAGAGCTCACTGAAGTAATGCTGCTAATAGGTACCAAACTGGCCCTTCTGTTACATTCTGCACATAAACATTTCAGCATCTCTCCCTAACCCATCTGAAAGCCAAACAAGCCATTTGCTAGAATGCCTGAATGCTTCAACTAAATCACACCACAAAATGCAGCACTGATGTAATTAATGGCAAAACCCCTTCTGACAAACTGGGTAATGATGCTTGGAATGGCTGTGCACTGAGGGGAGGTCCAGCTGGGGCTGTGTCAGACTCGTTAGCAATGCACTGGCTGAGAATCCATCCAAAAGGGACAGGCTACTCACGGTCAGCATAGGCAGGGTTGTTGTAGTAAATACTCCCTGAGGCTTTGTTGTAGCCACATAACACAATGAAATGGCCCTGGTAGTCGGGGCTCCTGCAGAAGCACTTCTGTCCAATAGGAAGGAAGCAGCAGTATTTGACAGGACTTGAGCAAAGATCACACAGTAGCAGGACTGCGTTGACAAGGACAATGGCTATGTGACCCTGGGACAGGTGGTTCTGGATGTCTTGAACGGTTACTGTACTGCAAGAAGAAAACAGACACACTTATTGAAAGAGGCTGGTGTAAAGAAGTGCCTGATGGTGGACAGTGCAGCTGGCACTTCTATAGATACCCTATAGCTTCACTATAGATATACTTTTGTATCACAGGTACAGCTCTTTGCTGTTAAACCTTGCAGGCTTTGCTATGGACAAAGCCTGACAGAACCTGTAGCATTCAAGGCCTTTTCATTTCATTGCTGCTACTGAATTGCAGAGCAACAGCTCTGGATTCTGCAGCAACACGTTCTGAGATGACATATCACATGCCCCAGAGAAGAGAATTAAAGGAGCTGGCAACTCACTCAGTAACTTGAGGGACTTCTGTTGTAGGAAAATTTAACGTGAAGTGTTCTCTCTTGCTGTTAGAAAAGCTTATCTCTGAGACACCAAATCTTTATTGAGTGGTTAAATATTGTGTAACCACTAACGAAATTAAGATGTGCCCAAATTTGCCTGTGTCACACAGGACCGTGTTTCTCCCAGCTGAAGTTTTGAATCACCTGGTAGCTCTTGAGGCTTTATTTCTAGAGAGAGTAAGTATCCACCAAACATCATCTATAACCTCATCTGTTAAAAGCTGTCCTTCACTGAGGCAGATGGTGTGTTCCATATGTGGGAGAAACTCATCATTTGGATCTGTTCCAGATGTCTGTGCACCACCTGACTGAACTCGTGCTATTTATTTAATCCTTCCCAGTGTCACTTCCCACTCTGATGCCCCAGTCTCAGTACTGCACTGGTAGGTATGTCCTCTGTCCCTGCCTTGATCAAGGCCACAGTCTTAAGACTGCAAAAGCAAGAGGGACTGAGTGTCCCTTCTGTCCTGTCACAGCTGTAGTTAAAGTGATGGCGACTCCTCACATTAGAAAGGACACTTGATTCTGCTAAATATAAGTTACACTCCAGCATTCAAATGCTATTGTGGCTGCCCCATATCCTCTCTGCTTACCCCATATCATTTACCCCACTTCAACAACAGGGATCCAAATCTAGCTTCCCTATAAAAAGGGACACAGCTCAAGTTGGATGCTTAGTTATTCCCCAGTAGAATTTCACTGTTGATTATGAAACTTCTGCAGTTTTTCCATTTCTTCTGGGTTTGCAGTTCTTTCATGGAGTTCCTTATTTCATGGTCCCCTTGGCAAAAGCTCCTATGCTAATTTATACTTTGCATGTTTGTCTGGGAAGAGAGATCCATGTTTGCATAGCTTTGGGAACAATGAGTTCTGTACCCACACAGCATTCTCCTTAATTCCAACAATGGTCAATTAGAGTCCTGTAGGCACTCCCTATTGCCTAAATGTAATGGACAACCAAATTCAAAACACAGTCAGCTCCTATCAGCATTTTCATATCACTTACTGTGCATCATGACCTATTTTTCTTCAAACTTCATTATTAGCTCTTGATGTGCATGGGGTTTTTTTGAGACAGATATAGTAGAAAGACACTAATTGGCAAAAAAAAAAGCTTAGGGCTTGATTTCATTCTGTTTCAGCAGTTTAGCTTGGTGCCTCCAAGAAAAGCAGGGACCCACAGAATCTCCAAAGAGAAAGAAAACAGTAAGCTTACCATTTCTCCACCAGCACCTTGCAGTCTTTGGCTTGTGCAAAGAGCTGATTCACTCGATTCTCTTCTGTGTCAAAGTGCTTCCTGTAAAATGACTGGGGAAATAACAGAAGTTCTGAACTGGAATGGTGTTTACCTTGGGTAATCCACCACTTAGTCTGCTAGCAGGGGCCTGCATAAATTGGAGATCTGGCTATGGGATAAAAGATCTCTCCCTTAGTTCACTGGAAACAGGACAAGGATTTCTGCTCTGAAATACAAATTAAATTGCTCCTGGTCAGTTACTGTTGCAGTTTCTATCCCGTGGCTGTTCAGCTGCCTACATGAGAGAGCCTGTCTGGTTTCCCAGGAGAAACTGGGCAGGAGCTTGCAATGAAGTCACAGCTGCTACAGGCCCTCCTCGGCCCCTTGTGGGCAGTCCTGGAGAGGCCGAGCTCTCAGTGGATGGGAGGCTGAGTTCCCCTCTCACCTCTAGAGGTGGATCTTCCAGGTCAAGGCTGAGGCACGGTGGTGGGGAAAGTGTGGAAGCTAAACACTGCTGCTGCCCAGGCTGTACCTGTTCCGTAGATAAATACAGGGCTTCAGTCTCCAAGGCTGTCAAATATGTTGGAACCTTTCATGAACGCTACATGCAAACTTCTTAAAAATTAAAAAGATGGAATCAATACGTGGGATCACACTGCCTTTGGAACAGATTTGTGCCAGTTTTGGCAGTAGGTCAAATTAACCATGGCTGACTGTCAGTAACACAGCAGAGCTGTTATAACATGATACTTGAGGCTTTTAAAGCTGCCTGCTCTTCCCCTGCAGATAAGAATACTGACCTGATTTTTGTAGCCCTTGTCCACTCCGAGTGTCTGGGTGCAAAATTTGTGCCTCACTCCGAAGTGCCGCATTAGGTAGGCCAGGTCAATAGTCCAGATACTCTTTGTTAACTGCAGTTCCTGGATGGCTTTCTGAAACTCATCATTGTCCAAATGATTCAGGTACCTGTGGTATCAAGAAAGGCAGGGGAAGGGAAACACAGATATTAGGAAAAGCAAAATGTGTGCTGTAGCCCAAGCCTCTGCATCACAGCACATAAAAACTGAAACAATGGGCTTGGCTATGAAATAACCAAAGAAAAACCAAACCAACCCACAAAGGAGACAGAAATTTAAGGGAAGGGAGTAGGGAATATTTAACTGGATTTATTGCTGACTTTTTAAAATTAGAAATGTGTGGTGCCTTGGCTGTTTTAGAGTGCTGGAAGTGTACAGGTGCTGTACCAGAGGCAAGCTGGTATAGAACTCTGTCCTGAAGGGTTTACAGTGTAATGTACAAGTGTATTAAAGTCAACACAAAAAGAAGAGTTAAAGACTAAAACTTCCTTCACGCAATAGACGGATTTCAAAAGGAGGAGTTATAGAGGAATTCAGTAAATATTCAAAGGAAGCTTGTCTTAGGCACTGATGACACAAAAGGAAGAAAAGGGGAGATGAAGTCAGGAGGAAGCTTGGGACAGGTTGCAAGGGGGTGGGGCGAGGTAGTTACAGGGAGTTCTGAAAGTAAGAAAAGGAATGGAAGTAAATTATGAAAAATAAAAAGGGACTGGAATTGAGGATGCAGGGCAAACAAGGTCAGCTCAGCAGGGTGAGAGGATTAATCTTGGAAGCTGAGTTTTGGGCAGACTGGAGTAGCAAAGAGGTAAAGGGAATAGAGGTTACAGTAGTCAAGATGGGAAATTACCAGCACACGGACTAACGTCTTGGCAGAAGGGATGGAGAGAAATGAAAATCTTCTGCTTCATATCTACTAAGTGGACATCTAAATAGGTATTTCTCCTGCACCTAAGCTCATGTTCCTCTGTGGAAGGAAAGAGGAGTTCAGCAGGACAGCTACTAGTTCGAAAAAATGTAAAACCAAAAATAAACAAAAAAAAAAACCCAAAGGGCAACACAATTTTGAAGCTGAAACTAGTCCTGGAACACAAACACTCATCCCACAGGTTGGGGCTCAGCAGGACAGAGGTGGTACGGGTACAGCACACACTCATAAACTGGGATACACCTACCCATCACTGGGAAACACAGAAAGGAATCAGGTGAGTCACAGCTAACTATCAGCTCTGAATTGTAACAACAGGAGAGAGGCAACACTTTCCATGAGCTTATGCATACCAGCCTGCAAAGTTCATAGAGCTGATTAGGTATTCTGCATCTGTCTAATTAGTCAAAAGGGTCCAAAGTTCACTTCAGTTTGTATTTTCCCTTGCTCCTGCTGGAGAGCTGGGCCAGGCCCAAGCAGCAGTCACTGTCCAAGGGTACCTCAAAGAAACTGCTGCTCTCCTAAGACTGAACTCATGGCTGCTTCAACACACCTCCTCTCCCTGGGATTTGCTTCCTGCTCCCCCTCCCCATGGAATGGGATTTCCTGCTCTAAGAGAGCCACTTACTGAAGCACCATCCTGGAGCAGGCCAGCCCGCAGTCCCAGTGGTACAGCTGCTGAATCACTGGCACTTTCAGCTGGATGCAGTCAACTGTGTGAGCAGAACACAATGTCAATCCATACAGGAATGTTTTCCCATGCCACTAAAAGTCAGCCTGTCCTCAGCACTACACCCACAGAGACTTAGGAAGGTGGTTTTATCTGATTGGAAGGTGGGTTTTTTTCTTTCTTAGGGGAATGTGCATTTAGTATTTCTCTACAGGTAAGCATTTGGTTTAATCTCATACTCCTTTTTTGTTCCATAGCTAAATCACTGGTTTTCCACCCCCTCTTCCCTTGGAAGTTTCTTTTTTTTTCTTTTCCTTTTTTCTTTCTTTTTCTTTTTTTTTTTTGGTGGCGTGATGTCCCCAGCACCCCTCAATTGAAGCTGTGTCTCCTCCTGGATAACAGCAGGTAAGACACAGGTATTCATCCTTTCTCTTGTGTCTGATTGTACTTCTGTGCCACAAGAGAACTTAAACCAAACTGGGAGAAAACATACCGAGATCTCTGGGCAGGAATCTCTTAGAAGCCCCACAGATTTCAGTCTTTTCTACTGATGTTTTTTTCCTCAGGGATGCCAGCACCCAGAATTTAAACAAAACTCACAAGTTAAAACTTGCAAGTGGCATCAGTTGTCCTGTTGTATGAATTCCATCAAAACTTCAATGGAGAGGGAAAATTAATCATCTCTGCCAAAAAGTCCCAAAATACAAGCTCCATCCTCTGCCTCAGTATTTTATTTTTATGGAATTGGCAATGTGGTGGTTTCAGTTTCAGGAACAGCCTCACCACCAGCAGGATTTGAAGAGTTGTGCCTGTCATTGCTACTTCAGCATTGATCCAAGTGAGTTAATCACAAAGGGCTTTTCTCAGTAACCTTTGATCTAGAAAATGTCTTCAAGAAGTTTCGTTAACAAGTTAACAAGATCCTCTACATTTTATAATGGCAATAAAAATGCATTTGAGATCATATGGACTCATTGTGGTGTAATATTATTTATCAAACTTTTTTAGATAATGTTGTTATATTTTTCCTAGTTGTGCCCCTGTTTAATCATGGGCATTTTTAAAGAGTGACATACCGGTTGATATATTCAGTCTTTTTTAAAATTCATCTAGCTTAAGGTGCTCTTAAGTATCACAAAA
>VXBB01017623.1:520537-546035 GCA_013399915.1 Illadopsis cleaveri | reverse complement strand
GTTTTTTTTTTTTTTTTGTTTTTTTTTTTTTTTTTTTTTTTTTTTTGCAAAGCTCCGCCAAACCAAAAATTAATGTCATTCCCTTTGAAGTACACCATATCAAAAGACACATCAGATGCATCCTCAGAACCAGACAGGAGTGTGTCATTTGCCTGTAGTCTTGTTCACCTCTTGCTTTTGAGGGCAGTTTGGATACAGCAGCAGAAGTGCTGTGGTTTGGGGAAAGGAGTGGCTGGACTTAGAGGAAATGTTGTTTCTTCCTTTTCTCTTGGTACTTGTTAGCATTGACTGTCTTTGTTTAGTCTTTTCACTGCAACCTTTTTTTTTCCCAGTTAATGATCCAAATTTGACATGGAGAAAGTGGATGAAGCTCTAGGGTACTCATTAGAGGCTTTTCATGTCAGAATTTGACTCCAAATATATGAAGTCTAATCCTAAACCTAGGCAGAGATTTATACCATGGGACATGCTGAAGCTTCTGGCTGGAGGCTGTTGAGAGGGTCCATGTAGGAGGTCTCACTTATCTCCGTGGCCTCATTTGAGCCCTGCAGCCCCTCGTTGAGCTGGATACTTGGAAAGGAGCTCTGCAGGTGCATCCTGCTGTCCTGCTTGTGAAAGCCAAGTGTTCCCCCAGCTCCAGAGCACCTGGCCCTGTGCTAGCAGGAGCTTTAGGGGCTGCCAGTGACACTGTAAAACACTGGGATTCATACTGGAGCTGAGGGACAGCCCAGTCCAGGGCTGAGACCCAGGCAAGGGGGGCTGGAGACCCTCTGGGCTGTTATCTCTGGGTATCTGGTTACACATCAAACCTGTTCCTTTGGCCTCCACTTCGCTCTCTTTCCATTGCAGTTTCTGAAAAACCAAAGCCCCAAAGAACTGTTGGTGAAATGAGTGGATGGGTTGTGACTTGCTCAGTTTTTCAGTTGCAGCAGAGTTCAGACAAAGGTGCACACATCAAACTGTTGGCTCTGCAAACCAGAAGATTTCAGGGGATCAAGAACAAAGCTCTGCTCAGAAGTCTGACATGGAGACCCAAAGGCAGCTGCCCCTGCAAGTCTGGGAAAGGGCCTTTTTCCCATTTTTGTGCCATGTTTTTGTTGTTGAGACACCATGTGTTTCAGGGGAATCACACAGGTTGTGAATAAGGCCCATGTTGTTTTTCAAATGCTTTCCATCCTTGTGTCCAATATGGGGCAGGTTGACTCAAAAATGGACTGGGAGGAATAACCCTCCCAGAGGCTGAGGAACTGGCTGATCAGAAAGCAGGAAAGTATCTCTCTTCCACCTTTGTGGCACACCTTGCACACAAGCAGAACAAACCTGATGCTGCTGTGGAAGGAAATGTCAGTGGCATTGAGGTTCACTTGCTTTTGAGGCTCGTTTGGATGCAGCAGGGGGAGTGCTGGGCTTTGGGAAAAGGAGTAAATGGAAGAAAAGCTGACTTTCCTCTGATCCCTTCTGCTGAAGCAGAGTTCCTGTGTGGTTATTGTGTTTTGTGGCTGTTCTGGTTTGGAATCAGCATCACGGAACTGGGATGCTGTCAGATCTGAGAGGATTCACAGCCAAGTACTTGGTGTCTCAAAGTGGATCAGGATGCAATCGTAGCCTTCCAGAGCACTGGCCTCAGCTGGCAGTGTTCCAGCCTGGTTTGTTTGTGAACTACCTCTTGGCAGCCTTAAACCAGCTACTGCATCTATTTTGAGAGCACCTGTTTAAGGCCAATAAACTGCAAAACAGGTTCTCTTATCTACGGATAATGTCCCCAGCTGGGGTGGCTGGGCTTCCTGCCAGCTGCCCTTGGAGGCTTCTCACCTGCACTGCCAGGGACTGCATGGTAAGGGTTTGTATTGAGGCACTTTGCCTCTTCCAAGCTTTGAATCACGGCCCCTGGTAGGGTGCAGAGCAATCTCTAAAGGCAACGTTTAATCTTCTCTTGTTTGTTTTCTTAAGATGAAACAATTTATATTTTTGACATCTTTGTCAGCAGCTGTCCACTAAGGAGCTTGTCAGCCTGCCCCAAACAGTGCAAACTCCTTTATCTTCCTAGTGCTTGTGATGAGAAATGAATTCTAAGTTGAAAAAAGAGCCTTGGCAGTGAAAAAGCAAAGAGCCTTGACAGGTTTTGAAGTGTGTGAAATAAAAAATAGATTAGACAAGCCTGTGCTTCCAGCTGCTTTTTGCATCCTTACCTCAACAAAATAATTACCACTTATTTAGACAGAGTCACTGAAGTGAGGGAGACAAAATACAGGAGAGAGGTGCAAGGAAGATGTTGTCCCTTAGGTAGGGGGAGAACAAGTGCTTTTCTGTTGGAGTAACTGTTCCTTCTTCCCTCTCAGGCACCAATGGCCTCATTAGCTGTGGTGTTGCTCATTATCTCCACATGTGTGGCTGGGCTCTGCAGGCTGGTGCTGCTGGAGCTCTCTGCTGCTGCCTGAGCCCCGTGGAGCCCCAGCTGACAATGCTCAGCAGCATCTTCAAGGGACATACTTTACACCTGGTGACCTCTCCTTGCAGCAGACTGCTGCTGAAAGCTGTGCTTAAATGTCTGACTGAGAGCTGTGGTGAGACTGATTACCTGTGGGAGGCTGGGGTGGGGAAGGGGCTGTGGTACCATCTGTGCAGCCTCAGCTTCCTTCCTGCTACATGACAGAGGTCCCATCCCAGGCTGACCATGTGCAGCCTGCCCAGAGAGGGAGGCTGGCAAACTGAAAATGGTGGAGAAAGGCTGGTGTCTGAGTCCTGACACTGAGTGCTGCTCTAAGTACCTGAGATTACAGCCCTGCACCAGCAAGTACCTCCTGAAGAGAGTATTCAGTCCTGTTACCTGACAGGAGACAGGCTCACTGCAGGGCAGGTGTCCCCTGATTTAGCACCATAACTAAGCTGGTCCCTCTGGCTCCTGTGAGGAGACCTGAACGAGCAGCTCATCCCTTTATCTCCCTTTGTGAGCCCTGAGTGTTCTCATGCAGTCCAAGGCAAGGCTCATTTCAGTTTGTGTCATCCTCTCTCTTGGTGAACTCAGCTTTTATTAAAATTGCAGATTTGGGGTGTCCAGGTCTGCTCCTTGAGCATGCACCTCATCTGTAGGGGGCCCAGGAGCACTTCCCAGGTTTTTAGCTGGATGCACTGTGCTGCCCAGAGCCCCTCACTGTTCCATGTGATCAGGAGCTGGCAGGGAGTAGCTGGGTGTGCTGGGATCGTTTCTGCTAAGTTACAGCCCATCAAAGTTCATCCAAGAAGCAGTGGCACGACTTCATAATTTGCATTTTCACATATTTATTCACCACCAGTTCTCCATGGGGAGCTTTCTGTTTCGAAGCAACCAAGTGCATATAGAGGAATAAACATGCATGCCACAGCTGCTCAGCTAAACCAGTGTGTTTCCTGCTTTATCTCCAGATCCTGGAGTTGCCAACTGGCAGGTGGCATCGCCAGTGATTGGCACAGAATTCCTCTGCAAGGGGCTGAATGTCTCCTCCCTGTCCTGCTGGGTAGCAGAGCTCAGACTGAAAGCACAGCTTTGAGCAGGGCTGGAAACAGGCTGGGGCTGAGCCAGGGGCTCTGCAGGGAAGAGCTGTGTCAGGGGTGCACTACACACCAAGGGTCTCACCTCATTTTAGGGGGGTTGCTGCTGTTATGGAAAAGCTGTGAAGATGTCTCGATGCAGAACCCTGGGGGGGCAGTGCTCAGAGCCAAAGACCAAATGTTCAGCAGTATTGCTCCCTCTCTGTAGATAGGCACTGGCTCACCAGGCAGCTCCAAGCCTTCATTTAAATGCTTTGTGCCCGAGTTTTCTTCTTGGCACAGAGCAGAGTACTGCTCTGCTTAGACTGTAAGAGTTTAAGCAGATCTTGCTGACATTTGAAATACTTTTCATTTTTGATCAAAGGTACTTTGGAAGGAAAAGAAAAAATTAATACCATCTCTTCCACAGCAGGGAAGGAAACGAAGGGCTGAGCCTGGAGAGTGGTGACAAATGGAATTGCAGCCAACTGGGACTGGTAACTAGTGGCTCAGTACTGGGACCAGTTCTGTTTAAGGTCTGTATTGATTATCTGGATGAGAGGATCAAGGGCATCCTCAGCTGAATTCAGATGACGCCGAGCTGGGTGGGAATGTTGAACTGCTGGAGGGTGGGAAGACTCTGCAGAAGGGTTTCGACAGGCTGGATTTGATGGTCCAAGGACAATTGTGTGAGGTCCAACAAGGCCACGTACCAGGTTCTGCACCTGGGTCACAACAACCCCAAACAGGACTCCAAACTTGGGGAAAAGGAGCTGGAAAGCCTCTGAGTGGAAAAGGCCAGTGGCATCCTGGCTTGTATATGCCATAATGTGGCCAGCAGGACTGGGTTGTCAAGCACTGAGCAGGATGCCCAGGGCAGTGGTTGAGTCACCATCCTGGAATTTTGTAGAAGAGGTGCAGCTGTGGCACTCAGGGACATGGTTTAGTGGTGGGCTTGGAGGTGCTGGGTTAATGTTTGGCCTCANGTTTAAGGTCTGTATTGATTATCTGGATGAGAGGATCAAGGGCATCCTCAGCTGAATTCAGATGACGCCGAGCTGGGTGGGAATGTTGAACTGCTGGAGGGTGGGAAGACTCTGCAGAAGGGTTTCGACAGGCTGGATTTGATGGTCCAAGGACAATTGTGTGAGGTCCAACAAGGCCACGTACCAGGTTCTGCACCTGGGTCACAACAACCCCAAACAGGACTCCAAACTTGGGGAAGAGGAGCTGGAAAGCCTCTGAGTGGAAAAGGCCAGTGGCATCCTGGCTTGTATATGCCATAATGTGGCCAGCAGGACTGGGTTGTCAAGCACTGAGCAGGATGCCCAGGGCAGTGGTTGAGTCACCATCCTGGAATTTTGTAGAAGAGGTGCAGCTGTGGCACTCAGGGACATGGTTTAGTGGTGGGCTTGGAGGTGCTGGGTTAATGTTTGGCCTCAATGACCTCAAAGGTCTTTTCCAACGGAAATAATTTTACAATTCTTAAAGATACTACACTGAGAAGGGAAAAATGAGTTGTGAGAAGAGAGCAGGTGGTGACCTTTGTGCAGGATAACATGAAGGTCATGAGGTCCTGCACCTGTGACTGGAGTGCAGATAGGACTGGGTGTAGCATTTGCAGTGTCAGATTGTAATGCTGAGCACAGTGTCTAATCCCACCCTTCTTCCTCAGGGAACTGGTTTTATTTGGGGCTTTAGGTGGTTGATCAGAGACAACAACACCTTCCAGTGTCCTCACACTCTTGAGGAGAATAGATCACTTGAAAAATATCACCAATTTACTTCTTGCTATGTCTTGTAAAATTACTAAAGAGCATGAAAGGTGTATCTATTCCATGTGAATTTGGGTTGTTTTCATATATGAGTGTTGCTTATATATGTTGCTCTGAGACTCACAGAGACAATCAGCAGAGGAAGGCAAAATTACTATTGTTAATTTAGAAGGGTGAGGATTTTTATGGTTTTTTAAATATGTCTCATTTCTTTAACTTTTAACCTCTTTCAAAAACTCATTCACTCTGAATTCCTGTGGGGACAGATAATTGAGAGGACTTATCAGCTAAATCTCATCAGGTTATCTCCACCAGCCCCTTGCAACATGAAGGATGGCAGCCCACCACAAATGAACACCCACATTTCTCTTTCCTAAAGGAATGAACCACAGTGCCCAATGTGAATGGTACCTGATCCTGCCCCTCAGGCACTGCATCAGGGCTCTGGTCCATATTCCAAGATCTGCAAACAACCCAGATACTCAGACTCTGAAGTGCTTCACGCTCATGTCCAAGAGAACTCTTTATTACGTTTACATAGAGCATGAGCAATGTGGAAAACACTGGAAATTCTGCCTCAGTGGCTTGGTTTTTGGACAGCACTGGGAATGTCGATGCAGCTGCTCACGTCGTGTCTGTATGACGAGGTGTGCAACGTGCCACGAGGAGCCACAGCTTTGCACTTCTGATTGGGAAGGGCCCACCTCTGGCACATTCACTGCTTGCTCTTCCAATGCCACAGTTAGGTGCCGAGCTGTCAGCTTTTCCTCAATTTCACTTGGGACTTGCAATTGTAGTACCTTGGAACTTGTAATTTTAGTACAAAAGCACGCTTTTTGAAACCAATCCTACTAATCCACAAGACCGTTCCCCTTCCCTCTCCTCCCCCCTCCTCCCAATCCCATCCCAACTCATCCCATCCCCCATGCTCCCACCAACACATACCTCCTTCCCCTCCCTCTCACCCCGGTCACACAGCAAATATCCTGATGCTGCAGTTCCAAGCCATGTGTCCGCCCCAGCCTATGTGATCCAATGGTCTCTGACCAGGTCCCTTTGTTCAGACGTTCATACAAAACACACAATAGGAAAAAAACAAAACAAAAGGAGCCAGACACAAGAGGGAGACACACTGCTGGGCTCCAGCTCTGGCCTCTGAGCCCTTCCACTAAGCTCCACAGCACTAGGCTCTTGGGGTACCTCCTTTCACACTCAAGACTGCAGGTCCCAAGGTTTCCAAGGTGCATAGGAAAAGGAAGAAAGGAAGTAGACTACAAGCCTGTTTCTGTTTTAGGTTTCCCCCCAATCCCTTTCCCTCAACCCAATGGCTGCTGGAAGATATTCTTGACTCCGACAGGTCTTTTCCAGTCTTCCAGTGAGACCCTGCCTGGGGACCAGGTTCACTGTAAGTCGCTGGTTCCTCTCTGGAACGTGGGCAATGGGTTTGGCAGCGAGGGGAGGGAGCGGAGCACGTTGTGGGGGGACGACAGGCTTTTGTCTCACAGCAGGTGGGGGGGGACGATGTCAGGGAAGGCGAGAGTAAAGAGCCAAGGGAAGCCGGTCAAGCTGGCCCTCTGCTTGATGTTTGTACTCAAAACTTCTCCTTGGGCTCGCCTCGGCGTGCCAGCGCCGGCCCGTTGTGCAGTCACCTCTCGCAGCCCTGCTGAGAAAAAGCACGTGGCGGGGTGCTTCCGGCTGCTTCATCCTCTGGCTGGCTGCCCTCGTGCCCGCTGGCGATCTCAGAGTCGCAGTCAAGCGCCTCATAGATGGTCGGCAGCGTGGTCTGCTGGCTGAGGCGCTTGCGCAGGCCCACCAGCAGCGGCTGCGGCATGGAGGAGACGTCCACATTGTTGCCGAGGTCGACCCAGGCCAGGCAAGGGAACTTGTTCATGTCCTTCATGGTGTCAGTCAGCTCCTTCATGGTGGCCCGCGTCAGGCGGTTGCCGTTGAGGGACAGGTGGGTGAGTTTGGGCAGCGCCCAGAGGAAGGGCAGCAGCAGGCGCACCATGTCGTCGTTGAGCTCCGTGAAGCTCAGGTCCACCGAGGTGAGGTGGTCCCCGTTGTTCTGCAGGTAGTAGGCCATGCGGTGGACATCCCGCATGGTCAGGGGGATCCCGGACAAATCCATGGAGTCCTGGCTCACCTTCTTCTGCAGGCTGGTCTTCAGGCTGATGGTGGAGAAGGGGAGATGGAGAGATCATTAAGGAGAGCGCTCCCCATCCATCTCAGCCAAGTGAGAGAGCACTTGGGACAGGGAGAACTCATTAACAACATGGGCTAGAATGTTAAGGAAAGGGTTAATAGAGCTCACTGGGGAAACGAGCATTTGCACCATACCTCAGAGCAGACTGTCCTGGGGCTTTGCTGTGTATTCTCAACACTTACACATGAACTGTGCCAGAACTGGCTAAACACAGGTTGCTAAAGTGTCTCCCAGTAGCAAATGTCAAAGTGTTTGTCTGTATGTGCCCATACAGGCGCTCATGCATAGAAAGCAAAAATAACCAAGGCAAGCAAACTTTCCAAGAGCACTGGTTTACAGTGTGTGGGGGCTGTTTGTGAGCTGCTCTCCAGGTGAATGTTGAGGTCTGTGCCACAGAGGAGAGCAGCGTTAAACCTCTGAGAAATGGATGTTTCATCAGGAAAACAATAGATAGGCAAACTGCACCCCAGGAAGGGATTTACTGCGTGTCCCTTTAAAAACCTTCACAAGCAGCACTTAGTCAGTAAGCAGCACCAGTGGCTGCCCTATTTGGGTCTCTGTGGTCAGCAGATCATCTGGGATCTGCTACAGCTATGAGGAGGCAGGGAGGGCATAAGGGTGCCAAGAGATGGCTTCAGCCATTTCTTTTCTTGTCTGCCTGGCCAAGGGAGTGAGGAGGAGGTAGGAAAGCTGTGTTGTGAGGCTGCTGGGCATGCAAAGGGAGTGGGGTGTGGAGCTTAATGATGGACTTTGGGTTTGTAAGAGTGCTGTGAGAAGTGGGAACTGTGGGGCTACAGGAGCTGCTAGGGGATACGTTGCAAAATTGATTAGAAATGTGTGTTGGTGTAACACAGGAACCTAATCCCTTAGTGTAAATTGTGTTAATCTTGCTGCTCTTTCAAACACATCTTGCCCTAAGGACATGGGACCCTAGTAGGACCCCCCCAGTCATGTGTTCAGGGGGGTCTTTGTAAGTGCCTTACTGAGTTTGGGAGGATCAGGGTGGGTTAAGCATTAACCAGCACTTCGAAGGTCCCCACTCTTCCTATCTGGCTCTCTGTAGTGTCCTGCACACCTGTGGCACAGCCAGTCCCTGAAAGCAATGGGTACATGGGGACATGCAATTTCCTCGGAGGAGGCTACAGCACCGCAGGAGCTCCCGTGGCAGGTGAGAATGTCCCCACAAGCCTCAGCATTGCCAGGCTCTGCTGGAGCTGTGCAGAGGATGTGGCACTGCCTCTGTAGCTTTGCTTTACATATGCAGTTCATGGCATCCTAGAAATTTCAGCCCTTAATAATCCCCTCTAAGCATGTGTTGACACAAGGGAGTAAATGTGCACCAGTGCAGGCAACAGCCCTTTGTGGACATATTCAGGCACAAACCTGCAGCTGCACTTCCTTGTAGGAGCATGAGGCAAAAAGACCTCGTGGCCTGCCCTCTCAATTCTTAAGCCCACAAAATCCTGCTCTGGGTTTAGCAGTACTTTGCTCAGGCTACTTCTGTGTGTCCCTGTATTTCCCATGGGAATTCACTGTGCAAGGCTGAAACCGTATGCAAGCATGCATTTGGACTAATGAGTTCTCATGGCAGAGAGCTAACAACAGCATGAATTAACTTCTATTCAGACCTAAAGTATTGTAAGTAAAACGTATAAATTCCTAAATATTTACACATCGGATGATCCACACTACACCTCAGTGGATTACAGGAGGGGCAAGGGGAGCAGTGCTTGTCTGTACTGTCAAACAGCAGGGACTGATGTGCTGGGGAAATGGTCTGAGCATGTGAGGGAGGTTGCCAAAGGGCCTTGAAGATGGAACTTGATATCCCTCCACTATCTGGGCCCCAGAGATGGGACTGTGAAGAATTAATCCACCACATTGCTTGTAGCAGCAGTTGAGAACTGTGCATGCTGTGGTCTGGGTGGCACTGAGCAAGTCTCCCTTTTCCTGCTAATCCAAGGGATGCTTGAGATCAGCCCAGTTTATCTGGAAGCTGTATTTCTTCAACTCTCTTGAAAAACAATGTGTGTGTTTTGGTATAGTTTGTCACCAATCACTGGCAGTGGTGTAGTATAAAAGAGGGGGGGGTTCATCTTGTATGAAATTTATCAGGGACCAAAGCTGGAAACGTCTCAGGTCTCCCCTTGCACAACAAGAGTTATCCTTTTAGCCATGCTAGGTATTTTATCTGGCTGTTTGATCTGGAGTGCTTGTTCTAGCAGAACAGAGCATCCAATGCACAGTGCAGGTGTGCATTCATATGGGTCAGGTGAAGCAGGGAAAAATGCAAAGGAGTGTGAACCTGAGAGCACAGGGTAACTGTCCCCTGTACCCACAAGGGGTTGGTACAAGAGATACAGCAGCCTTCTCTGGCCTGTAGGAGTTTAGAATAAGGCTTTCCTGGGAGTGTGGGGAATACAGAATAAACAAGCATAGAAACAAGCCTGTAACTACTTCAGTGCCTGTTTTGTATGAACACAGCCTGTGGCTCCTGGAAATTCTCTCCCCCAGTGCCGTCAAGCCATGGCAGATGCTGGGTGGGTGGGGGGCACAGAAAGGAGACATGAGCACAGGGGCACCTTCCCCAGCCCTAAGCCTTGTCTCGGTCTGTGCAAAGCCTCCTCAGAGCCTTTTTCTAAAGCTCCGGGGCACTGGTCTGGAGTGGGGCTGGGAGCCAGGCGGGCGTGGGGACCACTGGAGGGCACGTCTGAGCCGGCACCGCTCCGCTGCCGCCCTCAGCATGCAGGTGCCGTTCTCCCTGTCGCGTCTGCAGCAGCAGCTTTCCTAACAGGGGGCGAGTCTGAAAGGCTCTTGGGGTCCCCTTTGTTTGGCGCGACTTGGCTCTGAGTGCAGACAGTGATGACTGAAGGGAAATGTCTCAAAGCCAGAAGCGATGTGCTCGTCTGTCCCTGCCCGTTAAGCCTCCTCTCCCGTGACTGCGTGCGGAGACTGCAGTAATAAGTCACAGATCGTGCTGTTCTCGCCACAACAGGTACCTTCTGCTGCTCTCCCCAGCAACGAGCCAATACCCCAAGGAGGCTTTAATCAAGCAGACAAATTATCTTCCCATAATTGATTCTCCAGACCGGACTGCTCCTGGCTGAATGTGCTTAAACCGTCCTGTCCTGTGCCAGAGCCCGCCCTCCCTTCTTTGCTGGCTTGTTTTTCTTTCCTTTCCTGTGTTTTTTGCTGCTTCCTTTTGCCCTCATTGCTGTACCTGCCAGGGTGACACTGGGCCTCCTCTCTCAGGGCTGGGGGCTCCCTCCTGTGTTTAAGCAGTTCCCTTGCCTATAAAAATGCCTCTTGTAGGGATGTGTCTGTTGGAGCCTCATCCTGGTGGACACAGCCCTATGCTGCAGCCAGGCCCTCAGCTCTCTGGTAAGTGCTGAAGCATGACATCCAACACCCCACGCATGCTGTGAACCCTGGCAGCCTCCCCCTCAGCCCCCTGGGGTGTCTGTGCAGCTCCAAGAGGCACAGCTAAATCCCATCTCTAGGGCAAGGCACAGAATAGCTGCCCACTCTCCCTACTGCTTTAGAGGTAAATGTGTGTGCAGTCAGAAATGGGTCAAGGAGACGTGGGTAGATGCTTTACTCTGAATTATCTGACACTTGGTATTTTTTTGGAGCTCTGTTAAGCTCTATTTCATGGGGAGGAGAGGGGCATGATACAAAGGGCACCAAGCTCTCAGTCGCCTGTGCAGCAGCTGAGAAAATACTAAGTTTATTTCCAGGGAAATGGGTCATCTATTATCCCCTAATTTCTGCACTTGAAATAGGCTTTAAGATTGCTTCAGCTGCAGAAGGCTTTTTCCCTTTGTGTGAGATACAAACAGCTACTTAGCAACTGGCTCTTGATGCCCGTGGGACTTGTGGACAGAGGCTGCAGAGCACTGGGGGCTGGATTAACCTACTGCTTCTGCAACTGCTGCTCAGGGCACATTTGTAATTGTGAGGATTTGCATCTAACAAGGATCTGGACCCTGGATGCAGGGCAGCAGACTGTGTTTGTATTATCTGCAGCAAGCCTGGAGAGGAAACAACCCCCCACTCCCTCAGATGCTGGAGAAATGGCTGCAAGTGAGAAATTCTTGGAAATTTTGAGCAAGAAACAAGGGCAATCAGCAGCCCATCCCCTACTGCCTGCCTGGGGATGCAGCATCCAGTGAGGCATGGCCCAGAGTCCTGTTTATAAGGGATCAGCACCCTGCTTGCAACTTTGTCCAGCCCTGCTGAGGGATGGCAGCTCTTTGAGGTGCATCTCCTTGTTTCTCATGTGAAAGGTTTTACTTTCCCAACTCGCTTCCTAGGGTCTGGCCTTTCTCCCATGGACAAGGAGGCAGTCTTCCTTCCACCCTCACTGCCACTTATCCCTTCCCTGGGTGCCAACTCTACTCTTCAGCAGGCATTACCAGCAGTCCCTAGGCAGCACTTTGAGCCTGGCTTTGGGAGATCCAGCCTGGATCAGTCCAGACAGAGCAGGGGCCTGAGGCACCTGTGGGTGTCTGGAAAAAAAACCCCTCTCAGTGACAAATGTGGGCTGGGAAAGAGATGAAACCATCTTGTGCCTCCCCAAGCTTTATTTTGGGATAAAAATCTTCCTCTTTCCACTAACACTCAGCCACTGTTCCAGCCTCCTGGGAACTCAGCTAGCGTAAGCAAATACAGAGCTGTCTTGAAATGGGACAATTAGGAGACCTGAAATTAATTGCTCGTTGTTTGTCTCCAGGACCTGTCCCAAGGGAACTAACCCTTAGGCCATCTTCCAGGTCCTTCTTGGAGTCCACAAAGCTGCAGGCTCAGCACGTTTGGGGTTTTTTATTAGCACTGAATCCCATCAACTTCTTGCTCATCAGCTGAATTCTTTGGTGGCTGCAGGGAAGGGGTGTAATGGCTCCTGAGTGTTGCCCTGTTGGGACTTGTAGCAGTCACAGTGGTGTCAGGCCTCTTGTTGGCTTTGTGGGCTTGAGGGAGTTCATTCAGCTCAAGAATGCTGAAGTTCCTGGAGTCTCAGCTCATTTCCTTGTCTCCATGCCACGGAGAAAGGCTGGGAGGACACAGTAAGAATCAGATAGAACTTTGCTAACGAGGGGTGCTCACTACTTCATGCCTATTTCTCTGGAGAATTACCAGCTTTCTACCCCTGTCTTTTATTTTTACATTAAATTTGTCTCCAAATATAAAACTTTGCTGATGCCAGAAATCCCCATTACTGTGTATCCCCTCTGTCGTTAACAGGCACTGCCAGCAGTGGCTAATTAGCCATGAGTCAGGTATCTCTCAGCTGCTCTTTGTTGCACAGAACCTCAGGCATGTCTGGATGGCTTCCCTGCTTTGAGCAGTGATTTAGGGGATGGATTCTGAGCTTTTTAATTGCCTACTTAGCATAATCTGCTTGCTCTGCTTCCCCAGTGGCACAGGATGCTGCTGTGCAGGGCTGGCTTTAGGTGCCTCTAATGCCACATGAAAAAGGGAAGAGAAGCCTCAAAAGTACTGACCTGGACTAACCCAGCTGATCTGCTGGGAAGGTGGGGGCAGTGCACAAATAGGTCACTTCCATGAGGAGTCCCTTAGTCACATCTCCATCCTTGTGCCTTGTGTCCAGCTCTTTTGACCAGCTGTGGAGAGGAGGCAAAGGCAGCTTTTCTCCCATCTCACTAGCTCTGCAGCTGGGGTGGGACAGGGAAACCTGTAGTTGTTAATGCAGCTGAGTGCCTCTCTCTTCCTGCCTCTGCTGCCACTTTGTCCTTGAAGGTGTGTTCAAGAGAGCTGTGAACCCTTGGCCTTCCTCCTGCTGCTACTTAATCTGTCCAAGGTTGTTTCCCTTCATTATTTAGGGCTCTCTGAGCAAAGCAGGGAATGAGGCTGCCTCCTTGCTGTAAATATCATGTATTGACCCATGTCCTTGTCAGACCTTCGACTGGGTAAGAGTCACAAAGGCACAAGGTCTCTGCTGATTGCTTTTAATTCCCACCTGCTACCCAGCCTCTGTTATTTCACTCACTGTCTCTCCATCAGTGTCCTGCTTCTCTTACCTGCCAGTCTTGGCTGTTTTACTCCTGATTCTGACAGGGCAGTGTCAAGCTGCTGGGTGACCCTTCCTGCCACCTCCAACAGCCTTTCCAAATGTATGGGCCTCTTGATGCTGCTGGGAGCCCTCCTCAGGGGTAGTGTTTGGGATGCTCTGCACTGTAAGATGAGGACACAATTCCTGCCTCTGTCCACAGCTCATCCACCAGCTCATGTCTGTCCATCTGAGGTCTCTGTGAGCAGCAGCTTCTTGGAAACAGTGTGTGGGGCAGCTCCTGTACTCCCATATGATGTTTACCATGTGGCTTCAGTTAACTGACTTGGCTTTCTCTCACTAAAGCAGGAATGATGGTGCCTGTTTACCCTGTTGCATAAGGGTGACATGAAGCTGCAGTTAATATTCTCCTCATGCCATGTGAAGGCTGGGATCTCATCTGCCAGAACTGTCAGCCTCAGCGCTGAGTGATGTTTTCAAGGAAAAGAAAAAAAGATCTGAAGCCCTTTAGAGCTGTTTCCTTGAAGTCCTCTGGACACAAGTGCTTTCACTGCATTTTAAAAGTGCATCTAATGCCGCAATGTCTGGCCAATGCACATCAATAACAGAAAGGGAGCAATAAGCCCAGAAGGGATACTCTGCTCTCCACCCACTTTGGATTAGCCATGAGGAAATTCACTCAGATGAGCAAAGTGAAGCTGTGGTGAGATTTGTGAAAAAGAAAGGCCATATGTGTGTGGTTTGGGAGTTAACTCCATACACACAACTGCCTTTGCTCTTCCAGAACCAGACACTGTGTGAAAAATCTGGGGGGCTTTTTGTCACAATTGTAAAGCTGTGTAACCTGCCTGCCTGCTTTGTGGATCCAGGTTTGATCCTTTGCACTCAGGAAAGGAAGCAGTTACACTGCAGTAGCCAGCTCTGGGGATGATGCAAGTGGAAGATACATTAAGGTTCCCTGTCATGGCCTTGCCAAGACAGTTCAGTTGTAATCCAGAGCTTCCTGATCACAGTACCAGACTGTGATCCAGCTCTCCAGACAAAGGCTGCCTTCACCTGATACCCTTCTCCCTCTCTGCTTTGAACTGCAGCCCAGTGTGTCTGGCCCTCAGAAAATAACACACCCTCTGGGTCCCACCCTGTTCTGGCAGCAGATGGTGACAATTTTCTTGAATTCAGCATGGCAGGAGGCCCCAGGAATTCTGAAGACAAGAATTAATAACATCTAAAAGTTCTGCTTCTGTCAAAATGCCACAGAAGTGGCACTGATAGCCTAAAAGGTCTATGTCTGTATAAAGGAGCATTCTTTAATCCATTACTCTTTACACACTGAACATCAATTTAATGAGAAAGTGAAGCTGGAGTTATACAACACTCTAGGATGTATTCTGCTCGTTAAGTGGGAGTGATCTATACAACTGTAAAATGGTGCTAAAACTAAATTCCCTCTAGGATATAAAGGACTGAAAATTGTGCAGTAGTTATGCTAGTCCCTGCTGCAGAAATCTTCTCCTCCAGCTTTTGAGCTTTTAATTTTAAAACCCCCAGAGTAAATCTGCAAGAGCTCATCTTCCTAGTTTGGTTAGGCAGCCAACTCAAGTAGGGCAGAGCCAGTGGGGTGCAGGCTGTTGGCTGCAAATCTGAGACTGGATTTTGCAGGAAAGGAGCCCCTTCCTTTCAGCGTGGCAAACTTGTCTGAGTAACACCTGAAATAGTCTCTTTGGGTGACTGCACAGTTGGGGACTGCAACCCCTCCTTGTACAAGGCATACAGCCACTCCAAGGAACCCACAGGCATGGATGCAGAGGGCAAGTTGCCTCCCAGCTTCACCTTCAACAGTGTAGTCAAGCACAGAAAGCAGTCAGAGCCTGGGCTGGATGTCTCCTGCTCCCTCCAGCTGCTGTTGCACTGAGTCCATGGACCTGCAATGAGCTTTCTCCTTCCACATTTCCCTATGCACTCTGCCTGTGTACTGAAACAGCAGTGCTTGAAGAAATGTATCTGATCCTTTTTGCTTTCCCAGCTCATGGGTGGCTCAGGTTTGTACCTGCTGGATGTGGGAGCCACTGAGAGTAGCTGGGGATGTAACTACTGTTAGTTTGTTTGTGACCCACTGGTTTGGCAGTGGGGACAAACACCTGGTGTGTGATTCCACTCCAGGTCCTCTCCATCTCCCCTACCACATCTCCACAACAGCCCAAATGTCATTAAAACCTGGCAGATGCTCCAAGCTCTCTGTATGCCTGGGCTTGCTAATTATCTCCTGAACCCATCTAACATGCTGCCAGAAAGCAGAAATTGCATTTCAGAGAACAAGGGAATCCAGCATCAGCTCTGTGAAAGCCAGATGCCAAAGCCCAAGAGGCTGCAAAAGCAAGAGGAGAATTTGGTTTCTGAATGTGGTCTCCATGCACAGATTCCTCCCTGCTACCCTTAACCCCCACTAGATTTTAGAAATTCCTTCAAAGTATTGCTGCTACACCCATGCTCTTTACAGGACCTCAACAGCAGGAAGGATGCAAGCCAAGGGCACAGGGTTTGAGACAGACACTACAGCAAAATACTCCCACTAGCAGACACAGGGAAGTGGAGAATTTGGATCACATAAAAACAGCCTGCCTAAACAAACTTAGGCCTTGCTATCTCCTAATGAAGCAGCTATTTCTTGCCTTCCTGCTACTGACAACACCCATTTTCTTGCAGCAGCCTCAGATGCCAACTCTGCAGGCATCTTCTGCTGCAAACTGCAAACCATTTCATCTCCACACTTAAAAGAGGAAGCTCTTCTGTTAAATATTTAATCAAAATTAATTTGTGCCTTATGTAACACATTGTAACTGGGTGTGGTAGTCAGGCAGGGCAGCCCATTTTAGGCCTATATTTCCCTCCACTGCACATTGCCTTGTTGCCCTCTCCCTGCTTGTGCTCACAGATGTTCTGTACCTGGCCAGCACTTGGGGCCTGACCTCTGTATGTGGGGTGCTCACTGGACCCAGAGTTCTTCCTCTGGCCACAAACCTCCTCTCTGTTGTTACTGCATGATGGGTTTGCAGCAGTTTGCAGTCCTCTGCTGTCCCCAGGCTGTGCAATCACAGGGAACACTTCCAGTTTGACTCTTCATCCTGAAGTCCAGCTGGAGAACAGGTTTGCCTGCAAGCAGGAGTTTGGAGTCCTGAACTTTTTATCTTTAAACTTATCTTGGGAGGGGACAGGGATGAGGTCAGAACTGGCATCTATATCCTACATGTCCAGTATTCTGCAGGATCCTACAAGGAAAATGTCCTTGAGTGGGTCTGGAAAAGGTCTCACTCAGCTCTGAAACTTCAGTCTTGTTCTGAGCTGTGGTTAATACCTGCAAAGCAGCACCAGCAGTCCTGTCCTGTGGGATGCTGGGGCTGAGAGCATTGGGAGTGCTCGGCTTCAGTGGCAAAGTGGGGCTACAGGTGCAAGAGGCAGAGGGCCTGGAAATCATGGTATTAGGGATGTTATTCCTTAAGATGCACTGGGAACCTGCCTCTGAGTCAGAATGAAAGGTATGATGGAAATGTCAATTCCCATGGGGGATTTTAAGTTGCTGGCACACACATCAAAGACCAAAAGCATCAGAAAAGCCCAAGGCCATTCTCAGAGTGCTGCTGATTTTGCATTTCTTTTTATCCAATCCTGCATTTATTCCTGTGAAGCTAATGGGGCTGACATGAGCTCTTTTCTTAGTCACTTCTCTGTCTTTTCTTCAGCAGTGGTGATCTGTCACAGGGACAGGGTTTGCTCCAAGAAAATGACAAGAGGAGGGGTGGATTTAGAAGACGTGGGGATTGCTCTTTATCTGGGAAGAAAAACCAGCAAGTGTCAAGGAGGGAACAAGTCTGGGTGTCTGAATACACTTCTAGCAGTGAAAAGCAGCTGCCATCCAGTAGCTGTCAGTGACCAACACGCTCTGAGTTGGGTTCTCTGTGCATCTGCACCATCCCAGGGCCCTCTCCAGGTGCTGGCAGAGAAGTGGGAGGTAAGAAGGATGATCACCTCTCTGCCAGACACCCCAGAGTGGTTCCTCCTGAACGGGGTGGTAGTGCCTTGTAATGGGACATTTTTCCCACTGTCAGGGAAGCTTTAAACTAGACCAGGGTGTGATGCAGAGCTCTGTCTGGCACATGGGTGTTTTTGCAGGCTGGTTGCCCTGGCCAGACACCCTGGAAGCCCTGCAGGAGGGCTGTCTGTGCTGTGCACTGAGGGGATTGATTTCAGTGCACTTCGGAGAGGGTGAAGAACTATAACACCACACAGAAAGGAGCAAACAGCAAAACAGATCCAAGAGGAGGGTGTTGGGGCTGGGGTTTGGAAGAGGCTGCACAGCAGCTGCTGTGCTGTTTTCAGTCCTGCCTCTCTGTGAGAAGGGCAGTGGTGGCAGGCTGGGATGGTGCTTGGCTGCAGCACTGTTTGCCCAGGCAGATCCCCCTCTGTGCCCACCCACACAGCCTGGTCCATCCACCCTGCCAGGTTCTTACCACACTTGGGACTTCCTGCGGGGCATCCCATGCCGGTGCCACTTCGAGTGCGGGGTCAGGTGGTAAATCAGCTGCCTGCAGATCCTGTCTGAGGATTTCCAGGGGTCGTATTCCTGAAAGCAAAGGCACAACTTAGGCTGCCTGCACCACAGCAGAACATGAGAAAAGGAGGAGGGCAGAGGAGGATGGGAAAGGAATAAAGATGGCAGTGGAGCAGGGTCATGTATGCAAGGGAGGAGATGAAGAGAAGAGAGAATGAAAGAGGAATGATGAGAAGGCTTGAGATGCCTCTGCCACATGCCAACTCCTCCTGGGGTGGAGGAGGCGTAGGAGGAGTTCTGCACTGCCAGGAAGAACCCCAGCCCAAGGGAAACTCAGAAGGGTTCTTCTTCTAGGGCTGTGGCAGGAGTGACTGACAATGCTCTATTGCAGGGACCCCTACAGTGCCACCTCCCTGTGTTACAGGACCGTCCTAAATTTCTATTAATTACCTTGTTGCCATGCTTCCCCAAACTCTGTCTCTGAACTATCTGATACCCTGATGTGTAAAGGTCAGTAACTGGCCCCCTTGTACCATCCCCAAGGTGCTTCTTGCTCCTCTTGCAAGAGCAAACTGACTCCATGATCTCCTGTGCTCTAGTTGGGAGATGTCAGGGCAGGGAACTTTGGCTACTTCCCCACAGTCCATCTTACCTCCCTGCAGTCCACTCTGCTACTGGAGGTTTCAGTCTGGGAGCTTCCAATGCCAGCAGTTCCCTCCTGCCCCTGCACTAACTTGTCAGGAAAAGAAGGCCTTCACATGGTTGCTGCTTTCCTGGGTTATTTTTGCACATGTTCTTTAGTGCCATGACTTGGAACAGAACCTCTTCCTTTGCTGAAGCAGAATGGCAAATGGCAGCTGCTGAAGGCTGGGACCTCTGCCTTCTCTATTGTATTTTCCAATTGCTGACAGACACCTGCATTTCCACCCCTCCAGCCATGGTGCCACATGTGCATTTAGGGATTTGATAGGTAAACACCCAGTAAAGCTGTCAGGGAATGCACAGATTGATTCCTTACTGTGAGCAGTTAAAGCACTGCACTGGGGCCAACAGCTGCATGTGACTTTGCTCAGCAGCCCCTGAACCAGGGATGCACTGCCAGCATGTGGCAATTCTCCTGTGCCAAGGGGAGAGGGATCCCAGCCTTCTGCTCAGCTAAGCACCCCTCATCTCCATCCCAGCTTCCCTAGGAGCCCCACAGGGACTGGCCCATGCCTTTGGCTTGGGTGTCTTGTTCTAGACTGCTGCTGTGCTGGCAGGGCTGCAGCTGGCACTCTGCTGTCACCTACAACAGCAATCCTCTCCAAGTGGGTGCACGTGCACACCAGGCTCCAGTACAGCAGCTGGCACAAAGCTCTGTGAGCAATTGTTGGCTCAGAGCTGAAAGTTGCCCTCCTGTTCTTTCCTGTGTCCTCAGTGATTTAATTTCCCCTGACAGACTGGGAATTGCACTCAGCCTGCTTGTCTGTAATGCAGTTATACCCACCAGATGCTCAGCCAGGGTCGGAGAGGGGATGTGGTGGATGTGGTCTGGCATTGTTCTGGGAAGGGTGCTGGTGCTGTAAGTACTGAATTTCTACAACCACTTCATTAAACTTCTGTTGGCTTTGAAGGGCAACTCAGGTGCTCAACATCTTCCTCAGGAATGGGGAAAATAATTTCTTACGCAATGGTACGTGTGTCAGTGCATGCAGAGGGCATGAAACTGGAGTGAGGGGATCAGCAGGTGTAAAACAATGGTAATGTGTTATCTGCCAAACACATGGCTAATGGATTAGGGTAAGCTCCCCTCCTGCTGCCTGCCCTGAGGGGCACTGCACAGCATGGGCTTGGAGATGGTCTGGAAGAACAGCTGGAGATGAGGTCAAGTGAAGTGTGGTTAAAGAGACACTACTGCTACAACCCACCCCTCCCTTCAGATGCTTACATGAATTATACAGACATTACACGTGGAAAGATTTTTTTTTCAGGCTGCACTGCAGCCCAATAATGATGATTAAACTTTGGCTAAATGTAGTTTGTCTACTGAGACATGACTGGTTAATTGTTATCAGTGAGCCTCAGGAGACAGCAGAACAAGGTTAGAAATGCCACTAATCTACACCAGGCATTCAGTGTATTCCCTGGGGCACTGCTGCTTGCTCTGAGCTGTGTGTACTTAATATCTCTCTTTGAATAAAGAAATTCACTCTACTCCTCTCCTTATAAAGCAAACATGACACCTGCCAAGCCTAACGAGCAAATGGATACATTGCAAATCCAAGTGTTTGTGGTGGCAAAGGGTAACAGAAATAGATGCTGGTTGTTGCAGTGGGACTGGGACATCTGTGATGTTTGTCTGTTCTCAGCCCTGCCTTTCTGTCTCTGCTCTCCTCATCCTTTGAAGAAAAGAGCTGGAGAATGCAGGGACACTGTGCACACAACACATTTACTTCCTGAACCTCCAGTGGCAATATATCCCTACAGCACCTTTCTCTGAGGGAACTCTGAGACTTAAGGGGGGAAATAAGGCTGGGGTGAGGTAGTTACATATGGCAAAGGGCCCAGGAAGAGAGAGGGGGTTTTCCTGCAGAGATCTCTGCTCTCCTCTGCAGCCCCATGAGCACCCCATGAGCTCTAGTTGCTTTGAACCCCTGTGCCACCAGTGATTATGGCTCTCTGCCCTGTCACTAAGTTTACTCTGGGCACAAAAAATAATTTCCTAATACCTGTGGACATAACCTCCTTCAGCTGCATTTATGTTCTGAGGTAGTTTTAACTGATTTCTACAGAAATATGCCCCCCAATCCATATGCTGCCACTCCCAGGGCACACACTGCCTGGCTCTGGAGGATTGATTGCAGCACCAGCTGCCCCAGTAGGGCTCTCTGCATCAGTGCTGTGCCACAAAGTATTCACTGAGCTGAGGGAGAATTCACCTTTTTGGGACATTGCAGATCTCTAGCAAGGCTCATCAGCAGGTCATGGGAGATGGGATCCACCAAGTTGAGGAAAGTTGCATTTTTGTAGAGCACTTCATTGAGAAATGTTCCTTCCAGTCCTAGGTCCTACAACAAAAACAGACAGTCAGGCACACAGGCTTCCTCAGAGCTATTATCCATGGCATGTTCTGAAACCAGAAAGTAAATCTGATGTGGTGCCAGCTGGATGCCCAGTACAGGAAATTATCCAGCAGAGGTGATGCAGGCGTGCCTGACCCAGCATTGCTGTGCTGAGGGTGCAGGCAGCCAGAGAGCTGAATGAGATGCAGTGTTAATTTGAGCTAGTCAGCCTTGGGCTGACCACCTTATTTCCACCTATCACAGGAAGGTGAGAATTCTATCATTTCCAGGCTGGCTGGAGCCTGGAGAGAATTAACTTCAGAGAAGCACAGTTTTGTCAGCTTCTATGTGTGAATCTGCTGCAGAAGCCAAGCAGGAAGACTGGCTCTAAAGCTGCTTCTCCAATCTCAGCTTTTCTGGAAGAATCAGACCTTTCTCAGGTATTTAGATGCTGCCTGGTGGTGGCTGGCTGAGCAGAAGTCCTGCCCATCTGTATGAGTTTAGCTGTGCTGTGAATTTCTCAGTAAGAGCTAAGCAGTGGGGTGCAATGGCAAATTTAGAGGTGGCTTTACACCACAGTCAGAGTAACTCCTCTTCCATCTTCAACAGTGTGAGTTAGGGGAACATCTGTGGTCCAGGTAACTTATCTGTGTGGACCAGGGGATGGGGCACCTTTGGAGGAAACCTCAGCATCTTTGGGGAAAAAAAAAAAAAGCCTCCCTGGGGCCAGATGGATGATACTGCAAAGAACTAAGTTGTTTCTTGCTAAGAGAAAAGCAAAGAGGTAATATATTGACACAGTTACTACAATCAGAAGGTACCCCAGAGGTGTGAAAAACAAACAAAATTTTAAAAAAATTTGGGAAAGAGAGATCACATATTCACATGAAAGTACCACAAGGGCAAAAAAAAAACCCAAAACCCTAGGAGTAGAAATGTAGAAGAGAAAAAGTCCCGGGTAGGGATAGTGCTGGGTTTGATTCAGTTGATAAGGAGGGCTCAGCTAAGGGAGGAAACGTCTTCTCCCCATTCTGAATGTGGCTGACAGGAGAAATGAATAAGCAAATGGGTGCCCCATATGTTCACACTGCTCTCCTGAATGTGTGTTTCAGGCACCACCCAGTGACTGAGAGCTAAAAAAAATATTCAGTGAGAGGGGGAAAAAAAGCTGGATGTATGCATATACATCATCAACAGGGACAGAGCCATAGCTGGCAGAGGTTTGGGATCTTAACTCTAAGCACCAATCAAAGCCAGTGCTGTATCCTGCTCTGGATATGCTGGACTGAGCAGAAAGCAAAATCCCAAAGAGACTCTGGCTACAGACACAGAAAGGGAGAATAAATTAAATTTATTAAAACTTTACAGCCCCATCACTCTGTGCACAGAAATGACACCCGTAGGCAGGCAAGGAACCCAAGCAGAGGATCAGTCCTGAAGGACAGATAGCCACAGCTGGATATGGGCCAGGAGCCTACCAAGGCATCATGCCAGTGTCTCCCTTAAGCATAAGGCTTCAGGGAAATGGAGCCTCCTACACCAAGTGTAATGTGCACAGATGAAGAAAGCTGCTGTGAGGATGGCATAGCTGGGCATGCAGCACTGGATGTCACAGCAGTAATTAAACTCCCCCAGTTGGAGCTATACCATTAAGATGGATCTGCATTCCCATTATAAATCCTGCCTGCGAGGGCTTTGTAAGTAATATCACTGTAAATATTCACTTCACATCAATATTCCATAAATTCTTAGCCCAGAGGCATTCTCCAGCTCATTTTACTTATTTCCCTGTCTCCCTCCCTCTCTCTCTCATTCCTTGGAAAATATTGTACCACCTAAAGGGAGGCTGCAGACAGCAGAATATTATAACTGCTGCCAGTTCAGCTGGCTTAGTGCTGTTGTCTTAAAAAAGATACTTTGCCATTGTCTCAGCACAGGGAAAACTGATTACACCAGACTTTTTGCTGGTGTGAGTCTAATGTCTCCCTGGGCTTCAGCTGAGTGATGCTCACCCAGATCAGCAGGAAAGCTGATCTGGCTTCTGCTGGTGGGCATTTTGGGGTAGATGATGTGCAATGGAGCTGTCCAAGTGTTCATATACAAAGCACGTGTGCACCTGTGGTTTGCAGCTCTTCTTCATGCAGTCTTCTAAAATGCTGGGATCTCACATCTCTGTTAGTGGATCTGCTTCTGCCTGGCTTGCTTGCTTTACATTATCACACGCTCTGAACATCCCAGGAATAGTCTGGAGACCACAGGTCAAAACCCACTGGCAGATACATCAGCAGGGAACACCTGCAGGGCTGGGCAAGGGGGGTGTGCTGGGAGCAGCAGGAGGCACACGTGGGATCCCGTGTGAGCTGTCTGCTCACCTGAGGAGGCTGCAGTTCCACTCCCACCATTTCTCTGCCTTCCCTGGGGTGTTTGCACCCTGGCCCAAGGCACAGTGATGAGGTGTGGTGCTAAATATCCTCCCTATCCACCAGAGTGAACAAGGTATCTCTCTTTTTACAGGTACCAAACAGACCCTCACCTGGGACACATTAACCCGTGACTCCCGAGAGCGCGATCCTGCCAAGGTAAGGAGTGACCAAGCTAAGGGTGAATGCAGCTGTGGAGTGAGGAAAATTTGTAAGTTAGAAAAAAGCTTATCTGAAGCTGACATTGGACACATGAGGAGGACTGGTGCTGATTACATGACCCCAGACTGGGTGACAGCTGGAGGTGTAGCACTTGCTAGTGGTGTAAACTGTCTCTGAAACCTCTGAGCACTCAAGGAACCAGAGGCTTTGGGGTGTTGCTGGATGGGTTCCCATCTTGCTTGGCAGGAGATGTTGTGATTATAGGATGCATGTCCCCCCTTCTGTTGTGAGCAGATGGACAGACAGTCATTGTTTCAACACGGGCAGGCAGAGATGGGGACCAGGAATAACATGGGGAACTGAAAAGGGAGGAGGCAAAATGTGAATGTTCAGGACATGGTAATTCTCAAACACAGATGTGGGGAAGCCAAGTGTTTAACTGATCCTGAAAGGAGCTTAGCAATGACCCTCAATTCCATATGGCCCTGTGACTTAGCACTCAAACCCTGTCTGTTCACACAGATGGACCTGGAGACCTCCAGGGTCTGTGGAGGGTTTCAGTGCTTCAGTCTCTAGGAGAGATGCTGAGCTCTACTGAAAATGACATTCAGTAATTCTGGCCTCTGGCATACCCTAGTAAAGTCTGTTCATGTTACATTGCTACATCCATGAAGTGAATGGTTGCCTCTTTCTTCATAAGCTTCTTGTCATAGGCCCTCTCCAAAACTGCCTTCGAAATCTTATTCAACCCTTGTCTGCCATACTGGTGCACACACAGAGGTTCTCTGCTGGGAGTTTATCTGTCTACATGTGTGGCAAGAAGAGTGTGGTGCTGGTAATAGTCTTCAAGTGAATGCTGAAGTAGTGGACAGGAAAAGCAGAGATGTAATTTTTGGTCCTGTGAATTCTTACTTGTGAGTGTGCAGCTTCCTGGTAGCTCAGGGCAGTGAGCACCACTGTCATATGTGTTGTACATGGACATGCAGAGCAGACAGGGCTGCTCAGGCAGCTCCCTGCAGCTGCTGGTGTGGGTGAACGAGCATCCAGTGAGCCAGTCCCTGCTCCACTGCACCCACATCCACTTGCTACTAAGGCAAGAAATAATGGATGTTCCCAAGAGGAAGCAGATTGTTATCCAATGGAGCAACATGATAAGCTACAAACTGATGGTGTTTTATGTCGTATCTCAGGTGGGCTTTGTCCCCTGTGCTACCAGTTACAGAGCTCCCTGCAGTTTGGGGCAGCTGAGTTTGGCTGGAGAGTGATGGTAGCAGTGGGTGATGGAGGAGATGGCTCTGCTCCAGCAGCAGGGCTCTGTCCTCAGCATCACTTTGGCACCACACTGTCTGCACACTGGCTGCTCTGCTCCTGAATGGCGGCAGACAGAAACATGCTCCCACTGATACACTGACCCCTTTACCTCTCCTCTCAGCCTCCATTGTCCCAGAGGTCCCCTCCAAAACCATTTGGGGTTTCCCAGACATATCTCAGCCAGTCTGGCTGAGTGGCCATAACGGGATGTGGTGGCAGTGGGGCGGCAGCGGCTTTTTTCTGAAAGGNGGCAGTGGGGCGGCAGCGGCTTTTTTCTGGAAGGCATCAATCCTGAGCACACCCGCGGGCTGGCATGGAGGGGTGTGGATGAGCACAGCCCGAGCTCGGAGCCCCCTTCTCCTGCGTGCAGCACAGTTCCCTTCGCAGCTCCCTCCCAGCCCCTGGCAGTCGGGCCAGGCGCCGCTCGCCCAGGCTGCGGGTCGGAGAGGCGGCAGATGTCGCCCGGCACGGCGGGGGCCGCGCGGGGGAGCACGCGGGCACGGAG
>VXBB01017623.1:491547-520083 GCA_013399915.1 Illadopsis cleaveri | reverse complement strand
CGGGGCTCCGGTACCGCGGGGCTCCGGTACCGCGGGGCTCCGCGCTCGGCAGCCGCCTCCCCGACGGCCGGGCAGCCCCGCTGCCCCTGCTCCCCAGGCGCCTCCTCCTCCCGCGTTTGTTCTGCCGGGAGATGCTCGGTGGGGAAAACAAAGAGAGACGCGGATGCTGCCGAGACTGCTCCTTCCATCCAGGCGTTTTGGGGAGCTATTTCATTCCTGGACAAACACTTTGAACATCGCAAAAGGTTGTCTAGATTAATAGTAGTTCAAAACACACCATCTGCAGGGACTGCTTCTGTGGGCTGTGTTTTCTATCAGTCTGCTGTTGGATCCAGAGGAAGTGTTTTACTAATCTAGAAAGTGGCAGGAATTTTGCCCACCACTCGTCATCTGCAGCTGATAGTACGATGCTGGCACTGTTCCTCACCTGCTGTGGGTAGAACTGTTTTCCTTGTATGCATTCTTCCCTCTGCCAGCAGTGCACAGCAAGTTTAGCACATGCTTTTCCTCAGACAAAATCACTGCCATCCAACAGGATGGTAAAAAACAAAGCCTGAATCCCATCTCCAGGCACTGAGATTTTGCAGGCAGCTCAATCATGCTCCCAGCATAACCAGTGGCTCAGCCTAACCTACTTTTTTGGAATTGGATCCATAAGCTTACTTTTGTTCAGGACTATCACCACAGTGAGCCCCATGGCAGACTGTGAGTCCTGCACACAGAGCAGGGGTGTGTAGTAGCTGTAACGTGAGGACACACAGCTATAGGAAAAACCTTGTGCATCCATGGACAAGCACCATCCAATGCATCTGTGGAAGGATGTTGTGGCTATTGGGCTCTCACTTTGGGGGAGTGGGGATGGTCATGGCTCTGTGGTACTGCAAGGATCATTTTCCTTCTCAGCCTTCCTCTGAGCCATGAATGGGGATGGAGATGTGGATGCTTTGCATCGTGACAGCCTTTCAAATATTCAACTGGTGACCTGTGTCTGGCTTGAAGAGACAGAGACAAAAAGGGGCTGGACTCCAAAGCAGCCTGGCTAATGCATTAATTTTGTCACAGTGTTTGTGCAGCTCTCTAACCATGGTAGGCCAGATTCTGAAGGCCCCTCTCAGAATTCTACTCGATGCTTCATCAGACAAAAGTCCTGACTGTCCATCTGCCCATTAGTCCCCTCCCTGCTCTAAGCACCTGCACGAGGGAAATCAGCATCATCAGATCTTGAGATATGGCTGAGACTGACTCAAGCTAATCCCATTTAGGGAGGGAGTAGATGCTCAGTAAGGAGTTCTGGATCTGGTCAGAGAGCTTTGAGAGGGGCTGGGTCAAGAGAAAATCACTCATAGGGTGCAGTGTTACAGCTGCAGAATTGTCACTGGGAGCAAAGACAAGGACAAAAAGTGCTGGAGTGTCAAAGGAGAGGGGCACAATGGCCTTTCCCTGCTGTCTGGCTGCTGGACAGGCTGCCACAGACCCCTGCTCCTGCCTGCTCTGCTCTGAGTGCTGCTGAAAGCAGCAGCAGAGATAGTGGGTTTGGAACCAAAGGGTAGTTCATCAGCAGAATGGCTTTGTATGGCTCAGTTGCCTCACACCTTATCTCTGAGAGTCAGAAGGAAACACAATCTGCAGTTTACTCATAGTGGGGATGAAACCAGGTGGATTGCTCTGAGGCAATGTGAGAGCCAGGGCACACAAGTGGCTCCGAGGATGGCACAGTTACCAGGATACCCCTCCTCTGCATGTGACCTGGAAATATCCTGCCACAGAGCAAATCACCTAACAAACAAACAATTGCAGGGGCAGTTCAGCTGTCTCCCGGCTGTGCTTTAGCACTGGGAACGCTACAATAGCACGGATAATAGGAGCTAATGAGAAACACACCCGTGCTCCACTTGGCTTCCCTGAAGGAGAATGCCTGGCCAGCAGCTCTCTGCAGACTGAGAGATAATCCTGCCCTATCTGTGTGTGCTTTCAAAGGGCACAAGACAGTGAGTGGATGTATTTCTATTCTGAGATGCTCAGCAAGGAGAAGGGGCAGAAGTTTGCTTGGAGAAAATTGACTTTTCTGCCAGAGTCTGCATCTTCTGGCCCTAATGCAACCCTAAGAGAGAGTGAGCCAGGAATTGAGCATGCAAGACCTGGGAGATACCAATCTACAGGAGTGTCCCCATCTTTCTGTCATCTCTGCTGCAGTGTCAAGGGCACCTGTAAACTTTACACAGAGAGAGATCAGCTCATGAGCTGGTTTGGTACAACAGAGTGGGAACTGTGGGGTTTCTCACAACGACCACAAGCTGTGAGTTTGAGACTTGGAAATCCCATCCCCGTGGATATTTTAGCACCTCTCAGAAGGATGTTATCTTGTTTCTAAACTGAATGCGGGATACATGGTGCTGCCAACTGCATCTAGCTGGGTGCAGCATGACTGAGTTAATTTTACCAAAAATTGCTCCTAACATGAGAAATGGGAAAAATGGAAAGCAGAGACCCTTTAGCTATTCACTCCAATTCTGTGCTATAGGCACATCTCCTTGTTGTCACCCAAGTGCCCAGGAATGGCAATGTTCCCAGTTCCTTGTCTTTCAGGCAAGTAAGGAGAGCTCAGATCAGTGCCAGGACAGAAGAATAATTGTACTGGATCAGACCACAGGTCTCTTTCCCCTGGGATCCTCAATTAGCAGTGGTTAATAGAGGAGGATGTCCAGCGAGGACATTAACAACAGGGGGATGTAGGTCAGTGTGCTGCTGAGTACTCTCCTTACCATTGGTCATCCGTAGTTCAGGAATTTCCTGAGATGTGGATCTCTGCATTTAATAGTCTTTTCAAGTTTTTCCTAAACCCTTTTATGAGCCTGAGAAAATTTTGAGTATCCACAGCAACTTATGGCACTGTTCAGCTGTGCGAAGAAATATTTACTTTGTTCTGAATCTGTCACTCACTGTTTTCATTTGATGCTTTTGTAGCTTAAATATTGGAAGAAGCAGCAGGCAGTCATTCCTCATTCATTTTCTCTAAGCCACTCTCAGATAAACCTCTGCTGTGCCTCCTCTCATGTTTCCGCTTCCCAAACTGAAGTGTGTTGGACTTGTACAGAAACTATTTCAGCCCTCAGTTCATCCTTAGCTACATCCCTGCCTCTCCTCTAGCTGTGCTGAAGCCTGTACTGCACTGGGACAGCAGCCATGGTGCTGCTGCTGCACCCTGGAGCTACCTGGGAGCACACTGGGTTTGTGATTTTGCTCTGGCTGCCAGCACTCACTTGGATTTTTTTGATTTCACTTGAGCCTTGAGCTGATGCTTTCACTGAACACTCCTGCCTTGCTCTTGCTATCACTTGGCCCCCATGACTCAGTTTCCCATTAGTATAATCATTAGTATAATCCGATTAGGGATAATCACTGCTCACCCCATTTATGAATTCACACTGTCAGTCATGGTCAGGGATTTCCAAGGCCTCATTTCCATGTTGTCCATTCCTGCAGGGCCTGTGAAGCTCTGGGCTGGGGGTTTGGGCTCCCATCTCTGGCTGGGGGAGGTTGTGGTTTCCTCCCTGTCACGGCCAGAGGGGCTGCCCAGAGTGTGCAGTGCCTGCTGTGCCCCTGGGCTGGGTGAGCAGTGCCTGCTGTGCCCCTGGGCTGTCTGTGCAGTGTCACCTGTGCCCCTGGCCTGGGTGAGCAGTCCCTGCTGTGCCCCTGGGCTGTCTGTGCAGTGCCTGCTGTGCCCCTGGGCTGTCTGTGCAGTCCCTGCTGTGCCCCTGGGCTGGGTGAGCAGTGCCTGCTGTGCCCCTGGGCTGTCTGCAGTGCTCGGTGCCGCAGCACTCCCCGCAGAGCCGGGTGGCCGGGGCTGGAGCTCTGCCCTTTCCCCGGGCACAGCCCGCGGTGCCGGCGCTGTGAGCGCAATTCCAATGGCCCCTGCCCGCTCACGGGGCTGCTCTCATTTGTATGCTGGTCAAGCTGCCTTCGAATGACAATCCTAATTATGTTTGCCTTGTGTATGATGAAGGTTACATTTCTGACTGATTTTGCCGGGCTGGAAGTGTAATTGATTAATTTAGTGCTTAAGAAGGGAAAGAGGATTAAGGCGGAGGTGAGGCTGTGCTGCCAGACACTGCGTTGACTGCCTCACACTTTCACAGCTTCAGCTTTTGTTTGCCTGCAAACCAGCTTGTCTGAGCTCCCAAGTTGTTATTTCTCGTGGCTCTGAGCTTTGGCAGATCCCTCAAAGCCAAGCCTCCTGCTGGGAAGGGAGCTGTAGCTCTGGAGAGATACATGCAAAGGCTCCAGATTTAATTCCATTGTATCTAGGGGCAAATGCACTTGCTGTTTGGCCATGAGCTGTTCATGTGGGAGCTCCATATCCCAAATACCTGTAAGCTCTTGACTGAACAAAGCAGCAGACCTGCAGAAGGTCCACCTGTCCATGACAGTGCAGTTTTGGGGAAGAAGTCCTCTCAGTGACAACAATTAGGGGGATTTCTTCCTTGGAACTGCAGAGTACATGGAGATGGGGAGACACAAGATGAACACAGCATCAGCTGGGCTGTAGTCTTGGGGACTGTCTGCAGCATCAGTGCTGGTGGAAGCAGCTGCATGCAGGCAGTCACTGCTGGGACTCTGCACTTGATGGAGAAATGGTAGCAACAGAACATGTAACACTCATTAGATCTTAAACCTTTTGCTTCTTGCAGCTGAGGCTCTCTGCAGCCCACGAGGCCCTTGGTGGTGTTCTGGATCTGAGGCAATGATAGGTTTTCAAAAGCACAGAGTTCTGCTACGTAATTATGGACATTGGCCTGCTCATTATTGGAGAAATTAATCAAGTTCTTGCAGTGCCCATAAAAGCAGATTTGCTGGGCTATATATTGCTTGTGTAGAGAATATTAACCACCTGTGATCCTGTGGTCACAGTAAAACTGGACAACACTGCTGTGAGCACAGGGAAGGTCACCAGTCTGCTCCAGTGACCCAGGGCATTACCTTGACTTTTAGCACAGGGAAATTCTGAGCTTCTGCTGCTTTCACAGTGAGTCAGTTCAGGAACTGAGATGCATGGAGGATTTCTGTTACCTCCATTCTGGGAGCACGCTGCACCCATTTCATTTGGATTAATTTTATCTTGATTAAATTAAGGTGGGCTGTGAAGATACTGTGGGGTTTGGGCTCACAACCTTGCACTGAACTGCTGCAGTGGCTGTAGTCCCTGGCAGAAAGGCAGGGCAGGCAGCTCTGAAAGCACCACCAGAGATGTTCCTCACTGCCCTGAGAGTAGTTGGGCTGGCCAGGCTCTCCTGTCCCAGGCAGGAAGGGAATCACACACCTGCATTGTGGGGTATTTCTTCCAGCCCTGGTGGGGCTTTCAGAGGGAGATGGTGTGAAACTCTGGCTCTTCTCATCTTCTGCCCCAAGCTCACACTTCCCCTCTCTTTCCTTCCACCTTTTGCACCTTTCCACTGCCACCTGGACCTATGTGTGCTTTCCAGACACCTTTTCTGTCCTTCCCAGCCCTCTGCTTTCCCCTGGCAGGCACACAAGGAAGGAAGGAAGGGGAGAGTCACTGGGAGCAGCAGGAGGTCTTCCAAGGCAGCAGCACAAGGTCCCCTTTGTAACACCTTGTGCTTTTGATCAGCCTGTAGAGAGGAGCAGTAGAGTTTAAAAAAATAGCAGAGCAATGCAGTTAATGAAGCAAATGCTGGCAAGTGACACTTCCAGGGGCAGCCTGTGGTCCCAAGGGGCTGCTTTTCTGTTCAGCCCCCTGCCTTTGTTTGGAGCACAGAGGTGGCTCTTGCCTGCAGGTGCTTTCACAAGGCTGATGGGATGTGTACGGGAAGGCCTGGGACCTCTCCAGGCATTTCCATAGATCAGACCATTGAAGAAGCTGATCTAAGACAGGAGAAACATGGGAGGAAAGCCTTGCAGGGACTTAAAATGTACCTTGCCATGAAGCTCTCGCATTTCCAGATTTTAAGAGGCAGAAATGTCTGATTTTATGATATGTCCCTCTGGAATCCCTTTTTGTGTGTGTGTGTGTCTCATAAAAATATTTCTGAAGAGCTTTTGGAAAACCTGGCTTAGAAGCTCCCCAATTGAAAGCTATGGGCTGGAGTTATGGTTTCATAAAAGAATGAAACCATCTTAAGCCCGTGCAGGAGAGGCTGAAGGCAGCACCTGGTGCTGCTAAGCTTCTTTTGGAATTTGAAACCACTAAGTGCACAGATTATACTGGCTCTAAGCATCTTAGCAAGCAGCTCTAAACCACTGGAGAGCAACCACAGGCCCTCGGGGGAGGACCAGGCACTGGAGGCCAGGCTGAGGAGTCTGAGTCGAGCAGACACAGTGCATGGAGGTGCTGCTGGCTGGTTTGAGGGGTGGCTGCAGGGGAAGTTCAAGGCTCTCCACCACTGGCTCTGGCAGAGGGAAGCAGGTCCAGCCAGCACATGAGAGGTGAGATGTCCTGGTGAGGAGGATGGCCTCCCTGACTAAGACTTTCATGTTCTTCAAAGACCTCAGCACTTCTTAAAATATGTTTACAGTTCATGGCAGGCCTGGAAAAGCAATCAGCTGTTTTTATTTCTTTTCAGTTTGACTATTTTTTTCTCCATTTATATCCAAAGATAAAAAGACATCTTTTGTCTAAAATACCCCAAATGTTTAAAGAGTACAAGAAGCAGAACTTGGAGTGGGATTTGAAGCATGAAAGCCTTTTTTGAGCATTTCCTTCTCTGCCCAGGAACCTTTCAGGTTGTTACATACCAGTGACCCAGTGTTTAGATTTAGATGGCTGATCAGAAGTAGGTCTCCAAGTCTGTCACTGAAAACCCAGTGTGGAAGGGGCTTCTCTGGCTGTTCTGTACTTCTCAGCCTCTGCACACTTGACTGGAGCTGTCCCCAGGATCTAGCATGAATCTCTCTCCAGGTTTCGCCCAGGTCACCAGTGTCACTCACTCCAGCCTTTAAAAGATAAGAGCCACTCTGACCTACTGCCCTGTTTACACCATGGATGAATTTGGATTTTACAGGGCAGGCATCTGAATTATGTTTTTGCACTCACCTACAACACCCTGAGGGATTCCCCCTGTGGGGTTTGACCTAGGTGATCCCTAGCCCCACTGCAGTCTGCAGGGCAGTGCCATGAGCAGACAGACAGGAAAGGGTAGTGCTGCTGGAAAAGCAAACAGGCTTTTCCTTGGAGACTTGTCTGTGTCATTAATACCTGGCATCGCTGAGCTGCTCAGCACAAAAGCTCTTTTGGGCTTTGCCAGGCTCAGGTTTGGTTTGGATGACACCCATGTGTGCCACTTGTGCCCTGTGCACAGAGCTTGCTGCTCTCCTCAGTGCCACCCTGCACATGCTGTCCCTCGTGCCCTGCCATGGACAGAGCTGTTCCAGGCAGGCTGTCAGAGCCTGTCATCTTCAGCAGAGCCATTAACTGTGTTCACCTTTGAAGTAAAGTTAATTTCGAATGTCAGAACAGCAGAGGCCAACATACAAACTTTCACCTTCCCATACATTTTTTTTTTTTTTGGTCACCATGGAAAGGGTTTTGGCTTTTTCTGTGCTTACCACAGCAGTTTGTGTGGCTCAGCCCATGTTTGCCTCACGGCGTCACTCCACACAGTTCACTGGTAAGGAATTTCATCCACACCTTAAAGAAATTGAGGAAGATGAGGTTGGGAAGGCTCTGGGGTGCCTTAGTGATTGCAGGCAGCAGTGCTGAAAAGCAAGCAAACCAGGAGGAAGAGTGAGCTTCTTTAGAGGAGCTACCTTGTGACAAATACTTTAAGAGCAGTGACTAAGGGCTTCCCTCCTTTGCACCATCATCCCACAGGGCAAAGGAAAGGTGCTGGGGTGTCACTCCCCAGAACTGGCCTGAACCCAGAGGGACCAGTGATGGGGTACCAGGCCCTGGCTGTCTCTCTCCACACTCCAGGTATCAGGTGCTCTTTATTGTCCCGAAGGCTGATGGCTGAGATGCAGCCTCACACTGAAACAGGACGGGCCCTCCCAGGGAGGATTTCTGCCCTCTTTTTGACAGTTTGAGCCAAATACAGGGCTGCTCTGTGAACCAGGTATACTCAGCGAGCCTGAGCTTGGTGAGGACTAGCAGATCATGCCCAGGAGGCAGGGGCACGGATGTCACAGCCCTTGCCGGGCTATCCAGCTCCCCCACAGCACAGGCGGCGCTTTGGCTGGACAGGACGGGATGTGAGGGGGAGCAGCAGGGCAGTGGCAGCGGGGGCACCCCGTGGAGGGGATACCCCGTGGGATGATGCTGCTGGCAGCGCATTCCCGATGGCAGCAGCCCCCTTTGGGCAAGTGCAGCCCCCGGCGCGGCCCGCCCAGCCCGGGCTCCCCTGGCAGCGCCTCCCGTCTGTGCCATCTAGTGCCCAGCGCAAGAACTGGGACTGACCCAGCCTCTCACCCACAGGGGAACAGCCCGGCCGCTCTGGAGAACAGGCTCTCCTCTCCCTGGGCCAGGCAGGGATGTGCTGGGAGGACCCCTGAGATGCCGCACCGCCCGCATGGAAAATCCCACTTAGCTCCAGGTAGGATCGCAGCGCGCAGGTGTGTCTGTGGGGCGGATGGAGGGAGTGACGCTGCTCGGAGGCTGCAGGTGAGATGAGGCTGGGCCAGACCTCGCTGCCAGAGGCTCCAGGTAGGGAGAGGAAGGCTGGAAGCTCTTGAGAATCCTGCCTCTGCTTTTCAGGCATTGTGTTCCTGTGGCGTGCTCTAACGCTGCACACATGTTTTAAGGGATGAAAATAATGACCTCTGACTGGAATTCTCCTATTTGGACAGATTTCAATGCTATTCCAAGGCAGCTGCAGTTAGCTGAAAACACTGAAAACACTTTATTTTGCAGTGTGTTGGGCACAATCTTTGTTCTGTCATTTCTTAGGTAAGTTCCTTGTACTAAGTTGTTATTTTTTCCAGAAGTTTCCATAGCTGTAGCTTGATTTGCCAGCTTTGATTCTTAACTCTGCCTCTGTCCTCTTTATGCTTTTCAAAGGAATACTTTCCCTCTTTACAGACCCAGTTTCATTTATGAGCTTTAAATAAGAGCCAATGTATCAGGAGCTAACAAATTCTTGCTTCCTTCTTGCTGCATTTTCCCCCCAAAATCTTTGTAAGAGATTTAACAGTGGTGTAAGGAGCTTCTATAAGTCGGAACCCATCAATATATATCTATCCTTCATATTGGTTTATCACAGCCAGGCATTACATATTTCTCTATATTGAATTTCATCAGCTATTATTTGCCCTGTTTCACAGATGTTTTCAAGTTTTCCACAACTGAAATTTTCCTGATGTCTTTTGCTAGCTCCATATGTTATCTTTACTGTTTCATCTCTGGGCCACAAGTAAATATATTGAACATGCTGCCTCTGGCATCCATAGGACACCCACTGAGCTTTTTCCACGTGAAGTTTTGATCATTAATTCTTCTCTTGTAACTTGTATTGGATTAAAAAGAATCACCTGATAGATTAAAAATGATCACCTGATAGCTGTTGCCCAGCACATCCTGTTCATGACTTTAGGGAGTTAGTAGTAAAACTATTCAAGGAACAGATGAGCATATCCTTGTTCTTGGGATCACATCCAGTATCTGTGAACTCTCTCTGTGGGTTTTTCTCTCCAGAATATATTGCACAGGCACATCATGCTGTTTCTGAAATGTAAAATTTCCTACTGATCTTTTTTTTTTTTTTTCATTGGTGCTTAAGTAAGGCTGATTGCTTAGGAAGAAAAACCTTGGTAGCCTTTTCAAATATGAGAAGGTAGCAGTGCCCTTTAGCATCTGATAGGTGACTGGCTGTAGTGAAAGCCTGGTGGTTTTGGAGCTGGCATGCTTAAAGCTCTCCTGGGTCTGCTATTGATCTTGGCATGTTCCTGCTTTTGAAGGGACTGATCTTTGAAACTGGGCTCCAGGAAATCATTTAAGGATGTGTTTGCATCCTGCTGAGCACTGAAACTGTGAGGATTTCAGTGGGAAGGAAACTCATCTTGAAAGAGACACAGTCTTTATCTGCTTTCCCTCATTAGCGCTTCATCTTCCTGGAGGTGATATTCTCCACAGCATCCCCTTGGCAGCAGGAAGCCGGTGCTGGGCTTAAGTCCCCACTTGCCCAAAGCTTGCCTGGTCCTGTGCCCTGAGAGCTCTGTTTCTGAGGTGCCTGAGCTCGGGGCAGGTGCTTGCTGTGCTGTCCCCACAGCTGTTTGCACACCTGTGGTGGCCCTTCTGCCAAGACCAAGGGTTGTAGAGGCACAGTTGGTTCTCCAGCAGGCTCCCAGCTCCTCACAGGTCTGCAAGCTCTTTTATTGCTGTCTCTCAGTTCTTTGGAACTCAGTTTCTAGGGCTTCACACCTTCCCCTGTGTAATCCACTTCCAGGTCTGTTGAGTGCCACAGTCAGGATTTATAGTGTTTGGGTGCCAGCAAGAGTCCATTCTGCGGTTTGTTCCCAGAGCTGCTTAATTACCAGGGAAGCCCAAATCTCTGTTTTGCATGAAAGCAAATGGAGGCTTGGACAGGCAATGTGATTTATTGCAATCATTTAACACCAGAAACAGGAGAAACCCCCCCTTTCACTCCCCACACCTCTGTGCTGTAACCCCAAGGCCACTGCAGCAGAGTCAGGTGGGGTGCCCAGCTGTAACTAGGGTCTACTGGTGCAGGGGGGGCCCTCACCCCTCCCCTGAGCTGAGGAGGTGCCTGACCTCACCTGCATCACCTTCACTCATGGCATGACAGGGCTGTGCCTGGGCAGGGCTCAGCTGAGCCCGGTGCAGGAAGGGGTTGTGTGACAGCTGTATCCCCAAACGTCCATCCCAGCTTTAATTACACTGACACTGCTGCCTGGGTGTAATTAGCAGTTGAGAAAATCTGAGTGTGATTTTAATAAGCTGAGAGTAATGCAATTTGTCTTTTCTGTAAGAGATGCTTTGCAAATAAAAGCTGTAATTAAAAAGCACATGCACAGGGCAAACAGCAACTGTGCCATGGGTGTGTGGCTGCTCAGTGTGCAGTGTCTGGCACATGGCCTGGCCTGGCACAGGGGTCCCTCACTGGGGCAGTCTTCATCCTTGGGTTGCCAAGACAATGTAAAAACTGCAGGATTTGGCTCAATTGTGGGTTTTACAAAAGGCTCTTCCCTGTCTTCACAGATCCCCTTTGATATACTGTTGGGTTTTGATAAGAGTAAGTCTCCTGGGTGTCACCCTCCCCATTGCTTTATTGCTTTTCATTCCTGTCACTATTGTGTTTCTGTGTTCTCACCCATGAGCCCAAATTAGCTTGAGGCTGGTGGGATCTCTGTGGCAGAGGCCAGGGTGGCATGGGGGGAGTCAGGAAACCTTTTCAAGAGCAGCCAGCATTTCTGGTAGCGTCACATCTGAGCAGCCAGACCAGGCTCTGGACTCTGCCTCTCTTTCCTGCTCCTTCCTGCTCTCTTAAAAAAAATCCATATCTATAAAAAGATAATTGCTTTTATCTAGTCTTCTGTCTCTGCACAATTCTGCCCTGCCCTGCTGGAGTTCAAGGTTCATTTCTGGCTGTGGGAGCTCTCACAGGGGAGCAGCTGTGTTAAACCCCGAGGTCTGTTTCCCACAAATCCCCATGACACATCAGGCTGACCTCACCAAAAATTGTTCCTCTTCCTCAGTGCTATGAGGCAACTGTGAGGGGACAAGGTGGGAGACAGAGGCACAGCAGCTGTCAGAAAATGGTCATACCCACAGCATCAGAGGGCTGGAGTTGTTGGCTGATGTGGGGAGGGGCAGAGTGGGAACATTGCTCCAGCCTGTGGGAAGCCCTTTTGTCTCTATCTGCAGGGGAAGGTGAGAGCCTTTCCCAGGGAAGGCCACTCTACACCCCTGCAAAAGGCCATTTGTGCCTGATGGCACTGGTTGCTGTAGCTCTCAAAATTTAGGAGATGTCTGTGTTTGTAGTGCCCTCCTCTCAGCCTGTGGGAGACACCCTGATCTTTCAGGATGCATTGCCTGTGGTTTCCCATGGATTGCCATTTCTCCCTGGGAATGTCAAGGGGTCCAGGGGCTCAGGTTGATAGACAGGAATTTAAGCAAATTTGTGCTGTGCCATGCACATGTGACTGGCCCACTCTGCCAGCTAATTGCTGCCCTGGCACATTGGGCAAACAAACCAAGCTTTCCCCAGAGATCAGGTGGAAACATGGCAAAGGCATCTGTGGCTCTCTCTGGCAGTGGAAATGGGAGCAGATGTGGGCCCAGTGGATGGGAAGGCACCAGCATCTGCCCTATCCAGCCCAGAGAGGCTGTGATGTAAAGGCTCAGCAGCCCCTGTGTGTGGTATGGAGGGGGAGAGCTGCTGGGGCAGCTCCTGTGCAGGGTTGTGTGTCCAGCCCCTGCAGCCTGTGTGCTCCTCCCAAAGCCAAGTGTGTGTTCCCAGAACCGTGCTGCTACAGCCTCTGCCTCCAGCCCAGCTGGCCTCCTCACACTTTCCAACAGAGATTCCAAGTGCTTTGAGGCAGAGGTTTGTGACTGTGGTTTCTCATAAGCAAGTGGCCATTCCTGGTGCCCTTTGCAGCACCTAAACAAACAAGCCCTGAAGGAGACTGGGACAGGCAGGAGATGAACCAGACAGGGACTCTTTTCTCTGATCTGTTCTTGAGATGTGAGTCCTGTTCTCCTGGTAGCATGAGGACAGGAGACATGTTGGTGTTTGAACACCTATATCCTTTCCTCAGTCCTGTGTTATGCTCTGCCCAGAGAAGGAGATGCTGCAGGCACCAAACCTGCCAGATTTCTGCATTCAGATGCAGAGGCCAGTAAAGACAGGTTCCTGTCTCTGGAGTCTTCTTTCATAGGAACTTTGTGGCTGCCCTTCTGGACAGCACTGAGTCAGTGATTTCAGAGTATAGCCTGGGGCTGGAGGAAGCTGAACATGCTCAGCTGCTTTGCTCTGTGCTCTGGTGGGCTGTGAGGGGAGCCTGTCCCATTGTACAATGGTGCCCATTGCACACGTGGGCTGTGGCTCGTGGTCTGCACCAAGACTGAACCTGTGCTCTGTGTTTCTTTCCTGAGGTCAAAACTCGTGGGTTGCAAATGGCCACACAGACATGAACTGTATTGCCCAAGCCTTCGCTGGACTAAATGTGAGCCTGAAGCACTAGGGCAATAGTTCATCTGCAGTGAGTGACTTCTTTAGAAAGAAAAATTCATTTATTTCCTGAGGCTGTTGTTCTGGGGAGCAAACCCAGAGAGTATGAAGTGCTGAGAACCACTGGAATAAAAGAGTTGTACGTCCAGATTCTCATTCAGGGCGTGAGCTGTCTTGCATGGTGTGCACCTGTCCTGTGCAGGCTATTTGAACTATTTGTATGGCTGCTGAGCACCCTCCTCACCTGCCCACAGCAGGGAAAGGGGTCCCAGTGTACAGGTCCATGAAACTCTTGCTTCTGGGCGTTCATCCCTGAGATAGATTTGCCCTCTGAAGCCTGGCAGTGGTGTAGGCAGAATGTACATAGCCCCTGCTCACTCAGTGCAAATTAGAGCTTTGTCCACAGCCTTCTCAGGGACTCAGTGGGGTTGCTTCCCTCACAGCACCTAAGAGCCATCAGTGGCTCTTTGCTGGGCTGATTCCCACCCCTCTGTGAGCTGAGGGGCCCTGCAGTGCTGGCAGAAGGCACCCCCAGGCCTGGGTAAGCAGGTTGGCAAGAACAGATTTGGGGATGGCTTTGCTGCTGCTGTGCCCCATCCCTCTCTGAGAGGCTGCTGCCCTGACCCTGCCACGTGGTCCCACTGAAACCTTGCCATGCTAAGGTAACCCAGGACAGATTCTGGCTTACCAGCATGTGCAGAATTTTATGCTGAGAGGTTTCATTTGTTGCTCCCAGAACAGTAGAGCTGATCCTTCAGTAGAAACTGCTGAGAAAGGAACAAGAAGTTGGGGGGTTTCCTGAGAAGCACAGCTGTCACAGGGTGAGGTTTGAGTGGGTTGCACACTCAGATCTCTGTGAGTCAGTGTTCATTCATGTCCAGGAACAACTTCTGAGCCTCACATCTCCAAGTCCTACTGATTCTTAAGCAGAATGAAAAGTGGACCTTGGCTCTTGCTGGGTAAGTCTGTGTTCTTCTGGTTTTAGGGTGTTCTTGCTTAGGTTAGACTTTAACAGTGATTAGTTACCCAACAACTTTCTGTAAGTAAAGTAATCTGTAAGTTTTCCATTAAGTAGCAAACACTTTGAACTTCCTTCCAGCTCCTCTGCTGAAATCTAATCTGCTTTTTTCACAAGGAGATGGAGGGTGCTACCTTCACGTTTTATTAATTTCCTGTTTACAGTGGAGGAGATACTAAAGCTGTGAGGAACACTGAACAACATCCCATGAAGCTCTGGGCACAGTGCAGTAGATCAGTGTCAGCCTCTACCCTTGTCACTCCCTCTGGATTTACTCTCTATATCAGGCATGTGACAGGGAAGAAAGGTGATGTCTAGGAACATGATTAAGGAATCTGGGGGAAGATTCTTTATTCCAGCCCAGGCACTGACCTGCTCTGAAGCCCTGGGCAAGATGTCTGTTGTCCAGTCTCTGAAGTGGGGATGTGAATGCTATTATCATGTGGGCCTGTAAGGGTCCCTGGCCCTGATAGTAGCTTTGAAATGCTGTTAAGTAGTGATTTTTTTGTGATGATGATGATGATAAGAATTCAGCAGTCTGGACAGGTTATGGAGTTTGGAGATCTTCCTGTAGGTGCAGCAAGTACTGAAGATCCATATTTGGTAGGCAGCTTTACACAGTCCCTCCTGTGTCTCTGTCTCTTACCAGGAGTATCCGTGGAGAAATAGGGGAAGGGACCTGTCATAACTCTGTTCTTCCTCTTTGTGCTTCCAGTTTGGTTAGAGTTTACTTTGTCACCCACTCAGCATGTTCAGGTTGTCTCCAAACAATCCTGTAACAAACATGCTGCACCTTGAGCAAGTGGGGGACCTTTCCTTGGGATGGACAGGTTCTGCTGCAGTTGTGGTTGTACTGAAAAATACCTGTTGGGTACAGATTCTTGTTTGGATAAGGATAACAGAACAACTCAATGTTAATTGTTTCTGTTTCATTCCCAATAGCTCCAAAGCCAGCCCCCCAAAAAAACAACAGAACAACAGGGAGTAGTCTATTGAGATTCTGTAATTTGCAGGAGAGTGAAAATATAGTGGAGCAAATCTTACATCTGTAAGAGAGAACTAGTTTGTCCTGGATCTGAAAAAATCTACTAGGCAGCATTCCTGGCAGTTAAAAGGGGTTCTCAGTTGTGCATCTGCTTTCAAGTCCCTTGACACTATCAGACCAGACCCATTCCTCAGGGTAAGAGAGACTCAGACTGTGATGTGCACAGGAATGCTCCTTACAGTGCACAGGCATAGCTCCTTTACTTGAGATGGCAGTGTTGTGTAGACAGGGGACATCTCTGGCTGAAAAAATAACCTGTGAAGTGGTAAAGGTACTGCTGTTCTCCAGTTCAGTTCACTATTCATTGCTCAAGCAGCCCTTCTTGCAGGAGTCATTCCCCCATCTCCTTCCCCCACCCAAACTGGAGAAGTACTCAGAAGTACTGGAGGTTCCTGTCAGTGTGAGGTTTTGGTTCTCAGAGCTGGTGGTTTTTGTTTGGCTGCTGTTGCACGATCCTGTGGATCTTGGTGCAGCTCCTGGTGGAGGACTGTAACTGTGAATTCCACTTTGTGACAGCCTGGACTGGCTCCTGCCTTTTCCAATTGCTTCATCTGAGAACACACAGAAACCTTTGTTAGACCTGGACTCTCCTTTTATACAGCAATCACAGAGCTACCCAACTGATTGTTTTTAACCTTTGAATTAGGCAAACCTTGTCCTAATGCCTGATGTGACTCTTCATGGTCAAACAAGCCCTTCAGTGGGAGAGCAACAAAACTGAAATGAAGGAAGTCAAAAATGAATTCTGTTCCCTTTGGACAGCAGTGGTACATCCTTGAGAGATTTCCTCTCCATTCACAGGGTTCAAGATTTCCTCTGATGGAGAAGGGCAGGATGTGCCTCTCAAGAGCTTCCCAGGTCAGTGTCCAAGACACCACCATTTATGGGATGCACATTTCTTCTGCTCTACAGAGCTCTCAGCCCCTATGGCCATGGAGCTGGGCAGTGCTCCAGCATCAGCCAACCTGGGAGAGGGCAGGAATGGGGTTTTCTCTGTCAGGATGGGTATGGGGTCACCAGTGCTCTAATGCAGAGAGTGTCCTCCCTGTCAGGCCTTACGCCAGGGGAAACCAGCAACTTGGCAGAGAATTGTTTGATGCATGAAGAAAAGAAACAACTCTGCCAGCAACAGATTCACTCCTGGGACTACCTCACATCAAAGTATTGTCTCCATCCAACTCTGATCTTTGCTTGTTCCCCACCCTCTCCGCTGCTCCCTTTACCGTGAGAAAGTTCGGCACGGAAAGTGCTGGACCACTCTGTTCTCATCTTGCCCTGTGAGCCAGCAATTCTTCAGGGACAGGGAGGGGGAAGGGTGGCATGCCTTCACTGCTCAAAGATAGGGCTTCATTACATCACCCTCCCCTTCTGACCACTCCCATATGTGAAGCCTTGCTGCCACTCAGCTACGTCTGACCTGTCTTGTTTTTGGAGTCCCTGCTTCTGGGAACTCTCGAGGAATAAGGGGCAAGAGAACCAGGCAGAAGCCCCCTCTTTTGGTGTCACTGGCTGAAGGTGGACTGCATCCAGGGGGAGCTGAGCTTTTAAAGTAGTGAGTAAACAGCATGATTTTATCTTATCATCTCCGTATTTTGGTTGGATTGGGGTGTGAAATAGAGGAGTTGTTTCTTTCCCTTTGTTGTGTACCTTTCCACCTCATTAATCCTATTTTATTAAAGGGTAGCTTTGTTTCACAAGCCTTCAGGCTCAGCTTTGAAGAGCAAGTGTGTCTCTCTTGCAAGGGTTGACAGGACTTGATCTACGTGTTGCCTTTGGATTGCCTCAGTTAGCAAAGGCAGCAGGGTCTCTGTCCAGGCAGCCTGAACAGCTGCTGAGCCACTCTTTAGGGGAGCTGCTGTGGCTTGGCAGGGTCAGCAGCACATGGACTGATGGCTTCAAGAAGGATTGGGGTTTCTGACAGCCTGAGATCAGGGCAAGGAGCTGAAAGTCTAGTGAGCTGGGATCTCAATCCTGTCACTGGGGAAGACATTTCATCTCTGCATGGCCCATCCAACCCTTTGAAGGCACTGTCTACCACCCAAGCTGATGTTGGTCTCCACTCCTTTTTGGGTTGTAAAGGTCTGTGGAAATGTTGGTGCAGGGGCATTGGTCTGAGTGTTAATTTGACCCTGGTTTGCAGGTAGTGTAAGTGACAGGGATTGCTGATAAGAGAAGTGCTGTTTTGACAAACTGATACAGGAAAGGCTCCCAAAACGACCACAGAGGTCAGAGCTACACAAACATGGGAAGGCAGATTTCACAGGGTCCTGAAGATGAGAAATCCTTGCTTCAGCCAATGTCCCCCTGGCAGATGGTGCTCTTCAGAGGACTCAAGGTCTAAGAAATAGGTTGAAATCCATAGATCTTGGATACCTCTTCTTTCCATATCATTCTGTGCTTCCAGTTGGTGACCTGAAAAATGTAAGCACTGTTGGTGTGGGAGGTCAAGCACTGGCCAGTTTCTATCCTGGTGCCTGGGGGAAAGGCCAGGAGGCAGGTGCAGAACCAGAAAAGCTGCAGGGCTGATGGGATGATGCTGAGGGTGTGATCCAGAAGCAGGGTGGAAGGGCAATGCTGTGGGAGAGAGCAGGGCTCCTGATGCAGAGCCCTCAGTAGAGCACAGGTCAGGGATTCATGTATGTGGAAACTGGCCTGTGAAGAAGAAAGAAACATTCTGATATAAATCAAGCAGTCCACATTTAATTTTGTAAAAAAAAAAAAATAAATCTGTTGCAAAGAACTATCAAGGGCAACTGTATTTGTATGAAAATGAGCAGATTCCACCCAGGAAAATGAATATTTAGACACATGAAGAACCAGAACAGCACCTGGGAGACTCTCTGCTCGTTACCAGAACAAAAGGAATGGTGTTTAGAAAACAAAGATCTGCCTGCTCTTGGCTGGATCCTCTCTGACATATCAGTGGTGGGCTCTCCAGGATCAGGGCTTTTCCTCTCAAGGTTCCAGTCCTGGGATGCATTTCCTGATCCAGGTGTCCACAGCAAACAGGACTGAGATCAGGAAAGGCAAAGCCATTCAAACCAGCTCTATGGCCATTAAGGTGTTCATCTACCTGCAGAGTCTTGGTTTAGCAAAAACAGGTGAATTTTTAAGCAGGTAGCTATAATTTTTTTTTTTTCAGTTGGAAACAGCTCTTTTCCAACTTCAGCTGAATTCTGTGAAACCTCTTCAGTGAATGCAGTCTTGAGATCATTTATTATAACTGGAATCTAGGGGTTTTGGTGGCCTCACCCACCTATCCAGATGCTCTACAGTCTATAAAATACACAGTTATCTGCTATGGTAGGTGTAACATTACATAAACCTTATATAAAAACTACATAAACCCTTCTGGAGAGCACCAAAGAAGTCCAAACTTCATCTGTGATCTGAGAGCTTCAATGTGCCTGTGCAGGACAGGTCCAAGTGCAGCAGTCTGAAAAGACTGGGGAAAACCTCTAGCCTTGAGAGAGAGGGCATCGTTCATTTTTTGCCCTTCAGTTTCCCCTTTTCCTGTTCTTGCACCTTTTCTGTCCTCTTACCTTCATTCATTTATTTTGTCCCCCTTCATTCCCACTTTCTCTGTTTTTCCCTTCACCAGTTTAGGTTTTCTTCTTTCCCTGTGTCGTTCTCTCTTCTTTCCCCTGTCTCCAGCAGCCCTGTCCCCTTTTATTCAGGGATGGTGAGGTTGAGGGGAAGTTGTGTGGGACTGTGTTGCTGAGCTCATTGCTGGCTGCTGGGGGAAAGGCAGCTCTGTCAGCTGCAAGAACACAGTCCCTTTGGTGGCCTGGCAGAAAGGCTTTGCAAAGATTAAAGGGCTTTTTAAAGCTGGTAGATAAATGGTACAGATTGATGTAGGTTTTGGAAACTGCAGAGCTTGACATAAAGTTAATGAGTAAGACTGAGTTCAGATAGCAGAGAGATAAAATTGAGGAAAAATGATAAAAGAAGGCAGAACTTGGACAGAAGACAGCCACCCTTTTCTGGAAGGGAGAAGCAGAAGGGTTTCTTCTACAACAGCAACCAACAACCTCCAAGCACTGAGGAGACCCAGCAGTTCACACAGCAATGTGTGAACTGTCCCAGCAATGCTGCTGCAGCTGCCTCTGGGGTTAGAAGGATATAACCAGGACTGGTTAACCAGTGTGGCTGGCAAGAAAGGATGAATAAACCTCCCTGTTTACCAGTTATCTTCCACTTGCTTACTTTTGTCCCAGGGATAAGTGTGCACGTGTGGGTGATTATGGGAAAACAGATCCATAAAAAGAAAGCCTCTGGGTTTAGTGGGTGGCTCCCTTTCAGCAGGTGAGTTACAGTGCAAGCAGCTCTCACAGGAGGGGAAGGAGGTGCTTTGGCTGTGGACAAACATCTGCTTGTTTATTTTCAGCTCTGTAAGGCAACTTTGGTGTCCCTGCTCTTAGTCAATTCAACCTCTTGCACACTAGGCATCTTAAAGTACCTTTTCTCTCAGAGTCTCCCCTAGTGACTTTTCCAGGGCTTTTTCAGCAGTGTTCTCCTTATTGCATCCGTGTTTCTTAGGTCATGTTTAGACTAAATTGGAATTGTCTGCTACCCATAGAGCTGGTACTTAGCTTTCACTGGTTGCCCTCATTATGGAAGAGTAGAGTAAGGGGTCCAAAAGGGAACTATTATTTAGTAGGAAGGATCCTCATGTGCTTATTAACAGCTCTGTGCTAGTGGGCACTTGAGATGCTATTTTTGATGCTCATGTTCAGGTAGTAGTGAATTGCAACACTGCTCTGTTAGGGGGGAAAGCCTTCCTCATGGGAAAAATAGCTAACCTGCAACAAGAGGTAAACCTAAGCTACAACACCTTGCAACAGCATCTATTCCAATAATGCACTGGGATGCTAAAACATTGGGAAATGGAGGCCTTGGGTTGCTTGTTCTGCCATAAAAAATAGGAGTCTAAACAGTAGATGTGGTCTGTGAGTCATTGCTGAGGTTGCTTCATGAAATTCTACGGAAAAAAACAACAAGGGTGGGGAGAAGAAACAAAAAGAAAAATTCCCCAGAAGTGCCTTGGATTTCCTGGTGCTTTTCAGTATCTGCAAGTTCCATGATGAGCTATGAAGGCATTGCTTCATATGCTGAAAGATGCACTCCTGTGTTGCTCAAGTTTCAGTGTAATAGTGCATGCTAATTTTTGGGGAATGTTAAAGGTGACCATACCATGAACATCACAGAGGGAAGGAGCTGGCAAGTCCTTCAGGAGATTTTTTTTTCCTTTATTTGTAAAGGGCTGAAAAGAGCAAGTCAGCAATGCACTTGCATTAAAGATGGCATTACTGCTTGAGGTGTGGCTTTTCAGCTTGAAACATGTAAGGCTCAGTTATAACAGGGCTCTCTATTATATTAGTGCCTAGACAGAGATACTTGATAGTTGCCAAACATTATGTACAGCAGAAATAAGGTAGCTGTGCATAGCACAAGCTGTACACAGCAGAGTGTTCACCCTTTGGAACTGCAGGCACTGACTTCACATTTCATAACTTTCTCTGACCCTATCTTCAACTCTACTTAGTGTGTAAGTGAAAGAGTAACTTGCTGAGGAGCATCCAGCTTGTGCCACCTCTGTGCTGGTAAGATCCTGGCACTGCATTGTCCTTGAAGAAGGACAGAATTTGCTTAGTTTTGTTGGCTCACTGATCTAAACCCTGCCTTTCAGCAGCGGGGGTGAAATACTGCAGTAGGATAAATATGATTCAGAACTGGGCTTTCTTACAGCCTTTCCATGTCACCTTGTACCCTCTGAGACAAATGTGGCAGGGAGACTCTCTTCTGACCTAGACCCACTTCAGGGACCTAGCAACCTTAGAACTATGAAATCAGTAAGAATAAAACCTGGTACCGTCACACCTACAGGGTCAGTAAATTAAGAAAAGGGTTCTGCTCAGTAGACTGCATCTTAAATTGCCCTGTTAATATTAACGTTGTGACAGACTGAAAGTAGAGGTTGATTTGTTTGGGGCAGAGACCCACACTGTCTGCTTTTCAGAGGGTAGATGTGTGCTCCTGTCACAATCTTTTCTGTGGGTCATCATGAGTCTCACATCAATAAATTAGACACAGTGAACAGAGTATTTTCTGTGCCAGTATGTACTTTCAGAAAGCTTCCATTTCTTGCTCAAGACCTCTTGAACAGTAGCAGTATAACTGAAGGGGTCTGTGCTCTTCATACAATGTCTTGAAAGGAGTATTTGAAAGTTATCTTTGAAAGATGGGCACAGGCTATATTCCTTCCAAATATCTCAGGGCTTAAATGCTCATAGTTTTATAGTACTTCTTTTTCCACATGTAAATGTTAAACAGAACTCCCTTTTTTGGCTATTATAGAAAAGAAGATGTATTTTTAGACAGAGAAAATATCACCCAAAAGCTTTTAATCTTGGAACTAGGCCAAACGTTGTTAATGAGTCAGTGTAGCACAGCTACTGCCCTTCTGCAGCAAGTGGAGATGTGGTGTATCAAAGGTTGGAGTGGGCCAGAGGCCCTGGGCTGGTTTGGAGTTGAGGCATTAACCTCTTGACTCATCCTGTAAGTCCAGAGATAGCATCTAACGGTGCTGACTGGCATCCAGACAGACTTTGCTTCATCCTGTGTTTGCAGAGTGCCTTCTGGCTAAAAGTCAAGCTTAAGACATGTGGGCTTGGATCCTTACTGTGCCCAAGTTTCAGGCAAGCTGTGATTTGCTTGTGTTACATCCTGGATGGGCATTGAGCATTTCTGGATGGGCATTGAGCTCATGTTCAAAGAAGGGTCTGGGATTTCTGCCAAGCCATGGACAGAAACAGTGGCCTAAGTTTTAGTAGCTGAGTCCAACAGAGTCCAAGGACAGTTTGTACAGATCCTTACCTTAGTCTGGGTTCTGCTGGGTTTTGTGCTACACTTCAACAGCAGGTGAGCTGCAACTGTGCTTTCAGACTTGGCAAAACAGACATGGAGGATTGTTGCTTAAAATCCTCAGTGAGGTTTAGTGATGGAGGGCAGGTTTCTTCACCCCTGCCCTCCTGCTCTGCCATTCTGCCTGCCAGAGGGTGCTGCTGTGGGAGCAGGCCAGGCAGAACAGGCATCACACCTTCTCATTGCAGCTGGAGTGTTCATCTGATGTGAACCTGGTGCCAGTTTGAGGTGGTGTGGCTGAGATTGGTGAGGGGGAGGTGTGTGAGCTGATCAGTGCCCTGGCACTGCCAGCTGCTGCCCACACTTGGCTGGCAGGTTATTCCCACCACGTGTAATCACAGCTGAGTCTGGCTGTGTCTGGGTTTGAGCTGAAGGGACAGACACAAAATCCAGTCTCTCTGTGAGCACAAGGGTTTAGGCAGGAGTGGTGTGAGGGTACCTGGCCATGTGAGGACACCATGTATTTAGAATCAGAGAACTGTTTAGGTTGGAAAAAACCTTTAAGATCATTGAGTCTGGCCATTAATCCAGCACTGCCAAATCACCACTAAACCATGTCCCCAGGTGCCATATCTACATGTTTTTAAAATCCCTCCAGAGGTGGTTACTCCACAACTTCCTGGGGCAGCCAGACCACCATTTCAGTGAAGAAATTCTTCCTAACATCCAGTCTAAACCTTCCCTGATGCAACTTGAGTTCATTCAATTTGCTCAGTTGCTTAATCAGAACTTCAGAGCTAGCAATGAGGTGAGGAAAAATATTTGTACCACGTGGTAATCAAATCCAGGAATACAGAATGATTCTGCTGTTGATAAACAATGTCTGTGATTCTGCTGTTGATAAACAATCTTTGGATCCTAAAATATGCATTTTAAGAGGTGTGGGTTCTTGACTCTTCACCTAGTCAATGATTATTTCTGCATTCCTTTGGTACTGTGAATTCAAACATAATGAGTTTCAATGGGTTCATCTCTGTGAGCAGAGGAGTACAAATACCAAAGAGGAGTTTTGGAGAGCTTTTAAGGGAAGATAAGTGGTTACTGCTACTGCTACAAGGATGTTTTGCCGGTAGAAAAGGGTTCATTTCCTGGGAAAGGACATTCTGAGGAGGTCAGTACACACAGGTCAGTGCAAAAGGAAAGGAGCAACTTGCAAATACTCTTGAGAGGTAAGGGGGAGACAGGAATTACCTTCATTGAGCCATTCCCCTCAACATAAAAATGCTGTGTGGGATTTCTTATTCAACAGAATGTGTGAAAATGTGACTTTTTCAGTAAGCCAAGGAAAGCTTGCCAAAAGAAAATGATAGGACCTGACTAACCAGTCTGCATGAGTTCAGGTCTAATAAACAACTTCTAGTTTAATGGCAAAAGAGCACCTGAAAACATCTTTTGCAACAGTTGGGAGAACTGAGCTATTCTGATGAATCATTTTGACTTTAGATTGGGAGTGACTGTAACAATAATGTTTTTAATGGGTTTATAAAACTTTAATAACTTGAGTTTTTGAGACTGAGTTTGCCAGTTGTGGATTTCTTGGAGGTCCTCAACTAGGAAACACTGTGAAAACCATGTGAAATGGGGAATTCTGTATTTATTCCACTTTTCTGCCCTTTTTCCCCTCCTCACTTCATAGTTTATGCTGAAGCATCTTAAAATAAAAAATGTTGGATTTGATGCTAAAATTTCTGCAGGGGGACATGAGGGATTTTTGTGGAAAAAGTTGCTTTGAGAGGAAATTATTGTCTCTTTCTCAGTGAGTTTGATCTACATTGGGCAGCATACTTTATGCCATTAGGCTTCAGAAAAGTCTGTGCCTGTGGAGGAGTCACAAACTGTGATCACAAGAGCTCTCTTTGAGTCACAAGGGCTCTCCCTGAGCAGCACCTGAGGCCCAGCTGAGCAGCCCCTTCATTCACAGACTTAGTGTTCAGTTCTTTTCAGTGTTGATTGTCTCAGCATTGAACAGGGAGCACTGATCCCCACTGAGGCCTTTCTCCTGCAAACTGATGTGTATCCACACGAGTCTGCAATGCTGGGATTGTCCAAGAGGGGGGTGTTGGCTACTGGACAGGAACCAGCACAGAGGCACCATCTGTGAGGAAGGCTTTGAACTGAGTTGAATGGAGTTGTTGTGTTTCTCCAGGGACTGCTTTGTTCTCCTGCTTCAGGTGGGAGCAGTGTCTAGGTCTGAATTTGGAAGCCTCTTTGGGCTTCTTCATGGCTTGGCTGAACCAATGCTTTAGTTCCCTTATCACTGGTGGAGCTGAAGACTGTTTAAGACTTCAATTGAAATATCTGGTGATGGAACTTCATAGTTTGTCACAAGGGCATGGCCTGTGTCCTGTGACAAGAGTCCAGGTGTCCAAACTATCCTTGCATTTCTTGTACTTCCTGGGGAAAGTAAGGGTGGATATCTCAAAGTTAATGGCCCAGTAGTGGCTACTGGGCTGTGAGTGGGAGCACAGGGAACTCTCAGGAGCAGGTGGTGAGGTATGAAGCTGTTGCAAGATGGGTTTGAAGCAGAAACCTGTTGGGTTAAAGTTTGTGTTTAAAGTTTTAGGTGTTGTCAGTGGATGCTTCATTTACTATTTCATTTGGGAGCAAAGCAGTGCCTGATCATGCCTGGAGTCCTTTGTCATCCTCTGGTATCCCACTGTCCTCTCCCCACTGCTTTCTGGCCAGAGCACCTCCTTCTCCTCTCCCAACTCTCCTGGCACTTTCCCTGACCATGGCAGATCCCTCATCTCTACAGAATGCCCCAGCCCTCTTGGCAGAGATATCAGACCCTGCATCTCTTGCCTGACACTAGCTAGCAACCCCCTGTTGCACTGGGGTACTTTTAATTCAAACCCAGTGTCATGTTTAAATAGGGTTGTGCATGTTGTGACACATCTGAGTACAGCTCAATGGGGCTGCTTGTACAAGCATAACTCTGCTGCTTGCTGGTCCTCCCCCTCTGCTAATGTAAATTAGGGCAATCAGGCTACTCTTTAAATTCCATGGCTAAGAATGGCTGGTGGACCTTTGTAACAGTGAGGAATAATGGTATTGCTCTTAATTGCTTTATAGCCCTTCTCTCCTGGAGACCTTTTCCTGCTGCCAAAGCACTCTGTGACTGAAGCCAGGCTTCCAAGCAGCTGGATTTGGCAGAGATGTGGAGGTTAAAGCCAGCCTCAGTGGAGAGTAGCTGGGGAGCCTGCTCAGGTGGTGGCTTGCAGCTGCTGCTCAATAATAAATGATTCCCAATAATAAATCATAGTGGGGACTCAACTCAGAACCAAGGTTCAAACCATTGGTCTGAAAACTCAGCTGTTTGTGCAGTGTGCCTGCCCACGGCACAAGGAGTATGGAGAGGTGGGTTAGCAGTGGATATCTGCAGGCTCCTGATCATTCTCCTGATTTCTGTGCATCAAACCAATGCACATTTGGCTCTGCTGTGCCACGGTTGGGAAGGCAGTGAGGGCTATGCTCCCTTCTAGGGTCAGGCCTGGTTTGGGATAAGGAGCTTATGAGAGCGGAACTGGCAGCAAAGGTGGAGAGGATTATCCTCAGCTGGGTTTGTTCTCTGCTCATTGCTGGAGAAGAGAAAGCTGCAGGTCTCAAGCTTATACATCTGCTGCTTCCTGGGCAGCAGCAGTCTGTCAGATTGCACAAATACACCTTCATTAAGAGCATTCACTTGAATTGCAGAAGAACAGGGTGGTGCCACAGCACAGCACAGGGTCTGTATGTCTGCATGGCAGCCTGTGTGTGTTGCTGCCCAGTGGTGCATGTCTTATCCTCATGCCTGGCAGGCCAGGAGCTGTGCCTGAGTCACATGAAGTTGGTTGGAGGACCCTTTCCAAGGTTTGTGCCCTCAGCAGGCAGCAGGACACAGCATGGAGCTCTTCTGGGTCTGTGGGATGCTCACAGGTGTGATCCCATTCCAGCAAGGAGGTGAGAGCAGAGGCAGCACCTGAAATTTCCCCTTCTCTCCTGCTGTCAGAGTAACTTGCCTGCTGCAGCAGTGAACCTCTGCAGGGGCTCAGCAGTGAGACAGCCAGCTGTGGAGAGGAGCTGCAGAGCCCCAGCCAGGAGCCCACGGGTTAACTCAGCACTATGGGGCTTGAGTGAGCCCTGGCCTGAAGGATAGCCCAGCACAGAGCAGCCTTCAGACCAAAGAAAGTACCTTCTGCCGAGCTGGGGCACAGATAAAAGATCCCATGGCATTTCTTGTGAAGCCTGGAGGAAACTGCCAGTGCTGAAGCTGAAATCTCTCTGCCAACAAACAAAACTGTCTTTAAACTCTGAGGCTGTGTGTGAGCTATTGTTGGGGACATAATGGCTTCTCTGTTTCCCTGCACAGTCACTGCTCTGCAAACACACCACTGGTCTCTTCTAAAAGTGGTTGAGTGTAAATTAAGTTCTAGAACCTGGAAAGAGGTTTCATCCATTTACTTTTACTACCCTCAAGTGACATTTGTTTACAGAGCAGCACATACAGTAGATTTACAGCTGCTTTACCTGGATGGAGATGGGCTCTTTAGTGCTCAGACTGAGACTCACAGATACGGGGCTTGGATAGCAAATGTGCATCTCCTGGTGTAAGCCAGAGGGTGAGGCTGGGGGGGCCCTGCTTGCTAATCACCCCCCACTGAGAAAAGTTTTGGTTTGGCTGGCCTGGCCTGTTTCCTCTAGTTAGCTCAGTGCTGGCACACTCACTGCTGCCTAATCCTGAGTGTGTGGCTGCTGCAGGGCACTGAGTGCTGCTCTGGCTGTTGGAGTTCACTCTGCCTTGGGCTGCTGGGCATCCACAGTGGGGTTGGTGCATCTCTTCTTCACCACAGTTCCATGGACTGGCATTTCTCTGAGGATGGCAGATGCTTTGGTAAGGTAAAGGACATCTTGGCTATTGTGCTGAAGTTGTGGTAAAAACCCAGAGCTGCAGTACAAAGGGGGAAAGTGGTCTCTGAAGGCAATGTTATTATTTTAGGTCTGTTTTGCTGGAATGGTCTTGTAATGGAAAAGAAAATGGGTCAAAGAGTGGCTGTTCAAGCTGTATTTGCTGAACTGCCTGTCCCACCAAGGTAGCAGTGACTCTTCATCCCCTCGATAGCTCTCCACTCATCCCTGTGTGTACCTGGAGGGCTCCTTGGCATTCTGTGCTCACTCTCAGGTGAGCTGTAGCCCTGTGCAGCATGAGAGCAGCTGAGTGCAGGACTGGGACACACGGGGACCTGAGCACTGGCCATGGCCCTCTTGAAGTGCCCAGCTCATTGGGAAGGTGCTCTGGCCAAGGGCCCCAGGCAGAAATGGGTGCTGTGCTCACACTGGGCCGGTAGCTTTATCCAAGGTTGCTTCCTAATGACCTAGATGTGCTTTGCACTGGTCCTTGGCAACCTTCCAGACAGACACTCCTCCACAGACATGGCATTTAACAGCAGGTTATGTGAAGTTAAATTTTTATAAATTTTTTGAATTTTTTTGTCCTGAAGATGATGTCAGCCGTGACTAACAGCAATTGTGTTCTGCTCCTTGGATTTCCCTTCTCACCTATGCATGTGGAGGTTTTTCAGTGTGTGATGTTTCCTGCCTGCAGTAAGGCGGGTAAGAACCCAGGTGATGTTGCTGGTTTGAGGATGTGACAGGAGGTGGCAGCAGGGCTGACGATCCTGTCTCTTTCCACAGGAAGATGAAGACACGCTGTGTGGTGGTGACAGTGGTGGCCGTGGTCCTGCTGGGGCTGGTGCTGTTCCTGGGGCTGTTCTTCGGGCTGCGCTCAGGCGACACACACACCTACAGGAGGGCGGCCGTGGCCACCGACGCGGGGCCCTGCTCCATCGTGGGAAGGTACCACCCACTGTGCNGGGAAAACCCATTCCCCCTAGAGGGATACAACACCTAATCGCCCTGTAGAAAGAGGAGATCCTAATAAACCCTAGGCTTTTACCATGCTTGTCCAGCTTCTGCAGTTGCTTACAGACAATATAGCAGGCAAAGATTCCTTTGATTCATGAGCAATGAGAGCAAGAGTTTTCTTTNCCTGCCTGCCCCTCCTTAGCTCTGGCAGCTCCTGCATGAGACACAACTGTTGCTTCCCCGATGTTCAGGTGCAATCCTTGCAGTTGCCCAGCATGGATAATCAATGCCTAGTATGTATATCTCCCCCCACAGACCCCCCAGGGATCTTTGACTAGCTCAGGTATTAGGGAGACCTTGGGGGGAAAATTAAATCATAGGTAACAGGACAAAGGATATTAGAACAGGCTCTTACCACAGATGGTGCTTTGCAAAGATGGTTTTTTCAGGCCTCCTTGGGGGTGACAGAGGCAGGAGGCAGGAGGCAGGAGAGAGTGGCCAGGGCAGGAGGCAAGAGGCAGTAAGAGGTGGTAAGAGTGGTAAGAGGCGGTAAGAGCTGGTAAGAGGCCGAG